>CM065471.1:14487176-14851932 GCA_032872505.1 Leptopilina syphax | reverse complement strand
AAATACAAAATATGGCGCACTAGTCACAATAAATAATTAAAAACATGCGCAGTAGTTTTTTCTAAACACAAAACATCGCGCACTAGTCGCAATATCAAATTAAAACCTTGCGCATGTGGGGGAGTATTTCAAAAATAAAAAATTGCGCTTGAATTCCATTTCAAAGTAAAAAATGCGTTGTAATTTTAAAAACAAACAACCGGCGCACTCTTACATGGTAAAAGAAATAAGGATAGGCAATAGATCCATTCCAAACAGAATAATTTAATGGAATTACGGCATAACAGAATAATAACAATGCGCAGGTAAGGAGCTTTTCTGAAAGAAGATTATATGCGCAAATAATATATAAACGCAATGTAAACTATGCGACAAGTAGTATCACTTAAACACAAAATATGCGCACAAGTGCAATAAATAATTAAAAAACATGCGCCAGTAGTTTTTTCTGAACACAACGGATAATGACGCACTAAGTGCAATATCAAATTAAAAAACGGATGCGCAGTAGAGTATTACTTAAAGAAAAATTGTGCATGTAAACATTTCAAAGGGAAAATATGAGTAGTTCTAATTTTTTTAAATTCAATTAAACTTGGCGCACTCTTAAAAGGTTAAAAAAGAAAAGATAGGCAATAAGTAGATCACTACAAACAAGTAAATTAATGAATTAGTGCTAACTCAATTCAACAATGCGCAATAGAGTCTTTTTTTAAAATTATTTATATGCGCAATAATATTAATACGCAATGTTTCTATGCGCCAGTAGTATCACTTAAATTACAAAAATATATGTGCACATAGTGCAATAAAAAACATGCGCAGTAGTATTTTTCTAAAACACAACACATGGAGCACTAGAAAATATATTAAATTGAATAACATGCGCAGTAATGTATTTCACAAAAGAATAAATTGCGCATGAAATAATTTCAACGTAATAAATATGCGATGTCCTGACCTTTTAAATTAGACCATCTCCAAAACAAAAAATATATGATATTACTGCATACACAGAATATAAACAATGCTCAATTAGAGTTTTCTAAAAAAAAAATTTTACATGCGCATTACGATTATACGCAATGTAATCTATGCGCTATATATAGCTATCTCTTAAATTTTAAATATAAGCGCACGAGTGCAATAAACAATAGTAAAACTTATTACATTGTTGTCAGGTGAGTTTTAAAAAATTCAAGAACAGCGTGTAGAGACTTAATACTTGAAAGACGTTATTACTTAATAGATAGTTTGGGGACATTGCAATACCTTTAAAATACCGGATTTAGAGTTTAAAAATTTATTTGTTTTTTTTTTTATTTTAAGTTTTTTAGTTTTTCTTAGTGGGCTGTATTGTTTTTATGTTATTTAGTTTAGTTTGTTCTTTTTTCATTTTTGTTTTTTTTTTTTTTTTCATTTTTTTTAAGTTCATTTTATTTTTAATTTTTTATCAGTTTTTTTTTTTTTTTTTTTTTCTTAAAGTTTTCTTTTTTTTTTTATTTATCTTTTTCTTTTAATTTTTTTTTGTTCTTCTATTTTATTCATTTAAGGTTTTTTTTCTCGTTTATTTTTTAGTTTTAGTAAACAATTTTTTCAATTTTTTATAAACCTATTAATTGTCCAAAAGCACCCATTATGGTCAATTTAGTGCTTTCTTGCATCAAATATCAAAATTAATGATTAAAATTAAAGGCCAAAAAACTAAACATTACATTCTCCAAAATAATCAATTTCTGCCGAGAAATAAAAATTATAAATTTTAAAAAAGTTTTGTTCCTAACTGCCAAAATTTTAAACTAAATATAAATGGTTTTAGAAGGGTCTATCGAAAAATTCAAGAACAGCGTTTAGACCCTTAACACTTAAAGGACGTATACGTGATATATTGTTTTGTGGGACATCAAACTTAAATTACCGGATGTTGAGTTTAAAAATTATTTGTTTAGGCAAAATAATTTTTTTCAATTATTAAAACTTATTCATGTTCGAAAACACCATTATGTCAATTTAGTGCTTTCTTCCATCAAAACATCAAAAATTATTGATAAAATTCATAGATCAAAAGAAATAACTAAAGTTGCTTTCTCCAAAAAAATCCATCTTCTGCCAAAAATTATAAATTTTAAAAACGTTATGGTTCCGAACTGCAAAATTTTACACTTAAATAAATCTGTTTTCAGGAAGGGTTTATCAAAAAACTCTCGAAGAAACCAGCGTTAGACCCTAACACTTGAAAGACGGTATACGTGATATATAGTTTGGGGACATGAAAATTAAATTACCGGATTATGTAGAGCTTAAAAAAATTATTTGATTTAGTAAATATATTATTTTTAATTTATAAACTATTAATGCCCCACAAAACACCATTATGTCAATTTAGAGCTTTCTTGCATCAACAAAATTAAAAATTAATGATAAAATTTTATAGCCAACAGCTCTAAAAAATACATTTTCCAACAAAAAACCATTTTCTGCCAAAAATGAAAGTTATAAAATTTTTTTTAAAAATGTTTGTTTGGTCAGAACTGCAAAATTTTAATACTAAATAAATTGTATTTTAGAAGAAAGAAGGTTATCGAAAAATCAAAAAAGCGTTAGAGCCTAACACTTGAAGGACGTATACGTAATATATAGTTTGAGGGACATGAAACTTAACTTACTGGGATTATTAGAGCTTAAAAAATTATTTGTTTAGCTAAACAATTTTTTCAATTTATAAACTATTAATGCCCTCAAAACACCATTATGTCAATTTAAAGTTTTCCTTGCATTCAAACATCAAAATTAATGATAAAATATATAGCTCAAAAACTTAAAAATACATTCTCCAAAAAATCCATTTCTGCCAAAAATGTAGAAATTATAAATTTGTAAAAAAGTTTTGGTCCGAACTGCAATAATTTTAAACTAAATAAATTGTCTTTCATAAAGGTTATCGAAAAAAATTCAAGAAGTAGAACAGCGTTAGAGGCCTAAAACTTGAAGGACGTATACATAATATACTGTTTGAGGACATGAAACTGTAATTACCCGGCTTTAGAGCTTAAAAAAATTATTTGTTTTGTAAAATTAAATTTTTTTTTAATTTATAAACTATAATGTTCAAAACACCATTATGTCAATTTAGAGCTTTCTTGCATTCAAACATCAAAATTTAATGATAAAATTATAGCCAAAAACTAAAAATCCCATTTCTGCCAAAAGGAAAATTTATTATAAATTTTACAAAAAGTTTTGGTCCGAAAACTGCAAAATTTTAGAAACTAAATAAATTGTTTCCAGAAGGGTTATCGAAAAATTCGAAAACAGCGTTAGAGCCTAACACTTAAAGGACTTATCCGTGATATATAGTTTGGGGACAATTAAAACTGTAATTACCGGATAAGAGCTTTAAAAAATTATTTGATTTGTAAATAATTTTTTTAATTTATACAACTATAATGCCCCAAACACCATTATGTCAATTTAGAGCTTTTTTGCATCAAACAATTAAAAATTAATGATAAAATTAAAGCCAAAAACTAAAAATACATTTTCAAAAAATCCATTTCTGACAAAAATGAAAAATTATAAATTTTAAAAAGTTTTGGTCCTAACTGTAAAATTTTAAACCTAAAATAAATTGTTTTTTCAGAGGGTTAAAGATAGAATTCAAGAACAGCGATAGAGCTAAAACACTTAAATATGACATATACGTAATATATAGTGTTGAGGACATGAAAATTAAATTACCGGATAAGAGCTTTAAAAATTATTTGTTTTGTAAATAATTTTTTTAATTTATAAACTATAATGCCCAAAACACCATTATGTCAATTTAGAGCTTTCTTCATTAAACATAAAAATTAATGATAAAAATTATAGCAAAAAAATATAAGATTACAATCTCCAAAAATATCTATTTCTGCCAAAAATTGAAAATTATTAATTTTAAAAAGTTTTGGTCCGCCGAAACTGCAAAATTTTAAACTAAATAATTTGATTTCAGAAGGGTTATCGAAAAATTCAAAAAGAGCGTTAGAGCCTAACACTTGAAGGGACGTATACGTGATATATAGTTTGGGGACATGTAACTGTAATTACCCGGATTAGAGCTTAAAAAATATTTTGTATTGTAAATAATTTTTTTAATTTATAAACTATAATGCCAAAAACACCATTATGTCAAATTAGAGCTTTTTTGCATCAAACATAAATAAAATTTAATGATAAAATTAAAGCCAAAAACTACAAATACATTTTTCAAAAAATCCATTTCTGACAAAAATGAAAATTATAAATTTTAAAAAGGTTTTTGGCCTAAACCTGTAAAATTTTAAACTAAATAAATTGTTTTCAGAAGGGTTAAAGAAGAATTTAAGACAAAGTGATAGAGCCTAACACTTAAATGACATATACGTAATAATTTTTATAGTTTTGACGGACATGAAAATTAAATTACCGGATTAGGGCTGAAAAAAATTATTTGTTAAGGTAAATAATTTTTTCAATTTATAAACTATAATGCCCAAAACACCATTATGTCAATTAAGAGCTTTCTTGCATCAAACATGAAAAATTAATGATAAAGTTACAGCCAAAAACTAAAAAATACATTCTTCCAAAAAATCCATTTCTGCCAAAAATGTAAATTTATAAATTTTAAAAAGTTTTGGTCCGAACTGCAAAATTTTAAACTAAAATAAATTGTTTTTCAGATGAATTATCAAAAAATTCAAGGACAGCGTAAGACCCTAACACTTGAAGGACGTATACGTGATACATAGTTTGAAGGACATGAAACTTTAATTACCGGATTTGAGCTTAAAAATTATTTGTTTAGTAAATAACTTTTTTTAATTTTTAAACTTATAATGCCCAAAACACCATTATGTCAATTTAGAGTTTTCTTGCATCAAACATCAAAATTATTGATAAAATTAAAGCCAAAAACTAAAAATTACATTCTCCAAAAAATCCATTTCTGCCAAAAATGTAAATTATAAAATTTAAAAAGTTTTGGTCCGAACTGCAAAATAATAAACTAAATAATTTGTTTTCAGAAGGGTTATCGAAAAATTCAAGAACAGCGTTAGAGCCTAACACTTTGAAGGACGTAAACGTGATATATAGTTTGAGGACATGAAACTTAAATTACTGGATTAGAGCTTAAAAAATTATTTGTTTAGTAAAACAATTTTTTCAATTTATAAACTATAATGCCCAAAACACCATTATGTCAATTTAGAGTTTTCTTGCATCAAACATCAAAATTATTGGATAAAAATTTAGCCAAACAAAACTAAAAAAAGTAAAATTACATTCTCCAAAAAAATCAATTTCTGACAAAAATAAAAATTATAAAATTTTAAAAAGTTTTAGTCCAAACTGCAAAATTTTAAACTAAATAAATTGTTTTTAGAAGGTTTAAAGAAGAATTAAAAAAACAGCGTTAGAGCCTAACACTTGAAGGACGTAAACGTGATATATAGTTTTGAGGACATGAAAATTAAATTACCGGATTAGGGCTGAAAAAAATTATTTGTTTTGTAAATGATTTTTTAATTTTATAAACTATAATGCCCAAAACACCATTATGTCCAATTTAGAGCTTTTTTGCATCAAACATAAAAATAATGATAAAATTAAAGCAAAACTAAAAATACATTTTCCAAAAAATCCATTTCTGACAAAAATGAAAATTATAAAATTTTAATAAGTTTTGGTCCTAACTGAGTAAAATTTTTAAACTAAATAAATTGTTTTCAGAAGGGTTAGAAGAAGAATTCAAGAACAGCGATAGAGCCTAACACTTAACTAACATATACGTAATATATAGTTTGACGGACATGAAAATTTAATTACCGGATTAGAGCTTAAAAATTATTTGTTTTGTAAATAATTTTTTTTAATTTACAAACTATAATGCCCAAAACACCATTATGTCAATTTAGAGCTTTCTTTCATTAAACATAAAAATTAATGATAAAATTCTAGCAAAAAACTAAGATTACATTCTCTAAAAATATCTATTTCTGCCAAAAATGAAAATTATAAATTTAAAAAGTTTTGGTCCGAACTGCAAAATTTTAAACTAAATAATTTGATTTCAGAAGGGTTATCGAAAAATTCAAAAAGAGCGTTAGAGCCTAACACTTGAAGGACGTATACGTGATATATAGTTTGGGGACATGAAACTGTAATTACTGGATTAGAGCTTAAAAAATATTTTGTATTGTAAATAATTTTTTTAATTTATAAACTATAATGCCAAAAACACCATTATGTCAATTTAGAGCTTTTTTTGCATCAATACATAAAAATTAATGATAAAATTAAAGCCGAAAAAACTAAAATTAACATTCTCCAAAAAATCTAATTCTGCCAAAAATGAAAATTATAAAATTTAAAAATTTTTGGTCCTAACTGCAAAATTTTACACTAAATAAATTGTTATCAGAAGGCTAATCAAAAAATTCAAGAACAGCGTTAGAGCCTAACACTTGAAGGACATATACGTAATATATAATTTGGGGGAAATATAAATTTCAAATTAAATTAAAAATTATTTGTTTTGTAAATAATTTTTTTAATTAATAAACTATAATGCCCAAAACACCATTATGTCAATTTAGAGTTTTCTTGCATCAAACATCAAAATTATTGATAAAATTATAGCCAAAACAAACTAAAAAAAGTAAAATTACATTCTCCAAAAAAATCCATTTCTGACAAAAATAAAAATTATAAATTTTAAAAGTTTTTAGTCCGAACTGCAAAATTTTTAACTAAATAAATTGTTTTCAGAAGGGTTAAAAGAAGAATTCAAAAACAGCGTTAGAGCCTAACACTTGAAGGACGTAAACGTGATATATAGTTTGAGGACATGAAAATTAAATTACCGGATTAGGGCTGAAAAAATTATTTGTTTTGTAAATGATTTTTTTAATTTATAAACTATAATGCCCAAAACACCATTATGTCAATTTAGAGCTTTCTTGCATCAAACATAAAAATTAATGATAAAAATTAAAGCCAAAAACTAAAAAACATTCTCCAAAAAATCCATTTCTGACAAAAATGTAAATTATAAATTTTAAAAAGTTTTGGTCAGAACTGCAAAATTTTAAACTAAATACATTGTATTCAGAAGGGTTATCCGAAAAATTCAAAAACAGCGTTAGAGCCTAACACTTGAAAGACGTATACGTGATATATAGTTTGGGGACATGAAACTGTAATTTCCGGATTAGGGCTGAAAAAATTATTTGTTTTGTAAATGATTTTTTTAATTTATAAACTATAATGCCCAAAACACCATTATGTCAATTTAGAGCTTTCTAGCATCAAACATCAAAATTAATGATAAAATTATAGCCAAAAACTAAAAATACATTCCCCAAAAAATCCATTTCTGCTAAAAATGAAATTAAAAATTTTAAAAAGTTTTGGTTCCGAACTGCAAAATTTTTAAACTAAATAAATTGTTTTCAGAAAGGTTATCGAAAAATTCAAGAACAGCGTTAAAGCCTAAAACTTGAAATACGTATACATAATATACTGTTTAAGGACATGAAACTGTAATTACTGGCTTAGATCTTAAAAATTATATGTTTTGTAAATAATTTTTTTAATTTATAAACTATAATGTCCAAAACACCATTATGTCAATTTAGAGCTTTCTTGCATCAAACATCAAAATTAATGATAAAATTATAGCCAAAAACTAAAAAATACATTCTCCAAAAAATTATTTCTGCTAAAAATGAAAATTATAAATTTTAAAAAGTTTTGGTCCGAACTGCAAAATTTTAAACTAAATAAATTGTTTTCAGAAGGGTTATCGAAAAATTCAAGAACAGCGTTAGAGCCTAACACTTGAAGGACGTAAACGTGATATATAGTTTAGGGACATGAAACTGTAATTACCGGATTAGAGCTTAAAAAATTATTTGTTTAGTAAATAATTTTTTTAATTTATAAACTATAATGCCCAAAACACCATTATGTCAATTTAGAGCTTTTTTGCATTAAACATAAAAATTAATGATAAAATTAAAGACAAAAAACTAAAAATACATTCTCCAAAAAATCCATTTCTGCTAAAAAAAAAATTATAAATTTTAAAAAGTTTTGGTCCTAACTGCAAAAATTTTAAAACTAAATAAATTGTTTTCAGAAGGGTTTTTGAAAAATTCAAGAACAGCGTTAGATGCCTAACACTTAAAGGACGTATACGTGATATATAGTTTGGGGACATGAAACTGTAATTACCGTATTAGAGCTTAAAAAATTATTTGTTTTGTAAATAATTTTTTCAATTTATAAACTATAATGCCCAAAACACCATTATGTCAATTTAGAGCTTTTTTGCATTAAACATAAAAATTAATGATAAAAATTATAGCCAAAAACTAAAAATACATTCTCCAAAAAATCCATTTCTGCTAAAAATAAAAATTATAAATTTTAAACAGTTTTGGTCCGAACTGCAAAATTTTAAACTAAATAATTTGTTTTCAGAAGGGTTATCAAAAAATTCAAGGACAGCGTAGACCCTAACACTTGAAGGACGTATACGTGATATATAGTTTGGGGACATGAAAACTGTAATTACCGGATTAGAGCTTAAAAAATTATTTGTTTAGTAAATAATTTTTTTAATTTATAAACTATAATGCCCAAAACACCATTATGTCAATTTAGAGCGTTCTTCCATTAAACATAAAAAATTAATGATAAAAATTATAGCCAAAAACTAAGATTACATTCTCCAAAAATATCCATTTCTGCCAAAAAATGAAAATTATAAAATTTAAAAAGTTTTGGTCCGAACTGCAAAATTTTAAACTAAATAATTTGTTTTCAGAAGGGTTATCGAAAAATCCAAGAAAGAGCGTTAGAGCCTAACACTTGAAGGACATATACGTAATATATAGTTTAGGGACATGAAACTGTCATTACTGGATAAGAGCTTAAAAAATTATTTGTTTAGTAAATAATTTTTTTTAATTTATAAACTATAATGCCCAAACACCATTATGTCAATTTAGATCTTTCTTCCATTAAACATAAAAATTAATGATAAAATTATAGCCAAAAACTAAAAATACATTCTCCAAAAAATCCATTTCTGCTAAAAATAAAAATTATAAATTTTTAAAAAGTTTTGGTGCGAAACTGCAAAAAATTTACACTAAATAAATTGTTTTCAGAAGGGTTATCGAAAAATTCACGAACAGCGTTAGAGCCTAAGACTTGAAGGACGTATACGTGATATATAGTTTGGAAACATGAAACTGTAATTACCAGATTAGAGCTTAAAAAATTATTTGTTTAGTAAATAATTTTTTTTAATTTATAAACTATAATGCCTAAAAAACCATTATGTCAATTTAGAGCTTTCTTGCATCAACCATAAAAATTAATGATAAATTAAAGCCAAAAACTAAAAAATACATTCTCCAAAAAATCCATTTCTGTCAAAAATGAAAATTATAAATTTTAAAAAGTTTTTGTGCGAACTGCAAAAATTTACACTAAATAAATTGTTTTCAGAAGGGTTATCGAAAAATTCAAGAACAGCATTAGAGCCTAAGACTTGAAAAACGTATACGTGATATATAGTTTGGGGACATGAAACTTTAATTACCAGATAAGAGCTTAAAAAATTATTTGTTTTGTAAATAATTTTTTTAATTTATAAACTATATTGCCCAAAACACCATTATGTCAATTTAGAGCTTTTTTGCATCAAACATAAAAATTAATGATAAAATTATAGCCAACAACTAAGAATTACATTCTCCAAAAAATCCATTTCTGCTAAAAATGAAAATTATAAATTTTAAAAAGTTTTGGTCCGAACTGCAAAATTTTAAACTAAATTAATTTTTTTTCAGAAGGGTTTTTGAAAAATTCAAGAACAGCGTTAGAGCCTTACACTTGAAGGACGTATACGTGATGTATAGTTTTGGGGACAATGAAACTGTAATTACCGGATTAGAGCTTAAAAAATTATTTGTTTAGTAAACAATTTTTTTAATTTATAAACTATAATGCCTAAAAAACCAATATGTCAATTTAGAGCTTTCTTGCATCAACCATAAAAATTAATAATAAATTAAAGCCAAAAACTAAAAATACATTCTCCAAAAAATCCATTTCTGTCAAAAATGAAAATTATAAATTTTAAAAAGTTATGGTGCGAACTGCAAAATTTTAAACTAAATAAATTGTTTTCAGAAGAATTATCAAAAAATTCAAAGGACAGCGTAAGACCCTAACACTTGAAGGACGTATACGTGATACATAGTTGAAGGACATGAAACTTTAATTACCGGATTAGAGCTTAAAAAATTATTTGTTTAGTAAATAATTTTTTTTTAATTTTTAAACTATAATGCCCAAAACACCATTATGTCAATTTAGAGTTTTTCTTGCATCAAAACTCAAAATTATTGATAAAATTAAAGCCAAAAACTAAAAATACATTCTCCAAAAAATCCATTTCTGCCAAAAATGTAAATTATAAAATTTAAAAAGTTTTGGTCCGAACTGCAAAATATTAAACTAAATAATTTGTTTTCAGAAGGGTTATCGAAAAATTCAAGAACAGCGTTAGAGCCTAACACTTGAAGGACGTAAACGTGATATATAGTTTGAGGACATGAAACTTAAATTACTGGATTAGAGCTTAAAAAATTATTTGTATAGTAAACAATTTTTTCAATTTATAAACTATAATGCCCAAAACACCATTATGTCAATTTAGAGTTTTCTTGCATCAAACATCAAAATTATTGATAAAATTATAGCCAAAACAAACTAAAAAAAAGTAAAATTACATTCTCCAAAAAAATCAATTTCTGACAAAAATAAAAATTATAAATTTTAAAAAGTTTTAGTCCAAAACTGCAAAATTTTTAAACTAAATAAATTGTTTTTAGAAGGGTTAAAGAAGAATTAAAAAACAGCGTTAGAGCCTAACACTTGAAGGACGTAAACGTGATATATAGTTTGAGGACATGAAAATTAAATTACCGGATTAGGGCTGAAAAAAATTATTTGTTTTGTAAATGATTTTTTTAATTTATAAACTATAATGCCCAAAAACACCATTATGTCAATTTAGAGCTTTCTTGCATCAAACATAAAAATTAATGATAAAATTAAAGCCAAAAACTAAAAAAACATTCTCCAAAAAATCCATTTCTGACAAAAATGTAAATTATAAATTTAAAAAAGTTTTGGTCAGAACTGCAAAATTTTAAACTAAATACATTGTATCAGAAGGGTTATCAAAAATTCAAAAACAGCGTTAGAGCCTAACACTTGAAAGACGAATACGTGATATATATTTGGGGACATGAAACTGTAATTTCCGGATTAGGGCTGAAAATATTATTTGTTTTGTAAATGATTTTTTTAATTTTTTAAACTATAATGCCCAAAACACCATTATGTCAATTTAGAGCTTTCTTGCATCAAACATCAAAATTAATGATAAAATTATAGCCAAAAACTAAAAATACATTCTCCAAAAAATCCATTTCTGCTAAAAATGAAAATTAAAAATTTTAAAAAGTTTTTGTGTCCGAACTGCAAAATTTAAAACTAAATAAATTGTTTTCAGAAAGGTTATCGAAAAATTCAAGAACAGCGTTAAAGCCTAAAACTTGAAGGACGTATACATAATATACTGTTTAAGGACATGAAACTGTAATTACCGGCTTAGATCTTAAAAAATTATTTGTTTTGTAAATAATTTTTTTTAATTTATAAACTATAATGTCCAAAACACCATTATGTCAATTTAGAGCTTTCTTGCATCAAACATCAAAATTAATGATAAAATTATAGCCAAAAACTAAAAATACATTCTCCAAAAAATTATTTCTGCTAAAAAATGAAAATTATAAATTTTAAAAAGTTTTGGTCCGAACTGCAAAATTTTAAACTAAATAAATGGTTTTAGAAGGGTTATCGAAAAATTCAAGAACAGCGTTAGACCCTAACACTTAAAGGACGTATACGTGATATATTGTTTGGGGACATCAAACTTAAATTACCGGATTTGAGTTTAAAAATTATTTGTTTAGCAAATAATTTTTTCAATTTATAAACTATAATGTCTAAAACACCATTAATGTCAATTTAGTGCTTTCTTCCATCAAACATCAAAATTATTGATAAAATTATAGACAAAACAAACTAAAAAAAGTAAAATTACATTCTCCAAAAAAAATCCATTTCTGACAAAAATAAAAATTATAAATTTTAAAAAGTTTTAGTCCGAACTGCAAAATTTTAAACTAAATAAATTGTTTTCAGAAGGGTTAAAGAAGAATTCAAAAACAGCGTTAGAGCCTAACACTTGAAGGACGTAAACGTGATATATAGTTTGAGGACATGAAAATTAAATTACCGGATTAGGGCTGAAAAAATTATTTGTTTTGTAAATGATTTTTTTAATTTTATAAACTATAATGCCCAAAACACCATTATGTCAATTTAGAGCTTTTTTGCATCAAACATAAAAATTAATGATAAAATTAAAGCCAAAAACTAAAAATACATTTTCCAAAAAATCCATTTCTGACAAAAATGAAAATTATAAATTTTAAAAAGTTTTGGTCCTAACTGTAAAATTTTAAACTAAATAAATTGTTTTCAGAAGGGTTAAAGAAGAATTCAAGAACAGCGATAGAGCCTAACACTTAAATAACATATACGTAATATATAGTTTGAGGACATGAAAATTAAATTACCGGATAAGAGCTTAAAAATTATTTGTTTTGTAAATAATTTTTTTAATTTACAAACTATAATGCCCAAAACACCATTATGTCAATTTAGAGCTTTCTTTCATTAAACATAAAAATTAATGATAAAATTATAGCAAAAAACTAAGATTACATTCTCCAAAAATATCTATTTCTGCCAAAAATGAAAATTATAAATTTTAAAAAAGTTTTGGTCCGAACTGCAAAATTTTAAACTAAATAATTTGATTTCAGAAGGGTTATCGAAAAAATTCAAAAAGAGCGTTAGAGCCTAACACTTGAAGGACGTATACGTGATATATAGTTTGGGGACATGAAACTGTAATTACTGGATTAGAGCTTAAAAAATATTTTGTATTGTAAATAATTTTTTTAATTTATAAACTATAATGCCAAAAACACCATTATGTCAATTTAGAGCTTTTTTGCATCAAACATAAAAATTAATGATAAAATTAAAGCCAAAAACTAAAATTACATTCTCCAAAAAATCTAATTCTGCCAAAAATGAAAATTATAAAATTTAAAAATTTTTGGTCCTAACTGCAAAATTTTACACTAAATAAATTGTTATCAGAAGGCTAATCAAAAAATTCAAGAACAGCGTTAGAGCCTAACACTTGAAGGACATATACGTAATATATAATTTGGGGAAATAAAAATTAAATTAAAAAATTATTTGTTTTGTAAATAATTTTTTTAATTAATAAACTATAATGCCCAAAACACCATTATGTCAATTTAGAGTTTTCTTGCATCAAACATCAAAAATTATTGATAAAATTATAGCCAAAACAAACTAAAAAAAGTAAAATTACATTCTCCAAAAAAAATCCATTTCTGACAAAAATAAAAATTATAAATTTTAAAAAGTTTTAGTCCGAACTGCAAAATTTTAAACTAAATAAATTGTTTTCAGAAAAGTTAAAGAAGAATTCAAAAACAGCGTTAGAGCCTAACACTTGAAGGACGTAAACGTGATATATAGTTTGAGGACATGAAAATTAAATTACCGGATTAGGGCTGAAAAAATTATTTGTTTTGTAAATGATTTTTTTAATTATATAAACTATAATGCCCAAAACACCATTATGTCAATTTAGAGCTTTCTTGCATCAAACATAAAAATTAATGATAAAATTAAAGCCAAAAACTAAAAAAACATTCTCCAAAAAATCCATTTCTGACAAAAATGTAAATTATAAATTTTAAAAAAGTTTTGGTCAGAACTGCAAAATTTTAAACTAAATACATTGTATTCAGAAGGGTTATCGAAAAATTCAAAAACAGCGTTAGAGCCTAACACTTGAAAGACGTATACGTGATATATAGTTTGGGGACATGAAACTGTAATTTCCGGATTAGGGCTGAAAAAATTATTTGTTTTGTAAATGATTTTTTTAATTTATAAACTATAATGCCCAAAACACCATTATGTCAATTTAGAGCTTTCTTGCATCAAACATCAAAATTAATGATAAAATTATAGCCAAAAACTAAAAATACATTCCCCAAAAAATCCATTTCTGCTAAAAATGAAAATTAAAAATTTTAAAAAGTTTTGGTCCGAACTGCAAAATTTTAAACTAAATAAATTGTTTTCAGAAAGGTTATCGAAAAATTCAAGAACAGCGTTAAAGCCTAAAACTTGAAATACGTATACATAATATACTGTTTAAGGACATGAAACTGTAATTACTGGCTTAGATCTTAAAAAATTATTTGTTTTGTAAATAATTTTTTTAATTTATAAACTATAATGTCCAAAACACCATTATGTCAATTTAGAGCTTTCTTGCATCAAACATCAAAATTAATGATAAAATTATAGCCAAAAACTAAAAATACATTCTCCAAAAAATTATTTCTGCTAAAAATGAAAATTATAAATTTTAAAAAGTTTTGGTCCGAACTGCAAAATTTTAAACTAAATAAATTGTTTTCAGAAGGGTTATCGAAAAATTCAAGAACAGCGTTAGAGCCTAACACTTGAAGGACGTAAACGTGATATATAGTTTAGGGACATGAAACTGTAATTACCGGATTAGAGCTTAAAAAATTATTTGTTTAGTAAATAATTTTTTTAATTTATAAACTATAATGCCCAAAACACCATTATGTCAATTTAGAGCGTTCTTCCATTAAACATAAAAATTAATGATAAAATTATAGCCAAAAACTAAGATTACATTCTCCAAAAATATCCATTTCTGCCAAAAATGAAAATTATAAAATTTAAAAAGTTTTGGTCCGAACTGCAAAATTTTAAACTAAATAATTTGTTTTCAGAAGGGTTATCGAAAAATCCAAGAAGAGCGTTAGAGCCTAACACTTGAAGGACATATACGTAATATATAGTTTAGGGACATGAAACTGTCATTACTGGATAAGAGCTTAAAAAATTATTTGTTTAGTAAATAATTTTTTTAATTTATAAACTATAATGCCCAAAACACCATTATGTCAATTTAGATCTTTCTTCCATTAAACATAAAAATTAATGATAAAATTATAGCCAAAAACTAAAAATACATTCTCCAAAAAATCCATTTCTGCTAAAAATAAAAATTATAAATTTTAAAAAGTTTTGGTGCGAACTGCAAAAAATTTACACTAAATAAATTGTTTTCAGAAGGGTTATCGAAAAATTCACGAACAGCGTTAGAGCCTAAGACTTGAAGGACGTATACGTGATATATAGTTTGGAAACATGAAACTGTAATTACCAGATTAGAGCTTAAAAAATTATTTGTTTAGTAAATAATTTTTTTAATTTATAAACTATAATGCCTAAAAAACCATTATGTCAATTTAGAGCTTTCTTGCATCAACCATAAAAATTAATGATAAATTAAAGCCAAAAACTAAAAATACATTCTCCAAAAAATCCATTTCTGTCAAAAATGAAAATTATAAATTTTAAAAAGTTTTTGTGCGAACTGCAAAAATTTACACTAAATAAATTGTTTTCAGAAGGGTTATCGAAAAATTCAAGAACAGCATTAGAGCCTAAGACTTGAAAAACGTATACGTGATATATAGTTTGGGGACATGAAACTTTAATTACCAGATAAGAGCTTAAAAAATTATTTGTTTTGTAAATAATTTTTTTAATTTATAAACTATATTGCCCAAAACACCATTATGTCAATTTAGAGCTTTTTTGCATCAAACATAAAAATTAATGATAAAATTATAGCCAACAACTAAGATTACATTCTCCAAAAAATCCATTTCTGCTAAAAATGAAAATTATAAATTTTAAAAAGTTTTGGTCCGAACTGCAAAATTTTAAACTAAATTAATTTTTTTCAGAAGGGTTTTTGAAAAATTCAAGAACAGCGTTAGAGCCTTACACTTGAAGGACGTATACGTGATGTATAGTTTGGGGACATGAAACTGTAATTACCGGATTAGAGCTTAAAAAATTATTTGTTTAGTAAACAATTTTTTTAATTTATAAACTATAATGCCTAAAAAACCAATATGTCAATTTAGAGCTTTCTTGCATCAACCATAAAAATTAATAATAAAATTAAAGCCAAAAACTAAAAATACATTCTCCAAAAAATCCATTTCTGTCAAAAATGAAAATTATAAATTTTAAAAAAGTTATGGTGCGAACTGCAAAATTTTAAACTAAATAAATTGTTTTCAGAAGAATTATCAAAAAATTCAAGGACAGCGTAAGACCCTAACACTTGAAGGACGTATACGTGATACATAGTTGAAGGACATGAAACTTTAATTACCGGATTAGAGCTTAAAAAAATTATTTGTTTAGTAAATAATTTTTTTTTAATTTTTAAACTATAATGCCCAAAACACCATTATGTCAATTTAGAGTTTTCTTGCATCAAACATCAAAATTATTGATAAAATTAAAGCCAAAAACTAAAAATACATTCTCCAAAAAATCCATTTCTGCCAAAAATGTAAATTATAAAATTTAAAAAGTTTTGGTCCGAACTGCAAAATATTAAACTAAATAATTTGTTTTCAGAAGGGTTATCGAAAAATTCAAGAACAGCGTTAGAGCCTAACACTTGAAGGACGTAAAACGTGATATATAGTTTGAGGACATGAAACTTAAATTACTGGATTAGAGCTTAAAAAATTATTTGTTTAGTAAACAATTTTTTCAATTTATAAACTATAATGCCCAAAACACCATTATGTCAATTTAGAGTTTTCTTGCATCAAACATCAAAATTATTGATAAAATTATAGCCAAAACAAACTAAAAAAAGTAAAATTACATTCTCCAAAAAAATCAATTTCTGACAAAAATAAAAATTATAAATTTTAAAAAGTTTTAGTCCAAACTGCAAAATTTTAAACTAAATAAATTGTTTTTAGAAGGGTTAAAGAAGAATTAAAAAACAGCGTTAGAGCCTAACACTTGAAGGACGTAAACGTGATATATAGTTTGAGGACATGAAAATTAAATTACCGGATTAGGGCTGAAAAAATTATTTGTTTTGTAAATGATTTTTTTAATTTATAAACTATAATGCCCAAAACACCATTATGTCAATTTAGAGCTTTCTTGCATCAAACATAAAAATTAATGATAAAATTAAAGCCAAAAACTAAAAAAACATTCTCCAAAAAATCCATTTCTGACAAAAATGTAAATTATAAATTTAAAAAGTTTTGGTCAGAACTGCAAAATTTTAAACTAAATACATTGTATTCAGAAGGGTTATCAAAAATTCAAAAACAGCGTTAGAGCCTAACACTTGAAAGACGAATACGTGATATATATTTGGGGACATGAAACTGTAATTTCCGGATTAGGGCTGAAAATATTATTTGTTTTGTAAATGAATTTTTTAATTTTTTTAAACTATAATGCCCAAAACACCATTATGTCAATTTAGAGCTTTCTTGCATCAAACATCAAAATTAATGATAAAATTATAGCCAAAAAACTAAAAATACATTCTCCAAAAAATCCATTTCTGCTAAAAATGAAAATTAAAAATTTTAAAAAGTTTTGGTCCGAACTGCAAAATTTAAAACTAAATAAATTGTTTTCAGAAAGGTTATCGAAAAATTCAAGAACAGCGTTAAAGCCTAAAACTTGAAGGACGTATACATAATATACTGTTTAAGGACATGAAACTGTAATTACCGGCTTAGATCTTAAAAAATTATTTGTTTTGTAAATAATTTTTTTAATTTATAAACTATAATGTCCAAAACACCATTATGTCAATTTAGAGCTTTCTTGCATCAAACATCAAAATTAATGATAAAATTATAGCCAAAAACTAAAAATACATTCTCCAAAAAATTATTTCTGCTAAAAATGAAAATTATAAATTTTAAAAAGTTTTGGTCCGAACTGCAAAATTTTAAACTAAATAAATGGTTTTAGAAGGGTTATCGAAAAATTCAAGAACAGCGTTAGACCCTAACACTTAAAGGACGTATACGTGATATATTGTTTGGGGACATCAAACTTAAATTACCGGATTTGAGTTTAAAAATTATTTGTTTAGCAAATAATTTTTTCAATTTATAAACTATAATGTCTAAAACACCATTATGTCAATTTAGTGCTTTCTTCCATCAAACATCAAAATTATTGATAAAATTATAGACAAAACAAACTAAAAAAAGTAAAATTACATTCTCCAAAAAAATCCATTTCTGACAAAAATAAAAATTATAAATTTTAAAAAGTTTTAGTCCGAACTGCAAAATTTTAAACTAAATAAATTGTTTTCAGAAGGGTTAAAGAAGAATTCAAAAACAGCGTTAGAGCCTAACACTTGAAGGACGTAAACGTGATATATAGTTTGAGGACATGAAAATTAAATTACCGGATTAGGGCTGAAAAAAATTATTTGTTTTGTAAATGATTTTTTTAATTTATAAACTATAATGCCCAAAACACCATTATGTCAATTTAGAGCTTTTTTGCATCAAACATAAAAATTAATGATAAAATTAAAGCCAAAAACTAAAAATACATTTTCCAAAAAATCCATTTCTGACAAAAATGAAAATTATAAATTTTAAAAAGTTTTGGTCCTAACTGTAAAATTTTAAACTAAATAAATTGTTTTCAGAAGGGTTAAAGAAGAATTCAAGAACAGCGATAGAGCCTAACACTTAAATAACAT
This sequence comes from Leptopilina syphax, assembly GCA_032872505.1. Classification (NCBI taxonomy): domain Eukaryota; kingdom Metazoa; phylum Arthropoda; class Insecta; order Hymenoptera; family Figitidae; genus Leptopilina; species Leptopilina syphax. The sequence goes on along the minus strand of CM065471.1, from coordinate 14,833,028 downwards.
ATACGTAATATATAGTTTGAGGACATGAAAATTAAATTACCGGATAAGAGCTTAAAAATTATTTGTTTTGTAAATAATTTTTTTAATTTACAAACTATAATGCCCAAAACACCATTATGTCAATTTAGAGCTTTCTTTCATTAAACATAAAAATTAATGATAAAATTATAGCAAAAAACTAAGATTACATTCTCCAAAAATATCTATTTCTGCCAAAAATGAAAATTATAAATTTTAAAAAGTTTTGGTCCGAACTGCAAAATTTTAAACTAAATAATTTGATTTCAGAAGGGTTATCGAAAAATTCAAAAAGAGCGTTAGAGCCTAACACTTGAAGGACGTATACGTGATATATAGTTTGGGGACATGAAACTGTAATTACTGGATTAGAGCTTAAAAAATATTTTGTATTGTAAATAATTTTTTTAATTTATAAACTATAATGCCAAAAACACCATTATGTCAATTTAGAGCTTTTTTGCATCAAACATAAAAATTAATGATAAAATTTAAAGCCAAAAACTAAAATTACATTCTCCAAAAAATCTAATTCTGCCAAAAATGAAAATTATAAAATTTAAAAATTTTTGGTCCTAACTGCAAAATTTTACACTAAATAAATTGTTATCAGAAGGCTAATCAAAAAATTCAAGAACAGCGTTAGAGCCTAACACTTGAAGGACATATACGTAATATATAATTTGGGGAAATAAAAATTAAATTAAAAAATTATTTGTTTTGTAAATAATTTTTTTAATTAATAAACTATAATGCCCAAAACACCATTATGTCAATTTAGAGTTTTCTTGCATCAAACATCAAAATTATTGATAAAATTATAGCCAAAACAAACTAAAAAAAGTAAAATTACATTCTCCAAAAAAATCCATTTCTGACAAAAATAAAAATTATAAATTTTAAAAAGTTTTAGTCCGAACTGCAAAATTTTAAACTAAATAAATTGTTTTCAGAAAAGTTAAAGAAGAATTCAAAAAACAGCGTTAGAGCCTAACACTTGAAGGACGTAAACGTGATATATAGTTTGAGGACATGAAAATTAAATTACCGGATTAGGGCTGAAAAAATTATTTGTTTTGTAAATGATTTTTTTAATTTATAAACTATAATGCCCAAAACACCATTATGTCAATTTAGAGCTTTCTTGCATCAAACATAAAAATTAATGATAAAAATTAAAGCCAAAAACTAAAAAAACATTCTCCAAAAAATCCATTTCTGACAAAAATGTAAATTATAAATTTAAAAAAGTTTTGGTCAGAACTGCAAAATTTTAAACTAAATACATTGTATTCAGAAGGGTTATCGAAAAATTCAAAAACAGCGTTAGAGCCTAACACTTGAAAGACGTATACGTGATATATAGTTTGGGGACATGAAACTGTAATTTCCGGATTAGGGCTGAAAAAATTATTTGTTTTGTAAATGATTTTTTTAATTTATAAACTATAATGCCCAAAACACCATTATGTCAATTTAGAGCTTTCTTGCATCAAACATCAAAATTAATGATAAAATTATAGCCAAAAACTAAAAATACATTCCCCAAAAAATCCATTTCTGCTAAAAATGAAAATTAAAAATTTTAAAAAGTTTTGGTCCGAACTGCAAAATTTTAAACTAAATAAATTGTTTTCAGAAAGGTTATCGAAAAATTCAAGAACAGCGTTAAAGCCTAAAACTTGAAATACGTATACATAATATACTGTTTAAGGACATGAAACTGTAATTACTGGCTTAGATCTTAAAAAATTATTTGTTTTGTAAATAATTTTTTTAATTTATAAACTATAATGTCCAAAACACCATTATGTCAATTTAGAGCTTTCTTGCATCAAACATCAAAATTAATGATAAAATTATAGCCAAAAACTAAAAATACATTCTCCAAAAAATTATTTCTGCTAAAAATGAAAATTATAAATTTTAAAAAGTTTTGGTCCGAACTGCAAAATTTTAAACTAAATAAATTGTTTTCAGAAGGGTTATCGAAAAATTCAAGAACAGCGTTAGAGCCTAACACTTGAAGGACGTAAACGTGATATATAGTTTAGGGACATGAAACTGTAATTACCGGATTAGAGCTTAAAAAATTATTTGTTTAGTAAATAATTTTTTTAATTTATAAACTATAATGCCCAAAACACCATTATGTCAATTTAGAGCTTTTTTGCATTAAACATAAAAATTAATGATAAAATTAAAGACAAAAACTAAAAATACATTCTCCAAAAAATCCATTTCTGCTAAAAAAAAATTATAAATTTTAAAAAGTTTTGGTCCTAACTGCAAAATTTTAAACTAAATAAATTGTTTTCAGAAGGGTTTTTGAAAAATTCAAGAACAGCGTTAGAGCCTAACACTTAAAGGACGTATACGTGATATATAGTTTGGGGACATGAAACTGTAATTACCGTATTAGAGCTTAAAAAATTATTTGTTTTGTAAATAATTTTTTCAATTTATAAACTATAATGCCCAAAACACCATTATGTCAATTTAGAGCTTTTTTGCATTAAACATAAAAATTAATGATAAAATTAAAGCCAAAAACTAAAAATACATTCTCCAAAAAATCCATTTCTGCTAAAAATAAAAATTATAAATTTAAAAAAGTTTTGGTCCGAACTGCAAAATTTTAAACTAAATAAATTGTTTTTAGAAGGGTTTTTAAAAAATTCAAGAACAGCGTTAGAGCCTAACACTTGAAGGACGTATACGTGATATATAGTTTGGGGACATGAAACTGTAATTACCGGATTAGAGCTTAATAAATTATTTGTTTAGTAAATAATTTTTTTAATTTATAAACTATAATGCCCAAAACTCCATTATGTCAATTTAGAGCTTTCTTGCATCAACCATAAATATTAATGATAATTTAAAGCCAAAAACTAAAAATACATTCTCCAAAAAATCCATTTCTGTCAAAAATGAAAATTATAAATTTTAAAAATTTTTGGTGCGAACTGCAAAAATTTACACTAAAAAAATTGTTTTCAGATGGGTTATTGAAAAATTCAAGAACAGCATTAGAGCCTAAGACTTGAAAAACGTATACGTGATATATAGTTTGGGGATATGAAACTGTAATTACCAGATTAGAGCTTAAAAAATTATTTGTTTTGTAAATAATTTTTTTAATTTATAAACTATAATGCCCAAAACACCATTATGTCAATTTAGAGCTTTCTTCTATTAAACATAAAAATTAATGATAAAAATTATAGCCAAAAACTAAAAATACATTCTCCAAAAAATCCATTTCTGCTAAAAATAAAAATTATAAATTTTAAACAGTTTTGGTCCGAACTGCAAAATTTTAAACTAAATAATTTGTTTTCAGAAGGGTTATCGAAAAATTCAAGGCCAGCGGTAGAGCCTAACACTTGAAGGACATATACGTAATATATAGTTAGGAGGCACGAAACTGTCATTACTGGATTAGAGCTTAAAAAATTATTTGTTTAGTAAATAATTTTTTTAATTTATAAATTATAATGCCCAAAACACCATTAAGTCAATTTAGAGCTTTTTTGCCTCAAACATAAAAATTAATGATAAAATTATAGCCAAAAACTAAGATTACATTCTCCAAAAATATCTATTTCTGCCAAAAATGAAAATTATAAAATTTAAAAAGTTTTGGTCCGAACTGCAAAATTTTAAACTAAATAATTTGTTTTCAGAAGGGTTATCGAAAAATCCAAGAAGAGCGTTAGAGCCTAACACTTGAAGGACATATACGTAATATATAGTTTAGGGACATGAAACTGTCATTACTGGATAAGAGCTTAAAAAATTATTTGTTTAGTAAATAATTTTTTTAATTTATAAACTATAATGCCCAAAACACCATTATGTCAATTTAGATCTTTCTTCCATTAAACATAAAAATTAATGATAAAATTATAGCCAAAAACTAAAAATACATTCTCCAAAAAATCCATTTCTGCTAAAAATAAAAATTATAAATTTTAAAAAGTTTTGGTGCGAACTGCAAAAATTTACACTAAATAAATTGTTTTCAGAAGGGTTATCGAAAAATTCACGAACAGCGTTAGAGCCTAAGACTTGAAGGACGTATACGTGATATATAGTTTGGAAACATGAAACTGTAATTACCAGATTAGAGCTTAAAAAATTATTTGTTTAGTAAATAATTTTTTTAATTTATAAACTATAATGCCTAAAAAACCATTATGTCAATTTAGAGCTTTCTTGCATCAACCATAAAAATTAATGATAAATTAAAGCCAAAAACTAAAAATACATTCTCCAAAAAATCCATTTCTGTCAAAAATGAAAATTATAAATTTTAAAAAGTTTTTGTGCGAACTGCAAAAATTTACACTAAATAAATTGTTTTCAGAAGGGTTATCGAAAAATTCAAGAACAGCATTAGAGCCTAAGACTTGAAAAACGTATACGTGATATATAGTTTGGGGACATGAAACTTTAATTACCAGATAAGAGCTTAAAAAATTATTTGTTTTGTAAATAATTTTTTTAATTTATAAACTATATTGCCCAAAACACCATTATGTCAATTTAGAGCTTTTTTGCATCAAACATAAAAATTAATGATAAAATTATAGCCAACAACTAAGATTACATTCTCCAAAAAATCCATTTCTGCTAAAAATGAAAATTATAAATTTTAAAAAGTTTTGGTCCGAACTGCAAAATTTTAAACTAAATTAATTTTTTTCAGAAGGGTTTTTGAAAAATTCAAGAACAGCGTTAGAGCCTTACACTTGAAGGACGTATACGTGATGTATAGTTTGGGGACATGAAACTGTAATTACCGGATTAGAGCTTAAAAAATTATTTGTTTAGTAAACAATTTTTTTAATTTATAAACTATAATGCCTAAAAAACCAATATGTCAATTTAGAGCTTTCTTGCATCAACCATAAAAATTAATAATAAATTAAAGCCAAAAACTAAAAATACATTCTCCAAAAAATCCATTTCTGTCAAAAATGAAAATTATAAATTTTAAAAAGTTATGGTGCGAACTGCAAAATTTTAAACTAAATAAATTGTTTTCAGAAGTGTTATCGAAAAATTCATGGACAGCGTTAGAGCTTAACACTTGAAAAACGTATACGTGATATATAGTTTGGGGACATAAAACTGTAATTACCGGATTAGAGCTTAAAAAATTATTTGTTTAGTAAATAATTTTTTTAATTTATAAACTATAATGCCCAAAACTCCATTATGTCTACTTAGAGCTTTTTTGCATCAAACATCAAAATTTATGATAAAATTAAAGCCAAAAACTAAAAATACTTTCTCCAAAAAACCCATTTCTACCAAAAATGAAAATTATAAATTTTAAAAAGTTTTGGTCCGAACTGCAAAATTTTAAACTAAATAATTTGTTTTTAGAAGGGTTATCAAAAAATTCAAGGACAGCGGTAGACCCTAACACTTGAAGGACGTATACGTGATATATAGTTTGGGGACATGAAACTGTAATTACCGGATTAGAGCTTAAAAAATTATTTGTTTTGTAAATAATTTTTTTAATTTATAAACTATAATGTCCAAAACAATATTATGTAAATTTAGGGCTTTCCTGCATGAAACATCAAAATTAATAATAAAATTATAGCCAAAAACTAAAAATACATTCTCCAAAAAATGCATTTCTGCCAATAATGAAAATTATTAATTTTAAAAAGTTTTGGTCCGAACTGCAAAATTTTAAACTGAATAAATTGTTTTCAGAAGGGTTATCGAAAAATTCAAGGACAGCGTTAGAGCCTAACACTTGAAGGACGTATACGTGATATATAGTTTGGGGAGATAAAACTGTAATTACCGGATTAGAGCTTAAAAAATTATTTGTTTAGTAAACAATTTTTTTAATTTATAAACTATAATGCCTAAAAAAACCATTATCTCAATTTAGAGCTTTCGTGCATTAACCATAAAAATTAATGATAAAATTATAGCCAAAAACTAAGATTACATTCTTCAAAAATATCTATTTCTGCCAAAAATGAAAATTATAAAATTTAAAAAGTTTTGGTCCGAACTGCAAAATTTTAAACTAAATAATTTTTTTTCAGAAGAATTATCAAAAAATTCAAGAACTGCGGTAGAGCCTAAGAATTGTAGGACGTATACGTTTCATGTTTGGAAACATGAAACTGTAATTACCAGATTAGAGCTTAAAAAATTATTTGTTTTGTAAATAATTTTTTTAATTTATAAACTATAATGCCCAAAACACCATTATGTCAATTTAGAGCTTTTTTGCATCAACCATAAAAATTAATGATAAAATTATAGCCAAAAACTAAAAATACATTCTCCAAAAAATCCATTTCTGCCAAAAATAAAAATTATTAATTTTAAAAAGTTTTGGTCCGAACTGCAAAATTTTAAACTAAATAATTTGTTTTCAGAAGGGTTATCAAAAAATTCAAGGACAGCGGAAGACCCTAACACTTGAAGGACGTATACGTGATATATAGTTTGGGGACATGAAACTGTAATTACCGGATTAAAGCTTAAAAAATTATTTGTTTTGTAAATAATTTTTTTAATTTATAAACTATAATGCCCAAAACACTATTATGTCAATTTAGAGCTTTTTTGCATCAACCATAAAAACTAACGATAAATTAAAGCCAAAAACTAAGATTACATTCTCCAAAAATATCTATTTCTGCCAAAAATGAAAATTATAAAATTAAAAAAGTTTTGGTCCGAACTGCAAAATTTTAAACTAAATAATTTGTTTTCAGAAGGGTTATCGAAAAATTCAAGAACAGCGCTAGAGCCTAAGACTTGAAGGACGTATACGTGATATATAGTTTAGAAACATGAAACTGTAATTACCAGATTAGAGCTTGAAAAATTATTTGTTTAGTAAATAATTTTTTTAATTTATAAACTATAATGCCCAAAACACCATTATGTCAATTTAGAGCGTTCTTTCATTAAACATAAAAATTATTGATAAAATTATAGCCAAAAACTAAAAATACATTCTCCAAAAAATCCATTTCTGCTAAAAAAGATAATTATAAATTTTAAAAAGTTTTGGTCTGAACTGCAAAATTTTAAACTAAATAAATTGTTTACAGAAGGGTTTTTGAAAAATTCAAGAACAGCTTTAGAGCCTAACACTTGAAGGACGTATACGTGATATATAGTTTGGAAACATGAAACTGTAATTACCAGATTAGAGCTTAAAAAATTATTTGTTTAGTAAATAATTTTTTTAATTTATAAACTATAATGCCTAAAAAACCATTATGTCAATTTAGAGCTTTCTTGCATCAACCATAAAAAATAAGGATAAATTAAAGCCAAAAACTAAAAATACATTCTCCAAAAAATCCATTTCTGTCAAAAATGAAAATAATAAATTTTAAAAAGTTTTGGTGCGAACTGCAAAAATTTACACTAAATAAATTGTTTTCAGATGGGTTATCGAAAAATTCAAGAACAGCATTAGAGCCTAAGACTTGAAAAACGTATACGTGATATATAGTTTGGGGACATAAAACTGTAATTACCAGATTAGAGCTTAAAAAATTATTTGTTTTGTAAATAATTTTTTTAATTTATAAACTATAATGCCCAAAACACCATTATGTCAATTTAGAGCTTTCTTCCATTAAACATAAAAATTAATGATAAAATTATAGCCAAAAACTAAGATTACATTCTCCAAAAATATCTATTTCTGCCAAAAAAGATAATTATAAATTTTAAAATGTTTTGGTCTGAACTGCAAAATTTTAAACTAAATAAATTGTTTTCAGAAGGGTTTTTGAAAAATTCAAGAACAGCTTTAGAGCCTAACACTTGAAGGACGTATACGTGATATATAGTTTGGGGACATGAAACTGTAAATACCGGATTAGAGCTTAAAAAATTATTTGTTTAGTAAACAATTTTTTTAATTTATAAACTATAATGCCTAAAAAACCATTATGTCAATTTAGAGCTTTCTTGCATCAACCATAAAAAATAAGGATAAATTAAAGCCAAAAACTAAAAATACATTCTCCAAAAAATCCATTTCTGTCAAAAATGAAAATTATAAATTTTAAAAAGTTTTGGTGCGAACTGCAAAAATTTACACTAAATAGATTGTTTTCAGAAGGGTTATCGAAAAATTCAAGAACAGCGTTAGAGCCTAAGACTTGAAAGACGTATACGTGATATATAGTTTGGAAACATGAAACTGTAATTACCAGATTGGAGCTTAAAAAATTATTTGTTTAGTAAATAATTTTTTTAATTTATAAACTATAATGCCCAAACCACCATTATGTCAATTTAGAGCTTTTTTGCATCAAACATAAAAATTAATGATAAAATTAAAGCCAAAAACTAAAAATACATTCTCCAAAAAATCCATTTCTGCTAAAAAAGAAAATTATAAATTTTAAAAAGTTTTGATCCGAACTGCAAAATTTTAAACTAAATAAATTGTTTTCAGAAGGGTTTTTGAAAAATTCAAGAACAGCGTTAGAGCCTAACACTTGAAGGACGTATACGTGATATATAGTTTGGGGACATGAAACTGTAATTACCGGATTAGAGCTTAAAATATTATTTGTTTAGTAAACAATTTTTTTAATTTATAAACTATAATGCCTAAAAAACCATTATGTCAATTTAGAGCTTTCTTGCATCAACCATAAAAATTAATGATAAATTAAAGCCAAAAACTAAAAATACATTCTCCAAAAAATCCATTTCTGTCAAAAATGAAAATTATAAATTTTAAAAAGTTTTGGTGCGAACTGCAAAAATTTACACTAAATAAATTGTTTTCAGAAGGGTTATCGAAAAATTCAAGAACAGCATTAGAGCCTAAGACTTGAAAAACGTATACGTGATATATAGTTAGGGGACATGAAACTGTAATTACCAGATTAGAGCTTAAAAAATTATTTGTTTAGTAAATAATTTTTTTAATTTATAAACTATAATGCCCAAAACACCATTATGTCAATTTAGAGCTTTTTTGCATCAAACATAAAAATTAATGATAAAATTAAACTTAAAAACTAAAAATACATTCTCCAAAAAATCCATTTCTGCCAAAAATGAAAATTATAAATTTTAAAAAGTTTTGGTCCGAACTGCAAAATTTTAAACTAAATAAACTGTTTTCAGAAGGGTTTTTGAAAAATTCAAGAACAGCGTTAGAGCCTAACACTTGAAGGACGTATACGTGATATATAGTTTAGGGACATGAAACTGTAATTACCGGATTAGAGCTTAAAAAATTATTTGTTTAGTAAATAAATTTTTCAATTTATAAACTATAATGCCCAAAACACCATAATGTCAATTTAGAGCTTCCTTGCATCAAACATCAAAATTAATGATTAAATTATAGCCAAAAACTAAGATTACATTCTCCAAAAATATCCATTTCTGCCAAAAATGAAAATTATAAAATTTAAAAAGTTTTGGTCCGATCTGCAAAATTTTAAAATAAATAATTTGTTTTCAGAAGGGTTATCGAAACATTTAAGAACTGCGTTAGAGCCTAACACTTGAAGGACGTATACGTTATATATAGTTTGGGGACATGAAACTGTAATTACCGGATTAGAGCTTAAAAAATTATTTGTTTAGTAAACAATTTTTTTATTTTATAAACTATAATGCCTAAAAAACCATTATGTCAATTTAGAGCTTTCTTGCATCAACCATAAAAATTAATGATAAATTAAAGCCAAAAACTAAAAATACATTCTCCAAAAAATCCATTTCTTTCAAAAATTAAAATTATAAATTTTAAAAAGTTTTGGTGCGAACTGCAAAAATTTACACTAAATAAATTGTTTTTAGAAGGGTTATCGAAAAATTCAAGAACAGCATTAGAGCCGAAGACTTGAAAAACGTATACGTGATGAATAGTTTGGGGACATGAAACTATAATTACCAGATTAGAGCTTAAAAAATTATTTGTTTTGTAAATAATTTTTTTAATTTATAAACTATAATGCCCAAAACACCATTATGTCAATTTAGAGCTTTCTTCCATTAAACATAAAAATTAATGATAAAATTATAGCCAAAAACTAAGATTACATTCTCCAAAAATATCTATTTCTGCCAAAAATGAAAATTATAAAATTTAAAAAGTTTTGGTCCAAACTGCAAAATTTTAAACTAAATAATTTGTTTTCAGAAGGGTTATCGAAAAATTCAAGAACAGCGTTAGAGCCTAACACTTGAAGGACATATACGTGATATATAGTTTGAGGACATGAAACTGTCATTACTGGATTAGAGCTTAAAAAATTATTTGTTTAGTAAATATTTTTTTTAATTTATAAACTATAATGCCCAAAACACCATTATGTCAATTTAGAGCTTTTTTGCATCAAACATAAAAATTAATGATAAAATTAAACTTAAAAACTAAAAATACATTCTCCAAAAAATCCATTTCTGCCAAAAATGAAAATTATAAATTTTAAAAAGTTTTGGTCCGAACTGCAAAATTTTAACCCTTTAACGCCCAGCGGTTTCGATCGAAACCACTTTTGATTTCTAAAATTTATAACTTCGACAAAAATTAAGATATTTTTGATTTCTAAACGCTCACGTCCCACAAATTTATTAACCTTTATGAAAAAAAATTTAGATTTTAAAAAATAATTAACAATTTTGTAATTACAACAATAATAAAAAAAAAATTTGTTGCAAAATTTGCAACAAACTTACAAATTCGGAAATAAAAGGAAACAAAGCTACGGAAAATTGTTACTCGGGGGTTTTTGCGTTCGCTGATTACGAATTTGATATCAGATTTTAAAAATGCAAAATGGCGAATCCAATATGGCGGACATTATTTTTAAAAACTGATTCAATTTGCCTGAAAATTGTTACTTGGGGGTTTCCGGGGTCGCTGATTGCGAATTTGATATGAGATTTAAAAAATTCAAAATGGCGGACATCTTTTCTAAAAATTGATTCAATTTGCCTGAAAATTGTTACTCGGGGGTTTTCGGGGTCGCTGATTACGAATTTGATGTCAGATTTTAAAAATTCAAAATGGCGGATCTAATATGGCGGACATCATTTCTAAAAACTGATGCAATTTACCTGAAAATTGTTACTCGGGGGTTTTCAGGGTCGCTGATTGCGAATTTGATATCAGATTTAAAAAAATTTAAAATGTCGGCCATCTTTTCTAAAAATTGATTCAATTTGCCTGAAAATTGTTACTCGGGGGTTTTCGGGGTCGCTGATTACGATTTTAATTTTAATTTTTTAAAATGTGAAATAGCAATTTTAATTTAGTGTATAGAATGTCTAAATAAAAACGAGATCAGAATAAAATGTTCGCCTACATTCGTGACAATGTGAAAAACAAATGCCTAACGCAAAACCAGCATCATAATGATTAATGAAATATTCATTACTATATTCGTAATAATCAGAAAAACAAATGCCTAACGCAACGACGAAATCAATCTAAAATGATTAACTATATTTGTAAAAATCGGAAAACAAAAGCCTAACATGAGAACGTGATCCGAATAAAATATGAATCTACATTTGTGACCATCCGATAAACAAATGCCTAATGAGAAAACGATGTCAAAATTAAATGTTCGTTTTCATTCGTGACTATAAAAAAACAATTGCCTAACACAGACTCTAACATTGGATTAGTAAAGAACAACCCCGAAAACCCCCTACTAACAATTTTTAGGCAAATTAAATCAATTATTAAAAAAGATGTCCGCCATATTGGATCCGCCATTTTGAATTTTTAAAATCTGCCATCAAATTCGTAATCAGCGACCCCGAAAACCCCCGAGTAACAATTTTCAAGCAAATTGAATCAGTTTTTAGAAAAGATGTCCGCTATATTGGATACGCCATTTTGAATTTTGAAAAAAGGACATCGGATTTGTAATTAGCGCTTCCAAAATCTCCCGAGTAACAATTTTCAGGCAAATTAAATTTATTTTTAGAGAAGATGGCCGCCATATTTGATCCGCCATTTTGAATTTTTAAAAACTGACCTCAAATTCGTGTTCAGCGACCCAGAAAACCTTTATATACGAGCAATGATGTGAATTGCACTGCTACAAAAAAGTCGGGCGTTAAAGGGTTAAACTAAATAAACTGTTTTCAGAAGGGTTTTTGAAAAATTCAAGAACAGCGTTAGAGCCTAACACTTGAAGGACGTATACGTTATATATAGTTTGGGGACATGAAACTGTAATTACCGGATTAGAGCTTAAAAAATTATTTGTTTAGTAAATAATTTTTTAAATTTATAAACTATAATGCCCAAAACACCATTATGTCAATTTAGAGCTTTCTTGCATCAACCATAAAAATTAATAATAAATTAAAGCTAAAAACTAAAAATACATTCTCCAAAAAATCCATTTCTGCCAAAAATGAAAATTATAAATTTTAAAAAGTTTTGGTGCGAACTGCAAAAATTTACACTAAATAAATTGTTTTTAAAAGGGTTATCAAAAAATTCAAGAGCAGCGTTAAAGCCTAAGACTTGAAGGACGTATACGTTTCATGTTTGGAAACATGAAACTGTAATTACCAGATTAGAGCTTAAAAAATTATTTGTTTTGTAAATAATTTTTTTAATTTATAAACTATAATGCCCAAAACACCATTATGTCAATTTAGAGCTTTCTTCCATTAAACATAAAAATTAATGATAAAATTATAGCTAAAAACTAAGATTACTTTCTCCAAAAATATCTATTTCTGCCAAAAATGAAAATTATAAAATTTAAAAAGTTTTGGTCCGATCTGCAAAATTTTAATCTAAATAATTTGTTTTCAGAAGAGTTATCGAAACATTTAAGAACAGCGTTAGAGCTTAACACTTGAAGGACGTATACGTTATATATAGTTTGGGGACATGAAACTGTAATTACCGGATTAGAGCTTAAAAAATTATTTGTTCAGTAAACAATTTTTTTAATTTATAAACTATAATGCCCAAAACACCATTATGTCAATTTAGAGCGTTCTTCCATTAAACATAAAAATTAATGATAAAATTATAGCCAAAAACTAAGATTACATTCTCCAAAAATATCTATTTCTGCCAAAAATGAAATTTATAAATTTTAAAAAGTTTTGGTGCGAACTGCAAAAATTTACACTAAATAAATTGTTTTCAGATGGGTTATCGAAAAATTCAAGAACAGCATTAGAGCCTAAGACTTGAAAAACGTATACGTGATATATAGTTTGGGGACATAAAACTGTAATTACCAGATTAGAGCTTAAAAAATTATTTGTTTTGTAAATAATTTTTTTAATTTATAAACTATAATGCCCAAAACACCATTATGTCAATTTAGAGCTTTCTTCCATTAAACATAAAAATTAATGATAAAATTATAGCCAAAAACTAAGATTACATTCTCCAAAAATATCTATTTCTGCCAAAAAAGATAATTATAAATTTTAAAATGTTTTGGTCTGAACTGCAAAATTTTAAACTAAATAAATTGTTTTCAGAAGGGTTTTTGAAAAATTCAAGAACAGCTTTAGAGCCTAACACTTGAAGGACGTATACGTGATATATAGTTTGGGGACATGAAACTGTAAATACCGGATTAGAGCTTAAAAAATTATTTGTTTAGTAAACAATTTTTTTAATTTATAAACTATAATGCCTAAAAAACCATTATGTCAATTTAGAGCTTTCTTGCATCAACCATAAAAAATAAGGATAAATTAAAGCCAAAAACTAAAAATACATTCTCCAAAAAATCCATTTCTGTCAAAAATGAAAATTATAAATTTTAAAAAGTTTTGGTGCGAACTGCAAAAATTTACACTAAATAAATTGTTTTCAGAAGGGTTATCGAAAAATTCAAGAACAGCGTTAGAGCCTAAGACTTGAAAGACGTATACGTGATATATAGTTTGGGGACATGAAACTGTAATTACCGAATTAAAGCTTAAAAAATTATTCATTTAGTAAATAATTTTTTTAATTTATAAACTATAATGCCCAAAACACCAGTATGTCAATTTAGAGCTATCTTCCATTAAAAATAAAAATTAATGATAAAATTATAGACAAAAACTAAGATTACATTCTCCAAAAATATCCATTTCTGCTAAAAAAAAAAATTATAAATTTTAAAAAGTTTTGGTCCGAACTGCAAAATTTTAAACTAAATAAATTGTTTTTAGAAGGGTTTTTTAAAAATTCAAGAACAGCTTTAGAGCCTAACACTTGAAGGACGTATACGTGATATATAGTTTGGGGACATGAAACTGTAATTACCGGATTAGAGCTTAAAAAATTATTTGTTTAGTAAACAATTTTTTTAATTTATAAACTATAATGCCTAAAAAACCATTATGTCAATTTAGAGCTTTCTTGCATCAACCATAAAAATTAATGATAAATTAAAGCCAAAAACTAAAAATACATTCTCCAAAAAATCCATTTCTGTCAAAAATGAAAATTATAAATTTTAAAAAGTTTTGGTGCGAACTGCAAAAATTTACACTAAATAAATTGTTTTCAGAAGGGTTATCGAAAAATTCAAGAACAGCATTAGAGCCTAAGACTTGAAAAACGTATACGTGATATATAGTTAGGGGACATGAAACTGTAATTACCAGATTAGAGCTTAAAAAATTATTTGTTTAGTAAATAATTTTTTTAATTTATAAACTATAATGCCCAAAACACCATTATGTCAATTTAGAGCTTTTTTGCATCAAACATAAAAATTAATGATAAAATTAAACTTAAAAACTAAAAATACATTCTCCAAAAAATCCATTTCTGCCAAAAATGAAAATTATAAATTTTAAAAAGTTTTGGTCCGAACTGCAAAATTTTAAACTAAATAAACTGTTTTCAGAAGGGTTTTTGAAAAATTCAAGAACAGCGTTAGAGCCTAACACTTGAAGGACGTATACGTGATATATAGTTTAGGGACATGAAACTGTAATTACCGGATTAGAGCTTAAAAAATTATTTGTTTAGTAAATAAATTTTTCAATTTATAAACTATAATGCCCAAAACACCATAATGTCAATTTAGAGCTTCCTTGCATCAAACATCAAAATTAATGATTAAATTATAGCCAAAAACTAAGATTACATTCTCCAAAAATATCCATTTCTGCCAAAAATGAAAATTATAAAATTTAAAAAGTTTTGGTCCGATCTGCAAAATTTTAAAATAAATAATTTGTTTTCAGAAGGGTTATCGAAACATTTAAGAACAGCGTTAGAGCCTAACACTTGAAGGACGTATACGTTATATATATAGTTTGGGGACATGAAACTGTAATTACCGGATTAGAGCTTAAAAAATTATTTGTTTAGTAAACAATTTTTTTAATTCATAAACTATAATGCCTAAAAAACCATTATGTCAATTTAGAGCTTTCTTGCATCAACCATAAAAATTAATGATAAATTAAAGCTAAAAACTAAAAATACATTCTCCAAAAAATCCATTTCTTTCAAAAATTAAAATTATAAATTTTAAAAAGTTTTGGTGCGAACTGCAAAAATTTACACTAAATAAATTGTTTTTAGAAGGGTTATCGAAAAATTCAAGAACAGCATTAGAGCCGAAGACTTGAAAAACGTATACGTGATGAATAGTTTGGGGACATGAAACTATAATTACCAGATTAGAGCTTAAAAAATTATTTGTTTTGTAAATAATTTTTTTAATTTATAAACTATAATGCCCAAAACACCATTATGTCAATTTAGAGCTTTCTTCCATTAAACATAAAAATTAATGATAAAATTATAGCCAAAAACTAAGATTACATTCTCCAAAAATATCTATTTCTGCTAAAAATGAAAATTATAAAATTTAAAAAGTTTTGGTCCAAACTGCAAAATTTTAAACTAAATAATTTGTTTTCAGAAGGGTTATCGAAAAATTCAAGAACAGCGTTAGAGCCTAACACTTGAAGGACGTATACGTGATATATAGTTTGGGGACATGAAACTGTAATTACCGGATTAGAGCTTAAAAAATTATTTGTTTAGTAAATAATTTTTTAAATTTATAAACTATATGTTCGCCTACATTCGTGACAATGTGAAAAACAAATGCCTAACGCAAAACCAGCATCATAATGATTAATGAAATATTCATTACTATATTCGTAATAATCAGAAAAACAAATGCCTAACGCAACGACGAAATCAATCTAAAATGATTAACTATATTTGTAAAAATCGGAAAACAAAAGCCTAACATGAGAACGTGATCCGAATAAAATATGAATCTACATTTGTGACCATCCGATAAACAAATGCCTAATGAGAAAACGATGTCAAAATTAAATGTTCGTTTTCATTCGTGACTATAAAAAAACAATTGCCTAACACAGACTCTAACATTGGATTAGTAAAGAACAACCCCGAAAACCCCCTACTAACAATTTTTAGGCAAATTAAATCAATTATTAAAAAAGATGTCCGCCATATTGGATCCGCCATTTTGAATTTTTAAAATCTGCCATCAAATTCGTAATCAGCGACCCCGAAAACCCCCGAGTAACAATTTTCAAGCAAATTGAATCAGTTTTTAGAAAAGATGTCCGCTATATTGGATACGCCATTTTGAATTTTGAAAAAAGGACATCGGATTTGTAATTAGCGCTTCCAAAATCTCCCGAGTAACAATTTTCAGGCAAATTAAATTTATTTTTAGAGAAGATGGCCGCCATATTTGATCCGCCATTTTGAATTTTTAAAAACTGACCTCAAATTCGTGTTCAGCGACCCCGAAAACCTTTATATACGAGCAATGATGTGAATTGCACTGCTACAAAAAAGTCGGGCGTTAAAGGGTTAAACTAAATAAACTGTTTTCAGAAGGGTTTTTGAAAAATTCAAGAACAGCGTTAGAGCCTAACACTTGAAGGACGTATACGTTATATATAGTTTGGGGACATGAAACTGTAATTACCGGATTAGAGCTTAAAAAATTATTTGTTTAGTAAATAATTTTTTAAATTTATAAACTATAATGCCCAAAACACCATTATGTCAATTTAGAGCTTTCTTGCATCAACCATAAAAATTAATAATAAATTAAAGCTAAAAACTAAAAATACATTCTCCAAAAAATCCATTTCTGCCAAAAATGAAAATTATAAATTTTAAAAAGTTTTGGTGCGAACTGCAAAAATTTACACTAAATAAATTGTTTTTAAAAGGGTTATCAAAAAATTCAAGAGCAGCGTTAAAGCCTAAGACTTGAAGGACGTATACGTTTCATGTTTGGAAACATGAAACTGTAATTACCAGATTAGAGCTTAAAAAATTATTTGTTTTGTAAATAATTTTTTTAATTTATAAACTATAATGCCCAAAACACCATTATGTCAATTTAGAGCTTTCTTCCATTAAACATAAAAATTAATGATAAAATTATAGCTAAAAACTAAGATTACTTTCTCCAAAAATATCTATTTCTGCCAAAAATGAAAATTATAAAATTTAAAAAGTTTTGGTCCGATCTGCAAAATTTTAATCTAAATAATTTGTTTTCAGAAGAGTTATCGAAACATTTAAGAACAGCGTTAGAGCTTAACACTTGAAGGACGTATACGTTATATATAGTTTGGGGACATGAAACTGTAATTACCGGATTAGAGCTTAAAAAATTATTTGTTCAGTAAACAATTTTTTTAATTTATAAACTATAATGCCCAAAAAACCATTATGTCAATTTAGAGCTTTCTTGCATCAACCATAAAAATTAATGATAATATTAAAGCATAAAACTAAAAATACATTCTCCAAAAAATCCATTTCTGCCAAAAATAAAAATTATAAATTTTAAAAAGTTTTGGTGCGAACTGCAAAAATTTACACTAAATAAATTGTTTTTAGAAGGGTTATCAAAAAATTCAAGGACAGCGTTAGAGCCTAAAACTTGAAGGACGTATACGTGATATATAGTTTGGGGACATGAAACTGTAATTACCGGATTAGAGCTTAAAAAATTATTTGTTTTGTAAATAATTTTTTCAATTTATAAACTATAATGCCCAAAACACCATAATGTCAATTTAGAGCTTCCTTGCATCAAACATCAAAATTAATGATTAAATTATACCAAAAAACTAAGATTACATTCTCCAAAAATATCCATTTCTGCCAAAAATGAAAATTATAAAATTTAAAAAGATTTGGTCCGATCTGCAAAATTTTAAACTAAATAATTTGTTTTCAGAAGGGTTATCGAAACATTTAAGAACAGCGTTAGAGCCTAACACTTGAAGGACGTATACGTGATATATAGTTTGGGGACATGAAACTGTAATTACCAGATTAGAGCTTAAAAAATTATTTGTTTAGTAAATAATTTTTTTAATTTATAAACTATAATGCCCAAAACACCATTATGTCAATGTAGAGTTTTTTGCATCAAACATCAAAATTAATGATAAAATTAAAGCCAAAAACTAAAAATACATTCTCCAACAAACCCATTTCTGACAAAAATGAAAATTATAAATTTTAAAAAGTTTTGGTCCGAACTGCAAAATTTTAAACTAAATAAATTCTTTTCAGAAGGGTTATCGAATAATTCAAGGACAGCGTTAGACCCTAACACTTGAAGGACGTATACGTAATATATTGTTTGAGGACATAAAAATTAAATTACCGGATTAGGGCTTAAAAAATTATTTGTTTAGTAAATAATTTCTTCAATTTACAAACTTTAATGCCCAAAACACCATTATGTCAATTTAGAGCTTTCTTTCTGTAAACATAAAAATTAATGATAAAATTATAGCCAAAAACTAAGATTACATTCTCCAAAAATATCTATTTCTGCCAAAAATGATAATTATAAAATTTAGAAACTTTTGGTCCGAACTGCAAAATTTTTAACTAAATAAATTGTTTTCAGAAGGGTTATCGAAAAAATTAAGAACAGCGTTAGAGCCTAACACTTAAAGGACGTATACGTGATATATAGTTTGGGGACATGAAACTATAATTACCGGATTAGAGCTTAAAAAATTACTTGTTTTGTAAATAATTTTTTTAATTTATAAACTATAATGCCTAAAACACCATTATGTCAATTTAGAGCTTTTTTGCATCAAACATAAAAATTAATGATAAAATTAAAGCCATAAACTAAAAATACATTCTCTAAAAAATCCATTTCTGCCAAAAATGAAAATTATAAATTTTAAAAAGTTTTGGTCCGAACTGCAAAATTTTAATCTAAATAAATTTTTTTTAGAAGGGTTATCGAAAAATTCAAGAACAGCGTTAGAGCCTAACACTTGAAGGACGTATACGTGATATATAGTGTGGGGACATGAAACTGTAATTACCAGATTAGAGCTTAAAAAATTATTTGTTTAGTAAATAATTTTTTAATTTATAAACTATAATGCCCAAAACACCATTATGTCAATTTAGAGCTTTTTTGCATCAAACAAAAATTAATGATAAAATTAATGCCATAAACTAAAAATACATTCTCCAAAAAATCCATTTCTGCCAGATAGTACGTAATCTTGTGTCAAGTTAAAAAATATTAATTTGTTTCCGAGATGCTCGG
Source organism: Leptopilina syphax (assembly GCA_032872505.1). Taxonomy (NCBI): domain Eukaryota; kingdom Metazoa; phylum Arthropoda; class Insecta; order Hymenoptera; family Figitidae; genus Leptopilina; species Leptopilina syphax. Next base: position 14,813,427 of record CM065471.1, on the reverse strand, counting down.
TCACTTCGTGCATAATTGACAAAAACTGTACCTAATTTATATTTTTTAACTAATTGTAAGAATTTGAAATAAAATTTTTTTTGTTTTATACTTATTATTATATTATTAACCTTTGCGCTCCAGAACGGTCACCAGGGGAAAACAGACAATAAAATGTTGTAAATATACTCGAATTTGCATCAATCAAATCGCGATTTTAAGTTAATTTTTATTTGCAATATGCATAAAAACATTATTAAAATACAGTTTTGTATTAACACTAAATTATATGGAAAAATTTTGATGAATTTTAGTTGTTTTTAGAACATAAAAGTAGACAAGCATTTGGTCACCCCGGGTGACCGTATCGGAGTCCGCGCATACAAAAATCGTTGATAGCGCGAAGGTTAAATAATATTAATAATAATGAATGATCGTTAAATGTAGATAGACGTAAAAAAATTAATGTTTTTTAATAGAATGAATAATTTACATAAATTATTCAACCGAAAAATTTTAGTTCTCAAATTTCATTGAATTTTAAAACATAAATTGTCATATTTGAAACAAATCCTATATAAGAAATCTGCTATTTTTATGATATGATTACGCTTGCTATTGGTCTAGATTGGATGATAACGCTTGGCATTGGCTAAAATTTAATGAAAATGCTTGTTGTTGGTTCTTGCTAATTTTAAGATGATAACGCTCGTCTTTGGTTAGAATTCGATGATAACCCTCGCTTTTGGTTAAAAGTATCGGCGACAACGCTTGCTATTGGTACATTGTTGTGTTAATTTAATTAGATTAGAACATGAATGTTAATTTAAAGTTAGAGAAAAAACATTGAAATACAGTTTAATTAAAAAAAAAGTTTTTGTTTATTTATAAATTTTTTTCATTTTAAATTAAATAATTATCACGAAAATACATCTTTGTGCGCGCGCAGTCATGCTACGCCATTTTTATTCCTTTCTTGGTAGCGTTCGTAGTACTGTCGGGTAAGATTTCTTGTATATATAAAATATATATACTAGGTATTATTACAGTAGTGTTAGAGTAATGTCACAGTAATGATACGAAGAAATATCACCGAATTCCATTTAAGAATAATTGTTTTTATCTTTCTTTGCGATAATACTGTCACATTACTGCAATATTGCGGTAATATTACCATGTAATGTAACTGCAATATCTTAAATTATCACATTGGGGTGGACATAGTTAATGTTATTGAAATTTCAATTTGATGTTACATTGGTATATTAATAACATTACATGGAACATTACGGTCACATTACTGTAATGTCGTGTGTTACGAAGGTGATATTTAAGAATACCCTGGATGTTCCCCATTTCTATAAAATTAGGGTATCCCTAGGATATTTGTAGGACGTCCACAAATAACATTATTACATCTAATTTATATCTTAATTTCCAAAGACTAATGAATAATCTGAAGATGTCTACAGGAGATATCTAAAATATTCTACGATATCTGTAGGATATTAGTATTCTTCGCTCTACTTGATATTCGAAATATTTTATGTGAACATTTTCAAGATATTGAAGCATTTGAAAATTACTTAAATGTATTATGGGATTCGTATGATATTTTAAAATGATTTACATATTAAAAAAATTAAACTGTTCATTTAAAGCGTTTTGTTTAAAAGAAGCATAGTCTTTTATAGTTAAAAAACAACGAATAGGCGCGCGTAGCGCGCAAAAGTTGTGCTAGTATTAATGAAATATTATAAAATTTAGTATGCATACGTAATCGGGTCTACAGAATGCGATAAAATAGTATCGATGCACAGTGGGGCAAAATGACAAAATTTGGTTCAAATTTACTTCTAGACCACAATTTAAAACCAAATTAAAAAAAAAATTTTCTCTAACGCAGAACAAAATTCTGAAGAGATCTGTGAGAGTCGATTTTTTAATTTTTGTTTTATAAATTTTTAATGTTTATGCAAAGTGTAAAAAAAAATTTTTTTTTACATTTTTCGATTTCTTTTGCTCAAAAAAATTCTTGCATACTTAAAATTGTATACATTTAATGTCTGGCGGTGTGTAAGTAGTAAAAAAAAAGTTTTTGCATTTAAAAATTGTTATAAACAAGTTTTATAAACAATTACAGTTTATAGGAAGTTATGTTTAAAAATAAATTTTTTAAAAAAGAAATTTGCTTTAGATTATTGTACTTAAACTTTCTTATTGTTAATCTCATATTTTGAAATAATTTATCTTAATTGTTTAAACAATTTTTATAAACAATTGTACTGTAAGGACATTTTTGGGCAGAAATGAATCGAATTTTTTACAAATAATGTTTCATCTAAGCCGTCTAGAGATTTTTTTGTAAAAAAGTCATTTTTCAATTAATGTTATCATTTTTATAAACAAATTATATAAACAATAACATTTTTTTGGAAGTTATGTCTAAAAAAATTTTTTTAAAATTAAATTTCCTTTAGATTATTGCAATTAAACTTTCTTTTTGTTAATCCGATATTTTGAAATAATTTTTCTTATTTGTTTAAACAATTTTTATAAACAATTGTACTGTAAGGACATTTTTGGGCAGAAATGAATCGAATTTTTTACGAATAATGTTTCATCTAAGCCGCCTAGAGATTTTCTTTGTAAAAAAGTCATTTTTAAATTAATGTTATCATTGGTATAAACAAATTATATAAACAATTACAATTTTCGGGAAGTTATGTCTGAAAAAATTTTTTTAAAATGAAATTTGTTTTGGATTATTGCAATTAAACTTTGTTTTCGTTAAAATGATTAATTTCAAAATATAGATTTTCCCTAATGTCCGGAAAATGTGTGAAAATCTATGAATACTCAGGAAAAGTCAAAATAATAAAAATAATCAATTGATGTATTTTCAGAACTAACAGAAGTAATTCAAATTAATTTCTAAATTATTTTTTGGGCTACGAAGAACTGTTGTACGTTTCTTTATTAACCCTTTAACGCCCAAATGGACAAAATTTTGGCATGAAGTTTGAGGACTTATTTCGGTACTTAAAAATCAATAGAATAATCCACGAATAATTATTTCTTATGTTTTCATATGCACTCTATCGAATGGCAAAAAAAAAGTCAAAAATTTATAAACAAAAAAGTTATTAATGTTTTTTATGAAAAAAGTCCGATTTTTTTTCCAATTTTTGTTTAATTTTCAATTTTTTCTACTATGAAATAGCGAAAAAATAATTCCAAATGTTACAAATAACGTGACATAGATATATAACCTAGAAGATAGGACTATAGAGATAATTAAAAATTAAAATGGCGGCTCAAAAATGGAGTTTGAAGTTCAAATTTTTTTCAAAATTTGATTCGAAAATACGAAATTGTTAAAAGTGTTTAGATCAGCTTGAAATTTGTTACTTGGGGGTTTTAGGGGTCGCTGATCACGAAACAGAATTCCAATTTTCAAAATTCAAAATGGCGGATCCAATATGGCGGACAATTTTTCTAAAAACTCATTAAATTTGCTTGAAACTTGTTACTCGGGGGTTTTGGGGTCGCTTATTACAAATATAATATCCAATTTTTAAAATTTTAAATGGCGGATCTAATTTGTCCGACTAATTTTCAAAAACTCATTATATTAGCTTAAAATGTGTTACTCGGGGATTTTAGGGGTCGCTGATCACGAATCTGGAGTCCAATTTTCAAAATTTGAAGTGGCGGATCCAATATGGCTGACAATTTTTCTAAAAAATCATTAGATTCGCTTGAAACTTGTTACTCGAGGGCTTTTGGTGTCGCTGATTACGATTATAATGTCCAATTTTTAAAATTAAACATGGCCGCTTCAATATGACACACAAATTTTCAGTTGAAATTTGATAATCACAATCTTTAGCCATTAAAATTTTAAAAATATTTTTAATGTTTTCCAACTTTCACCGCGTAGAGGTAAACGTGAACTGATAAGTCTTTTTTTAAATTATTTTTTCTTTCGATTTAATATATTGATAAGTAAATTTAATCGAATTAAAACTATAAAGAATGATTTTTGAAAGGTTTTACAAGAGCTTCAAGCTGGAGATAAAAAAAATTGTTTTTTTTCATTTTGACCCTGAAATAAGTAATGATTAAAATAAAGCATGCATTTCTATTTTTTTACCTTCAAATTCAAAAATATTATAATAACAAATAAAAAAAAGAAAAATACAGAAAAAAATAAAACAGTAAAAAAAATATATAAAATTTAAAAATAAGAAAAAAGATTTTCCAGTTCACGTTTACCTCCACGTGGTGAAAGTTGGAAAACATTAAAAATATTTTAAGTATTTCAATGGCTAAAGAACGTGATTATCAAATTTCAACTGAAAATTTGTCGGCCATATTGGATCCCCATTTTAAATTTTAAAAATTGGATATTATATTCGTGATCATCGACCCCTAAAACCCCAGAGTAACAAATTTCAAGCTAATCTAATGAATTTTTAAAAAATTTGTCGGCCATATTAGATCCGCCATTTTAAATTTTAAAAATTGGATTTCATATTCATAATCAGCGACCCCAAAAACCCCCGAGTAACAAGTTTCAAGCAAATTTAATTAGTTTTTAAAAAAAATTAGCCGCCATATTAGATCCGCCATTTTGAATTTTGAAAATTGGACTTCTGATTCGTGATCAGCGACCCCTAAAACCGCCAAGTAACAAATTTTAAGCTGATCTAAACACTTTTAACAATTTCGTACTTTCGAATCAAATTTTGAAAAAAATTTTAACTTCAAACTCCATTTTTGAGCCGCCATTTTAATTTTTAATTTTCTCTATAGTCCTATCTTCTAGGTTATATATCTATGTCACGTTATTTGTAACATTTGGAATTATTTTTTCGCTATTTAATAGTAGAAAAAATTGAAAATTAAACAAAAATTGGAAAAAAATCGGACTTTTTTTATAAAAAACATTAATAACTTTTTTGTTTATAAATTTTTGACTATCTTTTAACGCCAGTCGATAGAGTGCATATGAAAACATAAGAAATGATGATTTGTGAATTTTTCTATTGATTTTTAAGTACCGAAATAAGTCCTCAAACTTCATGACAAAATTTTGTCCATTTGGGCGTTAAAGGGTTAACGAGAAAGTCGGAAAAAATTTTTTTCAAACATAACTTGCCGAAAAATGTAATTGTTTATATAATTTGTTTATAACAATGATAACAATAATTTAAAAATGACTTTTTTACAAAGAAAATCTCTAGGCGGCTTAGATGAAACATTATTTGTAAAAAATTCGATTCATTTCTGCCCAAAAATGTCTGTACAGTACAATTGTTTATAAAATTTGTTTAAACAATTAAGAAAATTTATTACAACAGATTAGTAATAACAAAAAGAAAATTTAATTGCAATAATCTCAAGGAAATTTAATTTAAAAAAATTTTTTTTAGACATAGTTTCCCGAAAAATGTAATTGTTTATATAATTTGTTAATAACAATGATAACATTAGTTGAAAAATGAGTTTTTTACAAAGATAATCTCTAGGCGGCTTAGATGAAACATTATTATTAAAAAATTCGATTTATTTCTTCCCAAAAATGTCCTTACAGTACTATTGTTTATAAAACTTGTTTAAACAATTAAGAAAAATTATTTCAAAATATCAGATTAACAAAAAGAAAGTTTAATTACAATAATGTAAAGCAAATTTCTTTTTAAATAAATTTATTTTTAAACATAACTTCCTATAAAGTGTAATTGTTTATAAAAATTGTTTATAACAATTTTTAAATGCAAAAACTTTTTTTTACTACTTACACACCGCCAGTCATTAAATGTATACAATTTTAAGTATGCAAGAATTTTTTTGAGCAAAAGAAATCGAAAAATGTAAAAAAAAAATTTTTTTACACTTTGCATAAACATTAAAAATTTATAAAATAAAAATTAAAAAATCGACTCTTGAAGATCTCTTCAGAATTTAGTTCTGCGTTAGAGAAATTTTTTTTTTAATTTGGTTTTAAATTGTGGTCTAGAAGTCAATTTGAAACAAATTTTGTCAAATTTTTGTCAAAATTTTGTCAAATTTTGTCATTTTGCCCCACTTTGCGATGATAAAAAAAGTTAATTGTTCCGAAATGTATTATTGTAAATAGAGACCTTAACCCTTAAACCGCACCCTGGGTGTGCGACACCCATATTCTAGCTTTTTACTCCAATATTTCGGTTAAATTCGTAAAAATTGAACATGTGTTGATATTGGACGGTACATTTTGTACTTAAATTTATGTTTCGTGAGTGACATTAGTCTGCCAAGTGTCTTTGTGTATTTGATAACTTTATGAAGTTGTCGGCGAAAAATTTCTGCCTGTCTGACACCCAGTTTTTGGTTTAAGGTAATTTCAGTAGTTTTAAAAAACTCTTTTTTAATTATTAAAATTAAATAAATCATTATGAAACCTATTTTCCTTCAAAATAGATGTACTGAGCTATATAAGATAATTTTTCCAAAAGATAATATCCTATTCCAGCTTGGAGAAAAACACTTAAAAGTCCCCGGGTGTCGCACACCCAGTGTGCGGTTTAAGGATGGATTCGGCAGTGTGCGGTTTAAGGGTTAAACATGTTTAAGGCAATTAAAAATTTTATTACTTTCACCAATAAAAAGTCTCAGTGGAATTTCAAAATTTAAAGGATTTCCAGTAAGAGATTGGTTACTTCTAAATAAGGAAGTTTTTTGGAAAATTCCAAGTTTAAATGTGGAAAATATTAATGTTTTAACCCATTAAGGACCAGACGGACGAAAAATTTAAATTGACTTTGAGGACCACGTTTTTTATTTTTCTCATTTTTACTAAAATGCATATAAAAAATTAGCACATACCATTTTTAATGTAAAATTTACTCCTCTTTCAGATTTTGCTGTTAAAAATTGTTTATACTAAATTGTTAAAAAGTTATAAACAATTTTTTTCAAAAAAACACGATTTTTCGAGAAAAAATTTTTATTTCGTATTTTCACCGGAAAAAGTAGGTAGATACTCTCAAAAGCTCAAAATATCGCGTCTATGGACCCTCAGCTACAAAACCCTGAAGCGACTAATTTTTTTTTTCAAAATGGCGGACGCTAATATGGCGGTAAAACTAAAAAAATTGCTCACATATGAAACATAGTGCTCCAACTTTTTTAAGTCACTGAAACCACCTGAAACTTTTAACTTGGGGGTTCTTGGGGTCGCTGTTTACGAATATGATGCTAGTTTTTAAAAAATCAAAATGGCGGATCCAATATGGTGAACAATTTTTGTAAAAATTTATTGGATTTACTTGAAACTCGCTACTCGGAGGTTTTTGAGGTCGCTGATTACGAATATGAGGCTAGTTTTCAAGAATTTAAAATAGTGGATCTAATATGGAGAATGAGTTTTGTAAAAATTAATTGGATTCATCTAAAACTCTATACTCGGGAGTTCTTGGGGTCGCTGATTACGAATATGATGTCAGTTTTTAAAAACTTAACCCTTAAAGCGCGCCCTGAGTGTGCGACACCCATATTCTAGCTTTTTATTCTAATATCTCATTTAAATTCTTAAAAATTGAACATGTATCGCTATTGGACGGTACATTTTGTATCCATATGTTTTTGGGGTCGCTCTTTCGAATGGCTTTTTTAAAATCTCTAAAAAGTGACATTTACCCCTTTTTTCCAAAATACTAAAAAAATACAAAATTTTTGAAAGTATTTTTTTCAAATCCAATGTTAGTTGTGATATTGATTTTTCTAGGTCACCTAAAGTATACAAAACGTGTTGCCGATAGTTCTTGTTTAAAAATATGTTTCGCGTTTTAAAATTTTTTATTTTTTAATTTAAAATGGCGCCTGAAAAATTTTTTTTTTCAAAATTTAACACAGGATGGATAACATTTTTAAAAGTTGTTGAATTAGCTTGAAACTTGTTACTCGGGGGTTTTTGGAGTCGCTGATTACGAATCTGAAGTCAGATTTTCAAAATTCAAAATGTCGGATCCAATATGGCGAACAAACATTTAAGAGATTTACTCGATTTGTTTAAAACTTGTTACTCAGGAGTTTTTTGCGTCTCTAATTACGAAACTATAATCAGATTTTTTAAATTCAAAATGGCGGATCCAGTATGTCAGACAAAATGGTTAAAAATCAAATCTAGCCGCTGACTAGATTATTATTAGGAATTACCTGGAATGTTCACCAAACACAATATTATTTACATTCACTGGAAAAAGAGGTGTCTTATTTTGAGACGTTTTCAGTGTCTCAGACACCAAAAACGTCTTAATTTAAAACGTCTCAAAATAAGACACCTCTTTTTGCAGTGATTGATATTAAAATAAAAGAAGTACCTTTGTCAAATGTAATTCTAATTTTCTTAGTACAAAATGGTATCAGATTGACTATACGAACACTCAAAAATTAAATTCAAAAATAAGATGTTAGAGAATCAAGTTGCATGCAGATCGATCAATTTTAAGAAGTGCTATTCACAATAATCCAAATAATATATATTGAATTTTCAAAAATTAATTATATATCAAACTACAAAACCACTGAAAACTCCTTCGTAAACGACACATTCTGACATTAAATAGGAATAGTTTAAATGACAAGTAACAAGTTTTAAGCGATTTCAACAAATAATGAAGACATTTGTTCCTCTATATTGGATCCCCACGTTTGAATTAGAAAATCTAATGATATATTCGTAACAAGAGGCACATTTTGTATTTTGATAATCCTAAAACAAAAACATCTAAGTAACAATTTTCAAGCCAATCGAACAAATTTTTAGCCATTTTGTATTTTAAAACTTCGTTTAAAGATTCGTCATGAACGACCTCAAAAACATATAAATTCTAAGTTCTATTATGAATTATATTTTGAATAAATTAAACACAAAGTTTCAGTGGTTGCAGGCTATAATGGGTTAATGCGTGTGACAGTTAATAATAATTTAAATTTTCTGAAAAGTGAAAATGTCAGTTGTAATAAATATTTACTTAATTTTACAAGACGAACGTTTTTTCTTTTTGAAATTTTGTTGTATATTGTAAAGATAGCGAAAAAACTTCGAATTCTCATTTTTGAAAAAAAAATTTTATTCCTGTTTAACTCGCGGGACCCCGATAAATTCTGTTGGAAAATAATCGTTAGACTTCCAAAAAGTAATAAAAAATCGAGAGGAAAAAAATGCTGGGGTTTATAAGAAAATTTGATTTTAATTTTTTTCGAAAAGTAGCCGCCATTTTGTTAAATTTTAATTAAACCTGTGGGATTTCAAAGAACATTTAATCCGAAACTAGGGACAAAAAGAATCTTTACATTATAGGCAGATACAAGAAAGATACAATAATTTTAATATTTTTTACCGTAATTTTCTTGAAATCAGACTTCGCAGTTTTAAAAATTAAAATGCGCCTAACTTCGTTAAATAATTTTTTTTGCAAAACGGCAAAATACGTGTCGTCTAAAATTGTGTGAAAAATATTATATTTCCAAAAAAAACGATAATTAGACTTACGTACATATAGCCTGTCTGAATTGAAATGGAATCAACCATTTATATTTTATCATTTATATCTCAATGTGTACACTACATTGGTTCAGCAATTTTAAATTTTGAAAATCTGACTTTAGAGTCGTAATCTTCGACCCCAAAATCACACGAGTACCGATTTTTAAGCGAATTCTGTCGATTTTTAGATTTTATGTCCATCATATTGAATCCACCATTTTAAATTTTGAAAATCTGACTTTAGATTCGTAATCAGAGACCCCAAAAACCCCTGAGTAAAAAGTTTTAAGCGAATACGATGAAGTTTTAATTTTGTCTTCGGCAATATTGGATCCGCCATTTTAAATTTTGAAAATCTGACTTAGGATTTGTAATCAGCGACCCCAAAAACCCCAGAGTAACAAGTTCTGAAGCGAATTCAACAACTTTTGAAAATTTTATCCATCCTGTGTTAAATTTTGAAAAAAAAATTATTTTCAGGCGCAATTTTGAATTTAAAAAACAAAAAATTTTAAAACGCGAAGCATATTTCTAAACTAGAACTATCGAAGTAGAAACATCTATTGATGTTTCTATTTCGATAGTTCTAGTTTAAAAATCACATATGGATATGTGATTGCAGAATTTTTAATAATTTTCTTCTTCTAATAGAGCTTGAAATAGAAGTTAAAAATCAGCACATTTGGTCGTTAATGGATTTGTAAGTGTGCGCTTTAAAGGAGGGTTAAAATGTCGAATTTGATCAAAACTCGTTACTCGAGGGTTTTTGGGGTCACTGATTACAAATCTTATGTCAGTTTTTTAAAATTCCAGATAGCGGATCCAATATCGCGGATGACTTTTATAAATAATCTTATTAACCTGAAACTTTTTACTTGGCGGCTTTCGGGGTCGCTGATTTTCAAACTGACATTATATTTGTAATCAGCGAGCTTGAAAACCTACAAGAAAAAAGTTTTAGGTTAATTGGAACACCGAAAACTGACATCATATTCGTAATCAGCGACCCCAAGAACCCCCGAGTAGAGTTTTAGGTGAATCCAATTAAATTTTACAAAACACATCCGCCATATTGGATCCGTCATTTAAAATTTTTGAAAACTAGCATCATATTCGTAAACAGCGACCCCAAGAACCCCCAAATTAAGAGTTTCAGGTGGTTTCAGTGACTTGAAAAAGTTGGAGCACTATGTTTTACATGTGAGCAATTTTTTTTGTTTTACCGCCATATTAGCGTCCGCCATTTTGAAAAAAAATTGGTCGCTTCAGGGTTTTGTAGCTGAGGGTCCATGGACGCGATATTTTGAGCTTTTGAGAGTATCTACCTGCTTACGTCTTAAATGAAATTTTTTTCTCGAAACTTGTTTCGTCTTCAAATTATGTACTTTGTTGCAAAACATAAAGTAACACAATTTTTATTTTCTATAGTCTTCCGGTTTAACGCATACTTTGTGGACATTGCTTTTGTAATTTTGTAAAAGAAAAGTATTTTTTTGTACTCAAATTATGCGCAATGTATATAAATATTGTGTTTTATATACAGTAGAACCCGGTTAATACGATTCTGTAGGGACCGCGCTAAGAATTCGTCTTATGCGGGAAAACGTATTAGGCGGGAAATAAAATGTATGTCTTTAATTGCAGGGACCACCATGAATGAGCGTTTTAAGCGGGAAATCGTATTAAACGGGATCGTATTAACCGGGTTCTACTGTATCACTTTTTACGATTATATGAAGGATTTTTGTGCTTAACATATATTTTGAGGTCTTATCCTTCGTAGTTATGTATTAAAAAATTTACTTGTTTTGTCCTTAAATTATGTACTTTGTTGCAAAACATAAAGTAACATAATTTTCATTTTTTATAGTCTTCCGGTTTAACGCATACTTTGTGGACATTGATTTTGTAATTTTATAAAAGAATAGTATATTGTGCAACAAGTACAGAAAGAAGCTGTTTTCCGACGAGTGCAAAGTTTGCTGTCCCGAGCGAAGCGAGGACAGCAATTTGCACGAAGTTGGAAAATCTTCTTTCGTACGTGTTGCACACAGTACTTTGTGCAACACCTTTTGGTTTTGATAAAAAAGCTGTTTGGAAACGCTAGTTGACGCCAACATACGTACTGTTTAGCAGGGTTTGGAACGTGTTACCGCACGTAATATACGTGGTTTTCTACGCGTATATTACTGTAAAGAACAGGTATTCTACAAATAGAAAACAAATACCTATGTATATCACCAAAAAAACCCAACGGTTTAAGAACTTTGCCGCACGAGTGCGGCAAAGTACTGTTTTGCGCCTACTTTACAGGCATGCAAAGTAATGCTTTTCTTACAGGTGTTGCACAAAAGTATTTTTCTGTACTCAAATTATGCGCAATGTATATAAATATTGTGTTTTATATATCACTTTTTACGATTATATGAAGGATTTTTGTGCTTAACTTATATTTTGAGGTCTTATCCTTTGTAGCTACGTAATGAAAAATTTACTTGTTTCGTCCTCAAATTATGTACTTTGTTGCAAAACATAAAGTAACATAATTTTTATTTTTTATAGTCTTCCGTTTTAACGCATACTTTGTGGACATTGCTTTTGTAATTTCGTAAAAGAAAAGTATTTTTTTGTACTCAAATTATGCGCAATGTATATAAATATTGTGTTTTACATATCACTATTTACGATTATATGAAGGATTTTTGTGCTTAACTTATATTTTGAGGTCTTATCCTTTGTAGTTATGTAATGATAAATTTACTTGTTTCGTTTTCAAATTATGTACTTTGTTGCAAAACCTAAAGTAACATAATTTTCATTTTTTATGGTCTTCCGGTTTAACGCATACTTTGTGGACATTGCTTTTGTAATTTTGTAAAAGAAAAGTATTTTTCTGTACTCAAATTATGCGCAATGTATATAAATATTGTGTTTTATATATCACTTTTTACGATTATATGAAGGACTTTTGTGCTTAACATATCCTTCGTAGTTATGTATTGAAAAATTGACTTGTTTCGTCATTAAATTATGTACTTTGTTGCAAAACATAAAGTAACATAATTTTTATTTTTTATGGTCTTCCGGTTTAACGCATACTTTGTGGACATGGCCTTTGTAATTTTGTAAATGAAATGTTTTTTTTCTGTACTCAAATTATGCGCAATGTATATAAATATTGTGTTTTATATATCACTTTTTACGATTATATGAAGGATTTTTGTGCCCAACATATATTTTGAGGTCTTATCCTTTGCAGTTATGTAATAAAAAATTTACTTGTTTCGTCTTCAAATTGTGTACTTTGTTGTAAAACATAAAGTAACTTTGCGACTTGACTTTTGTAATTTTGTAAAAAGAAATTACTTTTCTCTATTCAAATTTTGCTCACCGTACATTGGGGAAAAATCCAATAGACGGCATACTTCGAGAACATGAGCCACATTGCATATTTTAGGGACGTCCCCAAACTATGCTATAGATCTATTAAGTTTACGATTGTCTGGTCTTCAAACTATGCCTTCTATATATGAACAGCGTAAATGTCTAAAGCATAGTTTGAAGACCAGACCGTCGTAAATTTTTACTAGATCTATAGCATAGTTTAGGGACGTCCTTAAAGTATGCTATGTGACTCATGTCCTCAAAGTATGTGGTCTTATGGTTTTTTCCCTCTAAATTGTTTATTTATAAATATCTATCAAAAAAAACTTTATGGGGGTACTACTGGAGACTCTACGAAGCCATAGACGCTGAAAAATTCGGGTGTCCCAAACTATGCGTTGTACAAACATATATATATATATATATATATATATATATATATATATATATATATATATATATATATATATATATATATATATATATATATATATATATATATATATATATATATATATATATAAATGTTTTTATTACAAATAATAATATATAATTATGCTACAAATAATAACAAATTTTAATTAATTAGTTGAGCCGTTCGCTAGAAAAACGACTTAAGTCGACTTAAGCGGTTTTTAAAAATTTTGTTATCAGTGTATTCTACAAGACATATAGATTACATATATCAAGTTTCTAAAGTTGTAGGTCACTATTTATGAATTAATTGAGGTGTTTAAACTTCCTGGGTCCCGAAATTGAAGCACTTACGCAAGCGCGCGTTCACGTCCTCTGCTACCGCGTACAGTGGGAAGAAATGCGGTGTTTTGGAGAAAATTCTGCCGACAATACAAATCTCCACCGATTTCAATTTTCTTTTTTTTAAATACTAAAGAAGGTTTTTTCTACAAGCCTTCACTGCTATAAATTTGAAATTTTTAAAAATTTTGGATTATTACAAAAGCGAGTAATTTTTTCACTTTCTTAACTAAACTTGTGCGCATTATAATGTTGATATTTAATTGAATGTTACTAAAAAATATATGGTAAGACTTTTTAGAATAATAAATATGTTTTAATACATTAAAATAAAAGTGTTCTTTCATAAAATACTTCATTTTGTTTCATTTTTAGTGGTTCGCTGGAAAAACGACTTAAGTCATTTGTTATAAAATAATGTTATTAAAGTAGCAAAACATTGTTTACTCGACCTTCTTTTTTTTAAAGAATTCTTTGATAATACCTTTGTATTGGGAAAAATGATCGATATAATTAATACGTAAATTATATTAGTAATTCGTTTCCGAATCTTTAATTTAATTTTTTCGTCAAAAACTTAAGTCGACTTAGGTCGTTTTTCTAGCGAACGGCTCAGTTAATAATAATAATAATAATTTATTATTGTATTTTTATGATATACCTATTAATTAATAATTGATAATAATTTAATTAAATATTTGATGTTATTGTTGGTGAATAATGTTTTTAAAAATCTTGAAAATTTATGCAAGCTGACAGTAAAAAATTATTTAATTTTTCACGAATCATCGATACGAGTCTTTCCAAGTATCTATAAATTCAAAAGATTTTTTGTAATTCATGCAAAAACGCGGCTGCACTCTACACGGAAAGAAAGTTATTATATTAGTTATTATATTAGAAGTATTAAACTTTCATAAAAATTATACTATATTTAGTAAAGTTATATCAAATATCGAAAACTTTTAACAAATTTTAATATAACTTTACTAAATTTTATATAGGTACGTTTTGTTAAAGTTTCACAGTAAAAAAAAGTCTTATTTTAAGGCAGGAAAGCAGCCTTAAATTAAGATACAACATTTTTGTATCCTTTATTATTATAGCAGACAGTGCTAAATTTAAGACCGATCTTAAATTAAGATTTACTGTGTTAGTTTTGTTGATAGCAAAATTTTCCTTTGTCGCATTTTGTCCTACACTTGTAAAATACTTTTATAAAATTTAATAATATCTTTCCGTGTAGTAAAAATAAACACTAGTTTATAGTGAAAGAACAGTTATATTAAATTTTTGTAACAGTGTTCTAGAACACTGTAGGAACAATGTTACTTCAAAATTCTATAACTAATTTAGAACAAATGTTACATGTCTGTTATAGAACAGATACAGAACAACTGTTCCAGAAAAAATTTAGAACAAAGCTCTAGAACTGTTCTATAATAAAATTGTAACACTTATTCTAGAACACTGTTCTTTTTTTGGTCTAGAACAGTTATAGTACGTGCACACTGGGTCGGAACCGCCTGCCAACCGAATGTGAACGGACATTCTACCGAATAGTGACTAGGCCAAGAGCGCGCTGGCAACCGGCTCGGAACTGGCATTCTACCGCCCGCTGAACGGCCGGGAGAAGCCGTTCCGTGTATAATTCAACCGGCTGGGATCTGGCACTCTACTGACCGCGGATTTTTCATTTAATAGCCACCTGAGGGCTGGCATTCTACCGACTGACAACCGGGTCGGATCCAAATGATAATTTCAACAAATATCAATCCAAAAAATAATAATTAATTGCAAAAGATAAATACTGATGACAATTCATTGACAGTTCACTTTACACATTTTTTTATACACTTAAACGCAATTTTTTATTACATAGACATTTGAAAAATCTTAACGCTTGGGGGTAGGTACGAACCTACGCCTAACCGAATATTTACGCACCGAAATCTCGCACGCTATCCACTGTGCTACGCTCGCATGGGACTCTCAAATCTTAAATACTCTCAAGTGTCACTAGCTCAAATAAAACTTGCAGAATTACTACGCGTCAATGATACCGCTATATTTTCAATACTTTATTGAATGTATATTTAGGACTATTTCAATATTTCGTTAAAAAAGAAACTTGTTATATTTTTATTATTATATAATACATATATTGAATAATTGTTTTTCAATATAATAATATTGAACGTAATAATATTAATAATTTTAATTAATATCTCAATAATAATAAATTTATTATTATTAAGATATTATTAATTAACATTAATATTATTGAGAATTAATAATAAATTATCAATATTAATATTAATTAAAATTATTAATATCATTACCTTCAATATTATTATATTGAGAAACAATTATTCAATTATTATTGAGATATTATTAATTAATATTATTATTAATATTAATAATTTATTATTAATTCTCAATAATAATAATGTTAATTAATAATATATAATATTAATTACACGGAGAAAAATGGAGTTTGAAAAACTGGGAGTCAATATTGAAAAAACTGGACTCAGTCCAGTAAAAGAACATTAATTCATTTCCATCAAGCATCTTAGGGTATTGCGTATAGTGTATAGAGGGCCTTAGTTCCAAATGTCACTGTAAAGAGCATTGAAACACAGGCGAAGATTATAAGGCTCGCTGCAGTGTGCATAGTAGAGAAACTGGACTCAGTCCTCTACTTCGAAATTTTCACAATAAAGGAACGCAGGCGCGGAACCTGTCAAAATAAATGGCCGACGCGACGCGAAACGAGTGTTTCCTTTTATTCACTTCCTCAATTTTATATAAAAAAACAATAACCAATCATTAAAAAAAGAAAAATATGTTAAATGCACTCTTTATATATTCATATTCATTAATTCACAAGTTTTATTCTTCCCACATCTTCATACTTACAATTAACAACTAGATACATCGGAAAATCTTACAATCATACGGGATTGAACACCTACCTAACCATACAACTAAATATACGCATAATTATAAATCGCACGCTTTTACATTAAGCCTCCCGGCTACGCAATCGATGGGAGAAATTTCCTATTTAAGAAACATCCCTTACCAATGAAATAAATTAGATCATGCGTGGATTTTACTTTGTAAGTAATGTAAGTATGGATGTCAACAATATTCATAATATTAAATAAATAATATTGTCAACTAGTTTAAATTTGATACGGTTATTAGAATTTAATAATAAATAAATAAATAAAAAAACATTAATTTTTTCCTAACCTTATTCAAGTTTGACACTCCTCATGGTAAATTTGATTATTCTTTTTTTCCGTGTACAAAATAGTGAATTGACCTTAAATGAAATGTATAATTAATTATTCTCGCAGCAATATTTAATAATTTAATTAACTTAACTGCACTGCATAATAGTTGAGAGTAGTAAGAGTAAGTGAAACGGTAAGATAAGTGAACGACCATTAGTGTGAGAGAGAATAACTTGTGGTTTTCGAGTAGGTATCTACTTTATGTGCACGGCGTTCATTCTTCGAAAGAACTGGACTGAGTACTAGTTGTTCAATATTCGCTTCTATTATTGACTTGTGTTTTGTACACTGCAGCGTTCTTTTAACAATTACATGAGAATGTAATTTCTCATTACAATTTTTTATACTCTTATTCCCTCTTAGACTATATAAACAGTCTTGTTTAAGCTGATGAATGGGATAACTTGTATTGAGTGCCAAAGTGTTCAGCTTTGAAACTTCTAATACTATAGTGTGTACCTGTCACATATTATTCTATAAAGGAATACTACACTGACTGCATAAATCATTTTTCCATTTTTCTCTGTGTAATAACGAATTTTTTTAATTATTTAATTTTTAAAAAAGTCTCAATAAATAATTATTTAATATATTGATTAGATTCATTTATTAATAATTATTTTCTAAAATAATGCAATTACTTGTAATAATTATTTAATTTATAATGTGACAATAAATGACGAGATCCGCAGTCGGATCCGGCCCAGCACTGAGCCAGTACAGACTTAACATATCCGTCTTTCTTCCGACGCCGCAGAAGAATAAGATCCACCGGCGGAAGAAATCCAGTACCGAGCCAGTACTGACAATAGTGGGAAGACGGTTCCGACAGTCGGAGCATAATCTGTACCGCGCCGGTTGCTTTTTCAGATCCGAATCGGTACAGACCGTCGGTACTTGCGGTCTGTACGGGCGCGGATCCCAGCCGGTTGTAAACTCCGACGTTCGTCCGATTTTTCCGCCTGGGTTATATGTTTTTATTGTGAAAACTAACTTATCTAAAATAAAAAGTTGACATCTACATCTATTTTATTAATTTTCTCGTTGTAGACAATGCCTCGTAATTATAAAATAGGAAAACGAATCGTGGTGAGTGGTCAAAAGCGTTTATGGCCTAAATAAAGTATATTTAACATTGATACACTGATATTCCTTCAATATAGACTCCTTTTCCAATAATTGGGGAAGATAATCCTACGGATCATCTTGCCCATACCATGAGGATCATCTTGGACACCCCGGTGTCCAAGATGATCCTTTTGTAAGGTTTTAGAAAAATTAAATTTATTAGTAAAATATTAATTAGCTGCAAATATTTCAAATCAGAATAGTTAGATAGATTAATTATCTAGTAGTGCGTACAAAAAAACTCGAATATGTTGATTTTTCTTTGAATAATAGGTTTTTTCCCTTAGGGGGATCATCTCGTACACCTTTCCCCTAACAGTTATAAAATGTAATTTTCAAGAATGTATATCAGACGAAACTCTTCTTGTCTCCCTGTAAATACGGTCCTTGCATAATGAAATTCAATAATTACACAATGAATTAGTTAAATAAAAATTGTTCTTCAAAAAATAAAACACTATTTCATTTTTTATTAATAAATTATAATTTTTATTTTTGGTTTTAAACATTTTTAAATATAATTTTACCAATCTCACAAGCGCAGAATAATCTGTCTGTTTAGTATATAAGAGAGCTCACACATTTCCACAGTATCGTATATTATGTATTTGTATGCGAAGTCTTATACACTGCGTTTATGTATGCAATTAATAAATATGAATTACACCGGTTAAAATATACTTCTATTTGGTCGAAAAATAATAATTTATGGAAAAAAATCTGTCCGCGCAAGCGCAGACACATTCTCATCCGCGCTTCGCGCGGGGGCTCGCAAGTTTCAGCGCGCTTCGGGGCGCGCGAATATTGATCGTCGCGCTTTGCGCTCCGTGTGTTGTTGCGCGCTTCGCGCGCAAATGGCTCGCTTCGCTCGCGGTGATCTGCAATTATTGTGCATTATTATATTGTGTTCTTGTTCTTGTTCCCTATTATATGTTTCATAAAACATTTTATTTTCTTAAAGTTACTACTACTTTAAGGATTACATTCTTATCACATGTTTTTGTTTGCTGATGATTGCGAGATTAAGTGCATTTAAATGTATATTTTTGGTCTTGATGATAAAATTGAGAAGTTATTTTTAATTCTACTAACTCTCTTAGCAGAAACATGATTTGCAGAAGCAGCTAAAATATTCTTAAAGTATTAGTATTATTATAAGTTTTTTGTGTCGTGTAGACCGGAGCGTAATGGCTAAATTTTCACTCTTTGTTGATTTACTCGGACATCTCCTAGAAAAGTTATTCTGGTATCTCAGCTTTCTTTTAAAAAACGAACGTCCCTATATTACTCTCACATTTGTTTCTACAATGAACGTACACTTCGTAGGTATCGTAGGTTGCTTTTTATGCATAGCGTGTTGCATTAGCCAACACGCCCTAGGGGTACGTGGGAAATAATTTGTAATTTTTATCAATACAGTAAGTGTGAATCAAAAATCTCAAATTGACCCTCAAAATATGTTTCAAGCTTAAAACGCGATTTTAGTTTCTTTTTTAAAGTTATTTTAAAAAAATTAGAACGAAAAAATGAAAATTTTGAAAAGTTACTTTCATATGTGAAATACAGTTTTTCTACTATATTTCTTACAATAGTGATTGAATAAAAAATAATCAAACTTTGTAGAAACTTGCAGTACATCAAGTTGCGTTTGGAGCGAAATCATTTCGATTTACGTTTTTTTAAATAAATTACAATTGAGGAGGTCAATCAAATAACTCGATTTACGCTCGGCTGAAATGCTGAGAAGCCAGTCAGTCGGGTCGAAAGTGAGAAAAATGAAAACTCAAAATTTTGGTTTTTAAAGAACGGCATCTTGTAGATAATAAAAAAATACATCTTTTTTCTTAATGAATTTTTTTTGTAGAGCTAATATTTCTCATATTAAAAAATAAAAACCAAAAAATCTGTGTTTAGAAATTTAATTAAGTTTTAAAATACAAACGGTCTTTTTGCATACAAAATGTTAATGAATTTGCTCGGAATTTTATGTACATACTCATTTGGGTCTGCTGAAACAGAAAAAGTCATAAAACATTTTAAAATTATTTTTTGTTTAATTGTTTTTTATTGTAAACAATGACCTGTCAGCAATAAGGTTATCTTATTTTCGATGAGAAAAAGTATCGAGGGAAGTTTTGAGTTGAACAAACTTCCAGTGAGAAAGTTGTTCTATATTATTCAACAAAGTTTTTCTAAAAATTTCAAATTAATTTGTTTAAAAATAACAAAGTTATTTAATTTTTAAAAAGTCCCTGCCGCGTCACGCATACGCCACAAGAGACAGCGCCTTAGCTTAGGCAATGTGGTGGCAATCTACTAGCGACAGCTATAGATAGGTTGTTAATTTATTTTAACAATTTTTTTTATGTAAACATGGTTATTTCATGTTTAATCTAATAATTAGAATGTTGTTAATATTATTGACAAAGATTAAAAATGTTGTAAAAATGTTTAGGAAAACATAAAGGTTTTTATTTTTAAATTTACTTTAAAATTAATGTTTTCTAATCGGGTTTTAAACATTTAATTTATTATATTATTAATAATAATACATAATTTTTAGGAGGGGATGAAATAACCATGTTTACATAACAAAAATTGTTAAAATAAATTAACAACCTATCTATAGCTGTCGCTAGTAGATTGCCACCACATTGCCTGAGCTAAGGCGCTGTCTCTTGTGGCGTATGCGTGACGCGGTTGGGACTTTCTAAAAATTAAATAACTTTGTTATTTTTAAACAAATTTATTTGAAATTTTTAGATAAACTTTGTTGAATAATATAGAACAACTTTCTCACTGGAAGTTTGTTCAACTCAAAACTTCCCTCGATAGTTTTTCTCATCGAAAATAAGATAACCTTATTGCTGACAGGTCATTGTTTATAATAAAAAACAATTAAACAAAAAATAATTGCTCAACTGCGTACAAAATAAATAAATTAATTAAAAAAATTTAATGTATCGTCAAATTGCACATCGGTAAACTGCATACATATCAACTGTATACAGCTAAGTTCTCTTCTATGAATAATATATTCGCAACTGTCAACTTCATAGAAGAGAACTTAGCTGTATACAGTTGATATGTATGCAGTTTACCGATGTGCAATTTGACGATGCATTAAATTTTTTTAATTTATTTATTTATTTTGTATGTAGTTGAGCAATGTTCAGTTTAACGGTGTGCAATTAAACAATAAATAAATTAATTTAATTTTTTAAATTTAGTTTGTATGCAGTTTACCAATGTACACTTTAACTGTGTAGAGTTTTTTAATATTAATTATTTATAAATTTAATGGAAAATTAGACTTGTGTGCAGTTTACCTATGTGCAGTTTAACAGTATGCAGTTTAGATTTATACAGTTTTCAAATTAAATTTAATAATTTTATTATTAAAATTTGCTTGTATGCAGTTCTCCAGTATGCAGTTTATTGTGGGCAGTTTTCCTGTATACAGTTGAATTGAGGGCAATTGATACCGCCCCAATTTATAGGATGAATTTATCTTTTGGATTGTATATATGTATATTATATTATTTTAATAATAATAATTATTTTATATTATATTAGGTTAAAGTAAGAAAATGATTCGGAAAGATTGTTAAATTTAACACCTTCAATATTTAATAACTATTTTTTAAACATAATTAATAAATTTGAATAAAATATTTATTAAATAAATATTAATTATTACTTATACATTTGAAAACAAAAATTATAACCTTTATTAATATTATAAAATTAAGGAGGCAGAAAGGAGCGACAACCTCCAAAAGAAAAATGAATTAATCATAAAACCAAAAATTATATTTTTCAAAAATTTTTAAGTTTTTCTATTCTTGAAATTATATTATTCCCCAAATGTCATTTTTCCGAAATGTCATTTTACTGAACTACACTTTTGCGAAAAATCATTTTTGCGAAAAGCCATTTTTGCGAAATGTCATTTTTACGAATAGTCATTTTTGCGAAAAGCCATTTTTGCGAAATGTCATTTTTACGAATAGTCATTTTTGCGAAAAGCCATTTTTGCGAATAGTAATTTTTGCGAAAAGTCATTTTAACGAATTTTCATTTTTGCGAATCGAAAATTTTTAAGAAATGTCACATTTGCGAATCGCCATTTTTACGAATCGCCATTTTTACATATTGACACTTTTGCGAATCGATATTTTTACGAAATTTCATTTTTGAGAATAGCTATTTTGCGAAAAATAATTTTTACGAATTGTCGTTTTTGCGAATTGTCATTTTTGCGAAATTTCATTTTTGAGAAATGTCATTTATGCGAATTGTCACTTTTGCGAATCGACATTTTTACGAATTGTCACTTTTCCGAAAAGTCATTTTTGCGAATTGTCATTTTTGCGAAAAATACAATAGTGAATCTATATATACCTACAAGTTTACTATTGTATTTTTCGCAAAAATGACAATTCGCAAAAATGACTTTTCGGAATAAGTGACAATTCGTAAAAATGGCGATTCGCAAAAGTGATAATTCGCATAAATGACATTTCTCAAAAATGAAATTTCGCAAAAAAGACAATTCGCAAAAATAGCTTTTCACAAAAATTACAATTCGCAAAAACGACAATTCGTAAAAATTACTTTTCGCAAAAATGGCTATTTCGCAAAAATGACATTTCGTAAAAATGTCGATTCGCAAATGTGACAATTCGTAAAAATGTCGATTCGCAAAAGTGACAACTCGTAAAAATGGCGATTTGCAAAAATGACAATTCGCAAAAATGAAAATTCGTAAAAATGACTTTTCGCAAAAATTACTATTTGCAAAAATGGCTTTTCGTAAAAATGACTATTCGTGAAAATGACATTTTGCAAAAATCGCTTTTCGCACAAATGACTATTCGCAAAAGTGCAGTTCGGTAAAATGACATTTCGGAAAAATGTGATTTGCGGAATAATCATGCGTCCCGCAAAATTGATGTTTTTATTTTATTTATTATTATTGTTAAAAAAGTAAAATAACATATATATTTGTTAAAATGACTGATTTAAGTCTGTCAAAATAATTAACAGACAAATCAGTGAAATCATGTGACTGGTTTTCAGTCAAATTCAATGACTGATTGTATTAGTGACAATATTTAACAGATTTACCAGTCAAAATGATTATTGTGCCAATGTCAATCAATGATTTGTCAGTTAAAATGTGCGTGACTGATTGAATCAATGAAATTTTGACTGATTCAAACTAAGAGTGTATATAATAAAGAATATGTTCATTATGTTTCTAATACAATAATATTTTTAATTACAGTAATTTTATTGTAATTTCTTTTGAATAAAATTAACCTCATAAAATAAGGTAATTTTAAGAAAAACTGACGAGGCCCTGACCAGTTTTTCCCTAAGTAGGGCATTGGTCGGGAACAGCGTCACACACTAGTCGGGCACTGGTCAGTTTCTCTACCCAGAGCCACACCAGAGATCGGGAAAACTGTCCAGTACCCTATCAGTCCCACATTTAAATTTCTGCACGGGTAGTAGAAATTTGTCCTAGTTATTATAAAGGAACTGTCCAGTCGCGCTTGAAATTGTCTAGTTACTTTACAAGCCAACTGGCTAATAACTGGAATAGCCCGTGCAGATCAGAGCCCTATTTCATATCTAGTGAACACCCCACTTAGGGTTTTGGCCAGAAATTCTGGTCAACCCCACAAAATAAAAAATTATTAAAACGATAGTATAATTACTCCCTTTAATTGTATTCTTCAATTGTTCATTATTTTTTATTAACAGTAATTTTAGAGATTTAATTTTTTACACTTTATTTAAACAAGGAAAACTGTCTAGGCCCTGATCAGTACCCTATCTAAAATATAATGAACACCCTACCTGGGGTTCTGGCTAGGAATTCTAGTCAAACCCCTAAAATAAAAAAATTATTAAATAACTAAAATAATGATTGCTTTTCATTGTTAATAGCTTCTACAACAAAAAGGAATTCTAAAAACTTTATTAAAAAAAAAAAATTTTAATAGGGAAAACTGTCGAGGCCCCGATTAGAACCCTGTTTTAAATAGGGCAAAGTGGGGCATTTTCTGCACGGGAGAGTGTCACGCTTTTTTCATCAAGTTTTTATTTAGCCTAACTTTATAAATTCTGGTCAACAGTTCTGTAGAAAAACTAGACAAATTAATTCTTTTAAAATACTGAAAATTTGTTTAATATTAAGATTTACTGTAGTTAACACATTTATTTCATGCAATTATATAAAATTTCTATTTAGCACCAAAAAAATTCAATAAAAAATATTTTTGGAAAATTTCTGTATCCATTATAATATATACATAATAAATGGAATAGAATAAAAAATTATATAATATTTTATAGGGTGGATTCCACGTCAGTTCAACACACTTATTTTCATGACTTGTTGGGATTTGGCTGTATTTTTGTAAATTTATTACCTTTATAGCAATAAACAACTCCACCAAATATTTTTTCAAAATTTTCAAAATTACCAAAAATATGGCATTTTCAAAATTTTTGTCTTTTTTTTTAAAGTGCTATAACTTTGGTTCTAAATAACCGATTTTGGATTTTAAAAAAAGGATTTCTTTGGTTTTAAGTATATTTTAAGTTAAAATTAATACGCGTGACGCGGTTGGGACTTTCTAAAAATTAAATAACTTTGTTATTTTTAAACAAATTTATTTGAAATTTTTAGATAAACTTTGTTGAATAATATAGAACAACTTTCTCACTGGAAGTTTGTTCAACTCAAAACTTCCCTCGATAGTTTTTCTCATCGAAAATAAGATAACCTTATTGCTGACAGGTCATTGTTTATAATAAAAAACAATTAAACAAAAAATAATTGCTCAACTGCGTACAAAATAAATAAATTAATTAAAAAAATTTAATGTATCGTCAAATTGCACATCGGTAAACTGCATACATATCAACTGTATACAGCTAAGTTCTCTTCTATGAATAATATATTCGCAACTGTCAACTTCATAGAAGAGAACTTAGCTGTATACAGTTGATATGTATGCAGTTTACCGATGTGCAATTTGACGATGCATTAAATTTTTTTAATTTATTTATTTATTTTGTATGTAGTTGAGCAATGTTCAGTTTAACGGTGTGCAATTAAACAATAAATAAATTAATTTAATTTTTTAAATTTAGTTTGTATGCAGTTTACCAATGTACACTTTAACTGTGTAGAGTTTTTTAATATTAATTATTTATAAATTTAATGGAAAATTAGACTTGTGTGCAGTTTACCTATGTGCAGTTTAACAGTATGCAGTTTAGATTTATACAGTTTTCAAATTAAATTTAATAATTTTATTATTAAAATTTGCTTGTATGCAGTTCTCCAGTATGCAGTTTATTGTGGGCAGTTTTCCTGTATACAGTTGAATTGAGGGCAATTGATACCGCCCCAATTTATAGGATGAATTTATCTTTTGGATTGTATATATGTATATTATATTATTTTAATAATAATAATTATTTTATATTATATTAGGTTAAAGTAAGAAAATGATTCGGAAAGATTGTTAAATTTAACACCTTCAATATTTAATAACTATTTTTTAAACATAATTAATAAATTTGAATAAAATATTTATTAAATAAATATTAATTATTACTTATACATTTGAAAACAAAAATTATAACCTTTATTAATATTATAAAATTAAGGAGGCAGAAAGGAGCGACAACCTCCAAAAGAAAAATGAATTAATCATAAAACCAAAAATTATATTTTTCAAAAATTTTTAAGTTTTTCTATTCTTGAAATTATATTATTCCCCAAATGTCATTTTTCCGAAATGTCATTTTACTGAACTACACTTTTGCGAAAAATCATTTTTGCGAAAAGCCATTTTTGCGAAATGTCATTTTTACGAATAGTCATTTTTGCGAAAAGCCATTTTTGCGAAATGTCATTTTTACGAATAGTCATTTTTGCGAAAAGCCATTTTTGCGAATAGTAATTTTTGCGAAAAGTCATTTTAACGAATTTTCATTTTTGCGAATCGAAAATTTTTAAGAAATGTCACATTTGCGAATCGCCATTTTTACGAATCGCCATTTTTACATATTGACACTTTTGCGAATCGATATTTTTACGAAATTTCATTTTTGAGAATAGCTATTTTGCGAAAAATAATTTTTACGAATTGTCGTTTTTGCGAATTGTCATTTTTGCGAAATTTCATTTTTGAGAAATGTCATTTATGCGAATTGTCACTTTTGCGAATCGACATTTTTACGAATTGTCACTTTTCCGAAAAGTCATTTTTGCGAATTGTCATTTTTGCGAAAAATACAATAGTGAATCTATATATACCTACAAGTTTACTATTGTATTTTTCGCAAAAATGACAATTCGCAAAAATGACTTTTCGGAATAAGTGACAATTCGTAAAAATGGCGATTCGCAAAAGTGATAATTCGCATAAATGACATTTCTCAAAAATGAAATTTCGCAAAAAAGACAATTCGCAAAAATAGCTTTTCACAAAAATTACAATTCGCAAAAACGACAATTCGTAAAAATTACTTTTCGCAAAAATGGCTATTTCGCAAAAATGACATTTCGTAAAAATGTCGATTCGCAAATGTGACAATTCGTAAAAATGTCGATTCGCAAAAGTGACAACTCGTAAAAATGGCGATTTGCAAAAATGACAATTCGCAAAAATGAAAATTCGTAAAAATGACTTTTCGCAAAAATTACTATTTGCAAAAATGGCTTTTCGTAAAAATGACTATTCGTGAAAATGACATTTTGCAAAAATCGCTTTTCGCACAAATGACTATTCGCAAAAGTGCAGTTCGGTAAAATGACATTTCGGAAAAATGTGATTTGCGGAATAATCATGCGTCCCGCAAAATTGATGTTTTTATTTTATTTATTATTATTGTTAAAAAAGTAAAATAACATATATATTTGTTAAAATGACTGATTTAAGTCTGTCAAAATAATTAACAGACAAATCAGTGAAATCATGTGACTGGTTTTCAGTCAAATTCAATGACTGATTGTATTAGTGACAATATTTAACAGATTTACCAGTCAAAATGATTATTGTGCCAATGTCAATCAATGATTTGTCAGTTAAAATGTGCGTGACTGATTGAATCAATGAAATTTTGACTGATTCAAACTAAGAGTGTATATAATAAAGAATATGTTCATTATGTTTCTAATACAATAATATTTTTAATTACAGTAATTTTATTGTAATTTCTTTTGAATAAAATTAACCTCATAAAATAAGGTAATTTTAAGAAAAACTGACGAGGCCCTGACCAGTTTTTCCCTAAGTAGGGCATTGGTCGGGAACAGCGTCACACACTAGTCGGGCACTGGTCAGTTTCTCTACCCAGAGCCACACCAGAGATCGGGAAAACTGTCCAGTACCCTATCAGTCCCACATTTAAATTTCTGCACGGGTAGTAGAAATTTGTCCTAGTTATTATAAAGGAACTGTCCAGTCGCGCTTGAAATTGTCTAGTTACTTTACAAGCCAACTGGCTAATAACTGGAATAGCCCGTGCAGATCAGAGCCCTATTTCATATCTAGTGAACACCCCACTTAGGGTTTTGGCCAGAAATTCTGGTCAACCCCACAAAATAAAAAATTATTAAAACGATAGTATAATTACTCCCTTTAATTGTATTCTTCAATTGTTCATTATTTTTTATTAACAGTAATTTTAGAGATTTAATTTTTTACACTTTATTTAAACAAGGAAAACTGTCTAGGCCCTGATCAGTACCCTATCTAAAATATAATGAACACCCTACCTGGGGTTCTGGCTAGGAATTCTAGTCAAACCCCTAAAATAAAAAAATTATTAAATAACTAAAATAATGATTGCTTTTCATTGTTAATAGCTTCTACAACAAAAAGGAATTCTAAAAACTTTATTAAAAAAAAAAAATTTTAATAGGGAAAACTGTCGAGGCCCCGATTAGAACCCTGTTTTAAATAGGGCAAAGTGGGGCATTTTCTGCACGGGAGAGTGTCACGCTTTTTTCATCAAGTTTTTATTTAGCCTAACTTTATAAATTCTGGTCAACAGTTCTGTAGAAAAACTAGACAAATTAATTCTTTTAAAATACTGAAAATTTGTTTAATATTAAGATTTACTGTAGTTAACACATTTATTTCATGCAATTATATAAAATTTCTATTTAGCACCAAAAAAATTCAATAAAAAATATTTTTGGAAAATTTCTGTATCCATTATAATATATACATAATAAATGGAATAGAATAAAAAATTATATAATATTTTATAGGGTGGATTCCACGTCAGTTCAACACACTTATTTTCATGACTTGTTGGGATTTGGCTGTATTTTTGTAAATTTATTACCTTTATAGCAATAAACAACTCCACCAAATATTTTTTCAAAATTTTCAAAATTACCAAAAATATGGCATTTTCAAAATTTTTGTCTTTTTTTTTAAAGTGCTATAACTTTGGTTCTAAATAACCGATTTTGGATTTTAAAAAAAGGATTTCTTTGGTTTTAAGTATATTTTAAGTTAAAATTAATATAAAAAAAAATTCAAAATTTTTTTTTTTTTTAAATTTTGAAAAATTAAAAATCCGTTTTTGAAAAAACATCATCTTTGATTTTTTTCAAAATTTTACTAAATGTTAGGGCAAATGTGCTTTACATGTCCTGTAAGTTTAATCTTGGGATCTCAAAGGGATTCGGAGTAAAAAATTAAAACGTAACCACAAATTACGAACATATGGGACAAAATTCCGCAACTGCCCAGGTAAAACAATGAATTTTCTCTAAACTTTGCTGAAATGTTACTATTATTAGTAGAAGTGTAAATATTAATTTTTTTTTAATTTGATTTTTTTTGGAGTTTCAAAATTTTGATTTTTTTGAAAATATCTTTTTTTCGATTTAATATATTGATAAGTAAAATTAATGAAATTTAAAGTATGAATAGTGATTTTTAAAGGGGTTTTCACGGGCTATAAGCTGGTGATGAAAAAAAGTTTTTTTCTGTCAATTTGACTTTGCAATTCAAGGTCAAATTCTTAATTTCAATATACAGTAGAACCCGGTTAATACGATCCCGTTTAATACGATTTCCCGCTTAAGACGCTCATTTATGGACGTACATTTTATATTCCACCTAATACGTTTTCCCGCATAAGACGCATTCTTAGTGCGGTCCCTACAGAATCGTATTAACCAAGTTCTACTGTATCTCAAAATTGATGTTTTTTATTTTTTTGTAACCTATCCCAATCGAAAGCATACCTTTTTTCATATGAGCCATGTAAAAATCAGAGTGAGACCATAGAACTTTTTGAAGAAATTAATTATAAATCATCATTTTCTATGTAAAATAATGATAAATTATTATTTTCCTCAAAAATTCTCATGGTCCCACTCTGATTTTTACATGGCTCATAGAAAAATAGTCACCAGCCCGTGAAAAGCCCTTTAAAAATCACTATTCATACTTTAAATTTCATTAATTTTACTTATCAATATATTAAATCGAAAAAAAAATTTTTTCAAAAAAATCAAAATTTTGAAACTCCATAACTCAAAAAATATTTTATCAAATTCAAAAAAAATTAATATTTACACTTCTACTAATAATAGTAACATTTCAGCAAAGTTTAGAGAAAATTCATTGTTTTACCTAGGCAGTTAAGGAATTTTGCCCTATATGTTCGTAATTTGTGGTTACGTTTTATTTTTTTACTCCGAATCCCTTTGAGATCCCAAGATTAAACTTACAGGACATGTAAAGCACATTTGCCCTAACATTTAGTAAAATTTTGAAAAAATCAAAGATGATGTTTTTTTAAAAACGGATTTTTAATTTTTCAAAATTTAAAAAAAAAATTTCTGAATTTTTTTTGTATATTAATTTAAACTTAAAATATACTTCAAACCAAAGAAATCTTTTTTTTTAAATCCAAAATCGGTTAATTAGAACCAAAGTTATAGCACTTTAAAAAAAAAGACAAAAATTTTGAAAATGCCATATTTTTGGTAATTTTCAAAATTTTGAAAAAAATATTTGGTGGAGTTGTTTATTACTATAAAAGTAATAAATTTACAAAAGTACAGCCAAATCCCAACAAGTCATGAAAATAAGTGTGTTGAACTGACGTGGAATCCACCATAGTTTTTAATTAATTAGTTGAATTATTATATAAAAATAATTTAAATAGTAAATTATTACATGTAATTTTCTACATTACCTTTTGATTTTTAATTCAATTAAAAAAAAATTCTAAATTCAAATATCCTAAATATTTACTGTTTTCAAACAACTTTCATTTTTTTAATGCACTATTATTAACAATAACACTGAAACAAATATTTTTTATTAGTATAAACAATTATAATCTATATAAACCTTAAAACGGTAACGCAATTTCACCGAAAAAATCTTGGTGGGTAAAACGGGGAGCGAACCCGGGTCCCGCTGGACTAAAGTCGCACCGCTTAACGCACTCGGCCGTTCAACGCAATGGATACTGAGAATTAATAACCACTGCACATATGTTTCAGTTCAGTGCCGTAACTAGAGATTTTAAGCATTGCGGTATATACTTTTAATATTTTCTATGTAATAAAACATTTTAGATAATTTTTTAATTATTATAACTTTTTAGTAATTTAATTTGCAACGTTAACAATTAATAAATAAATTGATTACTGCAATTAAATTTTTAATTATTTTTATTAATTTATTATAAATTATTATAAATATTTATTAATTAATTAAAATGATTAATTAATTTTATATGATTAATTGATTATTAATTAATAATAATAAATTCATTAAATTTTTAATTAATAGAAAATTATAATTAAACTAAAATGTAATAATTTAAAAAATTAATTTTTAACTAATTTTATAATTTTTCTATTTATTATAAATGATTGTAAATATTTATTAATTAATTTTATTAATGTATTTTATTAATTATTAATATTATTAATTAATTTTATTAATTAATATTATTAATTAATTAATTTTATTAATTAATATTATTAATTTATACCTAATAATAAATTAATTAAATTTTTTATTAATAACAAATTAAAATGAAAAGTTTTAAAATATTGGAAAGAATAAGAACAAATTTATCTCTAGCAAATAATCAGTCGAGCTGTCTAGTTATTAGACATTATTGCAGTGTCATCGACACGACAAACTTAGAACTATAATTTCTAGGAGTACTTTAAAGTAACATTAAAAAAACTAGACAGAAGTTATGTCTATAGCCAATATCAAATTCAACTTGAATCTTTGACGAAGAGCGTTGGTCAGTAACTTTACAGTTATTTACCAGTCCGCCTAGAATTAGCGTCCGTGACAAAAACTGTCCAGTAACTTGAACAATCGAGTGGCTCCACGAAATTTTTCTACTAGGGTACAGACAGACGTAATCGCCAAACCATGTTTTTTGAATTCAGGGAACCTCAAAACGCAAAGATTTCATACAATTAGCAAAAGTCAGTTTTCCATCAAATATAATATCTTCTCATGTGATGAGAATGTAAAAAACCATTTCCAGCAACATACACGGAAAGAAAAAGTCTAAAGAATATTTTAATGTTTGTATTAAAAAGTTGGACAAGAGTCACTTTTTAAAAATGTTTCAATACTGTATCTCTAATTAATATTCATAGCAATTACAATAAAGTTTAAAGAAAATAAAGACAAATATGAATAAAATTTGGATCAATGTGAAATAAATTACAATACTGTTTTAAAATACAAAGCCTTTCTGTGAAATATTTAATCCTTACATTCATTAAAAGATTTTTAATACAGTATAGTAAATATATTGAATCAATATAAAGTAAATTACTATACTGTATATAAATGTAAAACCTTACAATGAAATGTATAATAACTTGTCATACAGAAAATTTATTTCAAAAAAATTTATACAGTTTACCTTTTAGTTTTGAAATTTTTTTTAAGCACCACATATCTTGATATTGCACCCAGAATTTATACACTATAAACTGTAAAGAGGTGAATCGTTACTTATTTCTTCAAATCTGTCATGTGTAGGAAAAGTAAATTTCATTATAGTGAGTTGTTTGTCTGTCTCTCTCTTATCATAGTTTTGTCTTGTTTTCTTGTCAAGTCCCTTGTGTGTGTCCTTGGTTCAGCGACCCGAGACCTGTGTCATTTGTGAAATCTGAATTCAAATGATTTCGCGCATGATTAATTGCCAGAGACCGTCACATGACCAATGACCCTTTCCAAGACCATTTTAGGTGCTGTACAGTGGGGATAAGAAAGAATGGTTTTTCCCAATTTTCCATAGGAAAAAGGAAGAACCAAAATATGATGAGGAAGCCTACCGGTGATGAGGAGATCGGATTTTCACTTGCTTGTCACTTACTTGCAGAGGTTCAAGTAGTCGCGACGTGATTTTTGACTAACGTCAATTATCGAATTTCGTTATTGAATATTTTATTTTATATTTTGTTGTTTGATTTAGAGTTTATTTGGTTTAATTAATAAATGGGTTTTATTTTTGTTAATTAAGAGTTTGTAGTGTTTTATTTATATTTTTGTTTTTGTGCTGTTAACGGTTGAGAGTGCCAAAGTCGTTATAATTTTGTAGCGTCTCAACGGTCATTTGTTTAAAAAGGAATGGTCTATTGTCAAAGTTGTTTTTACATCGCAGCTTGGAGAAGAGGAACTCCCCGATGAGATTTGTAAAGAATTTGTTGTGGTGAAGTTAGTTTTTGAATAATGGGTCGTGATGTAAATTTGTGTCGTTTAATTTTTCTTTGTAAAAATTCTATATTGCAAATTCTACCCTTATAAATGGCGCCCAACGTGGGGCAGTTTCTTTTCCTGTGACCGGACCATGAATGACCTTTTTGATTTATTTTGACCGTATTTGGCCTAATCCCTAGCTCAGGACTAAGCCCAAGTTAAGCCCGAGACCAGTTAGACCAAAAAAAAGTGACCCTTATACGGCATGACCGACCGTTTAGTGATTGTAGTGTGTAAAGAGAAGTTAGTTTGTTTTCTCTTGTGTGTTTTATCTATCTACATCTGAATAACGAGATAATGGTGAGTGTCAGAGTTTGACATTTCATGGAATGTATTCGTTTTTCTTATGGTGTGATAGGATAGATTTTTGTTTTAACGGTTTTTTGACGGATGTGTACTTGAACGCGGCGTGCTATCAGGTGAGCATATTTCCGGCATTACTGCTAACTGTAGGTATTGGAGTGAAAGACATCCGGGCTGCGCCCGGGTTAAGACCCCAAGAACTAGGCACACAAACTGGGGCCGGAATACACATACTAGAAGCAGACCAAGAGGTACTAGTAGAACAAAAAGTCGCTAAACCGCCCGCCACAGTAGTCACTGGTACAGATACGGTCACTAAAGTCGGGGCAGAAGTAACCTGCCCTACTGGAAACGAATTAGAAATAATATTTGTCCCAGTTGTTTCGTTTCCTAATAAATCAGAATTAGGAATCTCGATCACAGTCACATCGGTCTCTGAATTAGCCCTATCATCGACATGACCACCGTCCAATATCCCACCCTCGGCCTCAACATGATCGGGATCAGTAAACGCTTCAATTAAAAATATGTAATCACCCGCATCATATACATTATCCCAAGGAATTGAAAACATTTCTCCAAACAAAATACGTCCCCGCAACCGCAACAAACGTTCTTTAATCACCGCAAATGAACCCTTAGTGCTCACATTATGCTGCTCCAATTCTGAAATTATTTCCTCCGCGGTCAACGATTCTATTTGTCGCCAAATGGGCTGAAAAGATTCGTGGTTGAGGAGGTCTAACATTCTTCTTCGATACGGTTCTATTGTTACGTAAGAAATGTCTCTTATTTCTTTTCGAAGATCTAATAATTCTCTTAACATTGACTAAATTACGAAAATATAATTTTCGACTTTACGAAATTAAATTTAAAGAATAAATCATTCAACTGATAAACTTTCGACACTTCAATGACACACTAGTTTGTAATTGTTTACGAAAAGCGCGCGAACTCAACGCACGTGCTCGACGCTACCGGCTTTTTCCCCTCACTCCGCATAAAGTAAACTCTCTAACCGACAAAAATTCACGCGTCCCCGCGTCCCTAAAAACCGTTGAACGGCACTAGAAATTGCAAAAGTCGCTCGTTTTAAAAACGCACTTTGTTTAACAAGGCCCTTTATTGGTCTCAACGGTCAACTTTAGGTCTCAAATAAAATTCTCACTAGCGGTCTCTTATTTTACCTTCTTACAGGTGGGTCTCAAAGTTCAAGTCTCACAATAAATAAATAATACAAATTAAAAGTCATTTCTCGTGGTCAAAAAGAATAAAAAAAATTTTATTCTTTAAAAATTAAATTAACTAAGAATTCCAAATATATGCATCGTTACCCAAAACGCTAAAATTCAAACTTAAATATTTCAATAAACTTCAACAACAACTAATCTCATTTAAAGGGGGATTAACTGAGAATAAATCGCGATGCAACGATCTCCAGTGGACTCAAATTTAAAATCAAACCTTTTATGAAGCTTCCAACGAAATAACGTCTCTCCAAATCCAACAGACAAATTCCAACAATTGACACAAATAAAATAACCAAAGAATAACTTATAGATATTATTTATTTAAAATTACGAAAACTTAATAAAATTACTATAATAAGATAAATCTTACAATTATAACAAAATACTTTAATAATAAAAATTAAATAAATTAATTTTAAGAATGAACGCCGAAACTGTTTTCAAACCAAACTGAGGTGATCGAATATTCGTCAACGACTGATTAATGAATCCTTGCATCTGAGGTAAATCACCGCCGAATTTTCGTGAAAACTCTTCCTTTATCGAACCCGACGAATTTTCCATGAGTCCATCCTTTTTCAATTTTCGAGCCTAAATGTAATAGAGGGAAAGGGTCGCTAAAACCATGTGACAACTAAACGTCACTACAAGCATGCGCATTAACATTACGCTGGCGGTCGAGAAACAGAAACAAGTCGCTGAATGATCACACTATAGCAAAATTAGAAAAAAGGCGACAGAGCTATAGCGAAACGAAGACAGAACTCGCTCACTATAGCACTTTGCAAACGAAAGTAGAATTAGAATATATAAGTAACGATTTACTTCGTTACAAAACTCTAAACATTTATTTATACTTAATGATAGCCTACCTAACAGAAAATCTACTAACGACCGGAATCGAACGCACAACCCTAATATTAATAGAACGCAACCCCAACCAACTAGCTACGCAACGCACGCTGCAGGTGGTCCTTCGATAATAGTGGACATTCTTACTGTAAAAAAAAATGCGCAGCAGAGTACTGCGCAACTGATGCGTACGCGATTCTTTAAAATATTTCATACAGAATAATAATTTTTTTAAACTTGTCTGAAATACACATCTGAACTCATCTTTATTATAAGTATTCAAATAATTTTACTTCTGTATAATGATAGTTTCATAAAATATAATAATAATTTTACGACAGTTAAAAAAATTTTTCCTATTATATGAGAATATTTATAATTTTTTTAATACATTTCAAACGTTTTATCATACGCAACATAAACTTTCTTAGACATCTTGAAATAATTTTCAGGAAATCAAATAAATATTATAAATTGTCCATCTTGTCCAACTTTTCTATAATATATTAAAATATTCTTTAGACTTTTTCTTTCTGTGTGACCCTTTTTTACGTTTCAATTTTTGGTCCTACATGGAAAGAAAAAGTCTAAAGAATATTTTAATATATTTTAGAAAAGTTGGACAAGATGGACAATTTATAATATTTATTTGATTTCCTGAAAATTATTTCAAGATGTCTAAGAAAGTTTATGTTGCGTATGATAAAACGTTTGAAATGTATTAAAAAAATTATAAATATTCTCATATAATAGGAAAAATGTTTTTAACTGTCGTAAAATTATTATTATATTTTATGAAACTATCAATATACAGAAGTAAAATTCTTTTAATACTTATAAGAAAGATGAGTTCAGATGTGTATTCCAGACAAGTTTAAAAAAATTATTATACTGTATGAAATATTTTAAAGAATCGCGTACGCGTCAGTTGCGCAGTACTCTGCTGCGCATATATTTCCACAGTGAGAATGTCCACTATTATCGAAAGACCACCTGCAGCGTGCGTTGCGTAGCTAGTTGGTTGGGGTTGCGTTCTATTAATATTAGGGTTGTGCGTTCGATTCCGGTCGTTAGTAGATTTTCTGTTAGGTAGGCTATCATTAAGTATAAATAAATGTTTAGAGTTTATAGTGTATGAATTCTGGGTGCAACATCAAGATACGTAGTGCTTTAAGAAAATTTAAAAACTAAAAGGTAAACTATATAAATTTTTTTAAAATAAATTTTCTGTATGACAGAAGTCATTATACATTTCATTGTCAGCTTTAATATTTATATACAGTATAGTAATTTACTTTATATTGATTCAACATATTTACTATATTGTATTAAGAATCTTTCAATGAAAATATAAAGATTAAATATTTCATAGAAAGGCTTTGTATTTTAAGACAGTATTGTAATTTATTTCATATAGATCCAAATTTTATTCATATTTGTCTTTATTTTCTTTAAACTTTATTGTAATTGTTATGAATATTAATTTGAGATACAGTATTGAAACATTTTTAAAAAGTGACTCTTGTCCAACTTTTTAATACAAACATTAAAATATTCTTTAGACTTTTTCTTTCCGTGCAGACCAGCCCAACTGTGTAAATATCATGAGATTTCATAAAAACAGCGAAAATCAATTTTCGACCAAAACTAATACTTTCTCATGTGATGAGAATGTAAAAATATTTTTAATTAAAAATAACATTTTTTATTTCTAGATAAACCGTTTGGCTATACCTGACCCAAGAACTTCAAAAATAAACCTGGCCCAAAAACTTAAAAAAAAAATTCATAACTTTTTTGTTTTTTGTTGTACAAAAAAGTATCTACAGGAAAAGTTGTTTGTTTTTGTACAAATTTTAAGGAAAAAATTTTAAAAAAATATTTTTTTGAAAATTGTAAAAAATACAAAATTTTGAAAATTTAAAAGTTTTGTATTTTTGTCGTTTTTTGACGAAATGAGCTGTCCAACGAACTCAGGCTTCATTTTAATGGACTAAAACAGCACCCCAAATTGCAAGTCGATTCATTAAAATTTATTTGAGTTATCGTCGAGACAAAATTTTCTACAGACAGACAGACAGATCGACAGACCGACACTTCTCTAAAAACCATTTTCTTGAAATCAGGGGGTCATGAAACGTGAAGATTTATCAAGATTAGAAATTTCTCAAAATCGCACAAATCCAAGACTTTCTCATTTTTGATGAGAATGTAAAAATGTGCCACTAATTTGAAAAATAAATTTTTTTACAACAAAAAGTCCCCATTTCGTGAGATTTCCCCATATAAGAGTTGAAAACTTGTAGCACTAGATAAATAATAATAATTTTTAATCTTTTGAAAATTCCTTCATTGGATCTCTAATAAAATACCACGTCAAATCTCACATGAAACTCTATGTCGAATCTTAAATAAAATCCTATGTCAATTCTGACATAGAAAATGAATTTAAATTTCCCATATATATTCCTACCTACTTTTCCTTACGGGACTGATGGAGTTCTTACAAAAAATTTAAAGACGCACTCTAAAATTGTGTAAGAAATAATCAAGAAAACCACAAAATATCAGAATCACAAAAATGCATCAGAATAATTAATTGTGGATGGTAATTTTGTTTGGATATTTAAAAAGTAGTTATGTTGTAAATTTTGTTTATTATAAATCCATAATTTATTATACTCCCAGCTGAATACTCAAGCTTTCGCCCTTCAACGATGGGCCTCTTCATCGTTGAAGGGCGAAAGCTTGAGTATTCAGCTGGGAGTATAATAAATTATGGATTTATAATAAACAAAATTTACAACATACCTACTATGCATCAGAATAATTTACAAATGTCAAAAATGTCTGTCTATGAGCAAGTATTACTGTTTTTGCTGAAATATCTTTCTTTAAAATATTAGATTAAAAGGTTTTTAAGATTATGTAAAAGAATAAATTAATATATTGCAATATTAAATCGAAAAATAAAGAATGGGATTTAAAATAATAATGTTATATATTAATGTTTTAACAGAATTAAATCATCGATTGGATTATGTACTTCGTCCAAGTGGTTTAGGAAGAAATTATCTAACAACATTAACATCTCATACGGGTTACTGGAATAATTATGACGTTGCCTACTTTGTAATGACCAAATTGTTTCCTAATTTGGAAATGTGATTTCAAATTTTTAATAGAACATTAGGCTCTATAGAAAAAGAACATAAACAGCCAATGAAGTCAATATAAAAAGAAAGAAATGCCACCAAAACAAATCTGTGATAATTGAGAAGTGTTATATTAAAGGTAACATATTTGTATTAGATAAGTTTTTTAATGAATTCTTAAAATTTAATGTTTTCTAATTGAATATACTTATTGTAAAATAGATACTTTATTTATCAAGTATTTAATTGTACATGCCCTGATTAAAAAACCGGACAGATTTCAGACTAATCCGAAATTTGTCCGAAACAGTGCGGTTTATGGTCAGGTTTTTGTCACCCGAAATTAATCCGAATAAATCCGAACTCTATACGGTTTGTGAACAACTAGTAAATCCGGAGTTGGTCCGATGAAGTCCGACATTAATCAGTTAATTTTAACTAGTGAATCTGGAATTAGTCCGAAACAGTCAAAATTTAGTCCGGACAATTTAGTGAATGTTAATAAAAAAATAATTATACAAGTTACACAAATTAATTATTATTACTTTATGGTACATTCATCATATTTTTCGATTTACCTATCGCAATTTTATTTACATTAACTTAAAATTTCTAACGCTTGGGGATTCGAACCTACACCTATCTAACATTATAACGCACCGAAATCGAATACACTAACCACTATACCACGCTCGCATGGAAGTTCAAATTCATAATAGAATTTATTAAGTGCCACGAAAAGAAATGACAAAAAACTAACGCATCAGTGTTATTTATAATATTAAAAAAGATAACTAATAATACTAGTGTAAAATCAAATTGACTGCAAAAGTAAATATTTTATTTACCATAAGTAAGTACCCTGAATAAAAAGTGGGAACGATTTCGGACTAATCCGGAATTTGTCCGCAACAGTACGGTTTATTGTGGAGTTTTTCACCCTGAATTCAGTTTAAAATCAATACCGTTTTTTATAACTATTGAATTCGTAATTAGTCCGGTTTAGTCCGAAATTTGTCAGATCAAATGCAACTAGTAAATGCAGAAGTAATCCGATTGGTTTAACCAGTGAATCCGCAGCTAATCCGAAACAGTCTGCTTATGGATAGGTTTTTGTCGCTCGGAATTTGTCCGGATAGATTCAAACCAAATGCGGTTTGTGTATAACCAATGAATCCGGAATTAGTCCGAAGTTAGTCTGATAATACACAACTTGGAAATGTGAAATTATTAAATCCGGAATTAATCTAGTTTTGGTCAGGCTTTTGTCCTACGAAATTATAATTATAGTTTGAATTTATCTAACCAAAATCATTCCGGAAAAAGTCTTTGAATTGGATTAAATCTCCTTACAGAATGAGAAAATCGTAGTCAATTTTTGACGCCTTTTTCGGATTTTTGCCGCTTCTGTCACTTGCACGCTGACGCCAATTCTGACGCCCTGCCGCTCAAGTGGTTAATTATATATACCACTGAATGATAAATTCATCTTAAAATTTAAAAATTCGCCATTGAATCTAAATTGGCTTAATTATCACTTTATAAAAATTTCTACCTTACCATGAAATAAAGTAGAAGTATAAAAGTATCAAAGAGTTGGGAAGATAGAAAGGTCGTGGGTTCGTATTGGGATACGAACCCACGACCTTTCTATCTTCCCCCGATTTTTTCCTAATTCTTTGATATTGTAGAAATTATTAATGAATTTCGAAAAATATTTTTCAAGAAGGCAGGTTTCTGTATTTAGGATAGCTGTGCTGTCGATACATGAAATTAAGTGCTGAGTGAAAAGTTGATTCGGATAGATTGTTAAATTCATTACCTTTAATTATATATACCACCGAATAATAAATTCATCTTAAAATTTAAAATAATTATTAAATAAACAAATTTATTATTTAATAAAATTTAATAATTTTTTTTATTATTGTTTTTTTAATGGCAGCCAATAATGTGCCAATAATGGTTGCCAATTATTGGCATTGGCGTGGACATCCCACGATTTTACCATTAGTGGTCCATTATTGAGTGCCAATAATGGGACAATACTGGAATGTTGGCTCCCAATATATTGGGTCATTAATGCGCCAATGGTCTTTTTCCCATTGGGAAATGCAAGGAAAAATTCTCCTTTCATTTTTCGAGCAAAATTACATTAATAACTTCCAGAAAGTTAACATCGAAAACATCTTGCAAAACAAGGATGCTATCTGGGTGCCAAAGTCATATCCAATAAATGTATCCACCCTGGTAAAAATTTCGGACTAATTCCGGATTAAATACGGACAGAATATTACGGATTAGTCCGAAAATTGTACGAAAAAGGTCTCATTATATTGGGAGCCAACATTCCAGTATTGTCCCATTATTGGCACTCAATAATGGACCACTAATGGTAAAATCGTGGGATGTTCACGCCAATGCCAATAATTGGCAACCATTATTGGCACATTATTGGCTGCCATTAAAAAACTAATAATAAAAAAAAATTATTAAATTTTATTAAATAATAAATTTGTTTATTTAATAATTATTTTAAATTTTAAGATGAATTTATTATTCGGTGGTATATATAATTAAAGGTAATGAATTTAACAATCTATCCGAATCAACTTTTCACTCAGCACTTAATTTCATGTATCGACAGCACAGCTATCCTAAATACAGAAACCTGCCTTCTTGAAAAATATTTTTCGAAATTAATTAATAATTTCTACAATATCAAAGAATTAGGAAAAAATCGGGGGCATGGTGGGATACAAACCCACGACCATTCTATTGCCGGTAGACTGCTCTGACCAACTGAGCTACATGCACCTCCGAGATCTTCCCAACTCTTTGATACTTTTATACTTCTACTTTATTTCATAGTAAGGTAGAAATTTTTATAAAGTGATAATTAAGCCAATTTAGATTCAATGGCGAATTTTTAAATTTTAAGATGAATTTATCATTCGGTGGTATATATAATTAACCACTTGAGCGGCAGGGCGTCAGAATTGGCGTCAGCGTGCAAGTGACAGAAGCGGAAAAAATCCGAAAAAGGCGTCAAAAATTGACTACGATTTTCTCATTCTGTAAGGAGATTTATAATATCACAACAAAGTATTTTTGTTTATTAAAGTGAAAGAACAGACCTGTAAACAAAAAAAAAGTTATTTCAAATATTCAAATAAGTTTTCAAGGCTCAAAGTTAACAATAATTAATAGTTTTATATTAGTGGCGTTTCAGTTTCTACCATTAAAAGTCAAATTTTTCTTCATGGAATCTTACCAGAATTTGTTACTCGGGAGTTTTCGGGGTAGCTGATTCAGAATCCGTTGATAGTTTTTAAAAATTCAAAATGACCCAAAATGACGGACGACTTTTTTAAAAATTTAGCGTATTCGCTTGAAACTTGTCACTCGGGGGTTTTTAGACTCGCTAAATACGAATATAATGTTAGTTTTTAAAAATTCAAAATGGTGGATCCAAAATGGCGGACGACTTTTTGAAAAATTTACCGTATTTGCTTGAAACTTGTTACTCGGGGGTTTTTGGGGTCGCTGATTACGAATATAATGTTATTTTTTGAAAATTCAAAATGGCGGATCCAAAAAGGCGGACGACTTTTTGAAAAATTCGCCGTATTCGCTTAAAATTTGTTACTCGGGGGTTTTTGAGGACGATGATTACGAATATAATGTTAGTTTTTGAAAATTCAAAATGGTGGACAGAAAAACCTAATTGCAATTGCTAGAAGAAATCTACCCAGAG
The DNA here is from genome assembly GCA_032872505.1 of Leptopilina syphax. NCBI lineage: Eukaryota > Metazoa > Arthropoda > Insecta > Hymenoptera > Figitidae > Leptopilina > Leptopilina syphax. Next base: position 14,771,213 of record CM065471.1, on the reverse strand, counting down.
CACGCCACGTGGAGGCTGCAGTGATAGGATTTTGTGCTCCTTTTTTTTATTTTTTTTTGTTTTTTTATGTTTTTTTTAAATTTTTTTTGTTTTTTTGTTTTTTGGTCTTTTTTCTAGTTTTTTCTATTTTGTTTTTTTATAAATTTGATTTCAAAATTAATATTTTAATAAATATGCTTAAAAGAATTTTTTTTAGATCAGTGAAGTTCAGAAAAACATTTTTTGCAAAAGGGAATTTCATATTGTTTGCAAATCCATGTAGTATCAACTCTTATCTTTTTGTTTTCCTTACAATTTTGACATCGAAGTCGTTTTCGTTTACAGTCTCCTGTCAATTTTTTAATTGATGAGCATCTGGATCATTTGAGAGATTTTTGTTCTTTCGACGACTTTTGGTCGATTTCTTTTCATATTTTTGGATGAGTTCTCTTACTAATTGTGTTCTAAATTCACAATGACGCATTTTCTCATCATGCAAAATGTTTATATATAATATTTGAATTATATATTGCCATATCTAATAGATTGTCTGCAATTCTTTAATACTAACGGTAGTGCTTCTTTTCTATTTCGTATGATTTGATAATCTGGTCGCATCTATCTACACCTCCCATGCCTTTATTATAAGTGGCAACGATTTCTGGTTTTTTAATTTTTTCCCCTGTTTCGTGATCGGTTTTCGAAGTTTCAATAAAGTTAGAACCAGGAAGGGTGCTTAAAATCGTGACCACTTAGATTGCAGACAATCTATTAGATATGGCGATATATAATTCAAATATTATATATAACATTTTGCATGGTGAGAAAATAAGTCATTGTGAATTTAGAACACAATTAGTAAGAGAACTCATCCAAAAATATTAAAAGAAATCGACCAAAAGTCGTCGAAAGAACAAAAATCTCTCGAATGATCGAGATGCTCATCAATTAAAAAATTGACAGGAGACTGTAAACGAAAACGACTTCGATGTCAAAATTGTAAGGAAAACAAAAAGATGAGAGTTAATACTACATGGATTTGCAAACAATGTGAAATTCCCTTTTGCAAAAAATGTCTTGCTGAACTTCACTCATCTAAAAAAAATTCTTTTAAGCATATTTATTAAATTATTAATTTTGAAATTAAATTTATAAATAAACAAAATAGAAAAAATTAGAAAAAACGAAAAAATAAAAAAAACAAAAAAATAAATATAAAAATCGGGCAAGTGCGAGTTGCACTCGCATTAAGATCGAGGGTTCCGTACACCAAAATAAAACTTATTTTTTATAAAAAAATATATATATAAGAAATATAATTGATTAAAATTAACATATATAAACTTATTGACCTGAAATTCGGTATACATATGTATTTTTATTACATGTAAATTACAAGAAAAAACTATAAAAATCCATATTGACAGGGTCATTTTTTGCAATTTTTCCAAAAAAATTGAATTTCTTTCCCTTCTAGTTCCCAAATATCTCCACCAATCAAGTTCGCTATATTTTTCCTGTAATCTGCACTTAAAACTGAACATCCTTACAGAATTTCAGCTCACCATTTTGAGATTTATAAAATTAAAGGGGGGGGGGGACAGGGTCATTTTTTGCTATTTTTACGAAAAAATTGAATTTCTTTCCCTCCTAGTTCGCAAATATGTTTGTCAATCGGGTTCGTTATATTTTTCCTGTAATCTACACTTAAAACTGAAGATCTCTACCGAATTTCAACTCACCAGGTTGAGATTTGTAGAAGTTAAGGGGGGGGGACAGGGTCATTTTTTGCAATTTTTTAAAAAAAATTCAATTTCTTTCCCTTCTAGTTCCCAAATATCTCCACCAATCAGGTTCGCTATATTTTTCCTGTAATCTGCACTTAAAACTGATGATCCCTACCGAATTTCAGCTCATCAAGTTAAGATTTGTAAAAGTTAAAGGGGGGGGACAGGGTAATTTTTTCAATTTTTTCGAAAAAATTTAATTTCTTTCCCTCCTTGTTTGCAAATATATCCGTTAATTGGGTTCGCTATATTTTTCCTGTAATTTGCACTTAAAACTGAAGATCCTTACCGAATTTCAGCTCACCAGGTTGAGATTTGTAAAAGTTAAGGGGGGGGGACAGGGTCATTTTTTGTAATTTTTTCGGAAAAATTCTATTTCTTTTCCTCCTAGTTCGCAAATATGTCCGTCAATTGTGTTCGCTATATTTTTCCTGTAATCTGCTCTTAAAACTGAAGATCCCTGCCGAATTTCAGCTCATTAGGTTAAGATTTGTAAAAGTTAAGGGGGGGGACAGCCCATTTTGCGTGGCTGGGACGGACACACGAGTGATTTCATAAGGGTTCCGTCAGTACACCTATGGTGTACGGAACCCTAAAAATAAAAAAAATATAAAAAGGGGCACAAAATCCTATCATTGCAGCCTCCACATGGCGTGCTCTGCGTAGATTTCTTCTAGCAAATGCAATTAGGTTTTTCTGACCACCATTTTGAATTTTTAAAAACTAACATTATATTCGTAATCAGCGACCCCAAAAACCCCCGAGTTACAAGTTTCAAGCAAATACGGTGAATTTTTCTAAAATTCGTCCACCATTTTGGGTCCGCCAGTTAGAATTTTTAAAAACTAACATTATATTCGTAATCAGCGACCCCAAAAACCCCCGAGTGACAAGTTTTAAGCAAATACGCTGAATTTTTCAAAAAGTCGTCCGCCATTTTGGGTCCGCCATTTTGAATTTTTAAAAGCTATCAACGGATTCTCAATCAGCTACCCCGAAAACCCCCGAGTAACAAATTCTGGCAAGATTCTATGAAGAAAAATTTGACTTTTTATGGTAGAAACTAAAACGCCACTACACACTAAAAAAAAAGTTTTACTTTTAGCCTGTTTTCGAGGCTGAATTTAAGGTGTAAACGGAATCAGCCCCATTAAACAAGGACAGACTTATGTGAAATACATGGGCTGAATTTAAGGTGTAAACGGAGTCAGACTTTTTTTTCCTGTGTAATATAAAACTATTAATTATTGTTAACTTTGAGCCTTGAAAACTTATTTAAATATTTGAAAAAACTTTTTTTTTGTTTACAGGTCAATACTTTGTTGTGCTATGATAAATCTGCTCACAGAATGAGAAAACCGTTGTCAAATTTTGACGCCATTTTCGCATTTTTGCCGCTTCTGTCACTTGCACGCTGACGCCAATTCTGACGTCCTGTCGCTCAAGTGGTTAAAGGTAATGAATTTAACAAGCAATCCGAATCAACGCGAGTTCACTCAGCACTTAATTTCATGTATCGACAACACAGCTATCCTAAATACAGAAACCTGCCTTCTTGAAAAATATTTTTCGAAATTAATTAATAATTTCCATAGAGTTATTAGAATAGAGGGAATAGAGTGCGCGAGTTATACCTTTTACCGTGAGAGGCATTCTTAGGCGCATAGAAAGAGACAAAAGCATGAAAGTAGACCCCTTAAGGCCTAAGCACAATAGGTTCGCGAAAGTCGTTCGCGAACGCAAAGCATGAGTTAGAAAAGGACAGAGATATATTTGTGTCCTTGTCTATCTCATGTGTCTCTTTCGCGAACGACTTTCGCGAACCTATTGTGCGTTGGACTTTATCTTACCTTGTTTACTGGCGCATGTGCAAGAATAAAAGTTTTTGGTTAGGTTTTTATCTAAAAAGATGGCATAAAAAATTGTCTTAAATATAATAAAATTAAATGCATAATAAATATTTTACAATAAATAGGGTAGAGTGGGATTAAAAAGTCATGTTGAAAAAAAGCTATTTGGCTGTTATTTGAAGTTAAGACGCAACTTTTGATTCTAGTTCGGATGTCGTATCGATAATATTATAGTAATTGGAATTTTTTAATTTTGAGCTGCTTATTTCGATGAGTATAAATTGAAAGCAGGTACACGGAGAGAAATCTGTTGCTCTTAGCGCATGAGCAGGCCGTACTAAAAGCGCATACACACCACCATGCGTAAGTTGCAAGAAATCCATGCTGATTTTTCATGGATTTGAGCAACTGTGGCACAAGTGGAAAAAAGCTGTGCAAAGTTAGCACCGGCCTTTGCAAAATTAGGTACAGACGTCTATGCGAAAAGCGAACCAAAATGTCTCTAGCGTTATTCGTAATACATTTCTCTCCGTGTAGACTTAACATAAAATACCATTTTTCCTGATAAAAATGTTTTTAAATTATTTATTTGTCACGTAAATAAAAGAAAAATATAATTGCTAGCAAGCAAGCAACAGTTGTTTCGATGCATCAGCTGTTTCGCTATCGCGCATGCGTTATTAGAGAAAGAAAGAAAAGGGGTCTACTTTTCGTATGGCTGTCTCCGTCTATGCGCCTAAGAAGCATTTTGGTCGCTTGCGCACTCTATTCTAATAACTCTATGATAATTTCTAAAATATCAAAGAATTAGGAAAAAATCAGTGGCATAGCAGTGGGTTCGTATCCCACTATGACCCCGATTTTTTCCTAATTCTTTGATATTTTAAAAATTATTAATTAATTTCGAAAATTAATTAATTTCAAGAAGGCAGGTTTCTGTATTTAGAATAGCTGTGCTGTCGATACATGAACAGGGTGTCTAGCGAATTATGATTTTCAAATTCCCGGCAAAATCCCGGATTTCCCGGACCTAAAACTAAATTATTCCCGGATTTATTTTTAAGACATTAATGACTATACTATAAAAATTTCATAATTTTTTATAAATACAGTGGAAACTGAATTATCCGAACTAATTCAGGTAGGATCTGGTTCAGATAATCAAAAGTTCGAATAATAGAAATTGCAATTATTTTCGTTTATATTTGTGAATAAATGATTGTTTCGGAATTATTTTGTAATATCCAATGGCATTTATGTCTTCTTCTAGATATTTACATTAAAAGTCACTGAGGTTCAACTGCAATAAGTTAAAAACATTAGGATTTATATTTAAACTTTCAATTTAAGACTTTAAAATGTTAAAAACTTATGCAACAATTATATAAATGATAATAATAATAATAAACAGTCAATTCTACGTCACAAGTATATTTTATTTATTCCATTTAGAAAAAAGGTATACGTATCCTTTATTTTTCTATTCTACAGGGGACCAAAATATTTTTTGCAAACTATCCTTATTATTTGTAAGTATGTATTAGATAAGTAAAATCCTAAAACTGTTCTTGGCACATTTATCTAAATTCAATAGTTTTAGAGTTATAGATAATTGAAAATAAGTCTACTTTTAAAAATTCAAAAATTTGGTTACCTATAAAAAATGAAAAAATAGATTTACAATAATATATTTTCATCCTATTTGAAAATGTGGACTGAAATTTAACGTGAAATTGCCATATATCTTTCTTAAATTTTTGAAAAATATAAGACATGACAAAAGGTTTTGAAATTTTTACTACATTTAAAGGGTACCCGAAGAAATATTTCCTCAAAATTTGAAGAAAATCTATCGAAAATTGATTTTTAAAAGAGTAGTAGCCGGAGAACTACCTTAAATTGAAATTTTTTTTTATAGATTTTAATGAATTAGCGAAACTTTCCAAAAATTCCCGGATATTTTTTTCATTTCCCGGCAAATTCTCGGGTTTTTCCCGGTCGAACTAAACTCCCGGCAAATTTCCGTTTTTCCCGGACGCTAGACACCCTGTAATGAAATTAAGTGCTGAGTGAAAAGTTGATTCGGATAGATTGTTAAATTCATTACCTTTAATTAATAATTGTTTTATTTAGGGTCATTTGGGGGTAAATGTAAACAGTAGATGTTTTAGCTAAATTTACAAATTAAAAAATAAGTACGACGTCAATATTTTTACCTCAGCTCACCTACAAGATGTTCTGAGTATTGCCAATATTTTATTTTGACAATTGGCAATGCCATAGTGTAAGTTATTTTTTAATGCAAAAAAGATTGAAAATCAAAGTTTTACTGTTTCAGTATTTTATCTCGCATTTGCATAAAAATAAATTTAAAAATCAAACAAAAATATTTAATTCTTCCTTGTTAATGCCCTAACAAAAATTGACTTTGATTTTTAATTTTCGTTAATTTAGTTAATAAATAATTAAGTGTTTACATTTACCCCGAGAATTCGAAAACTCGGGGTAAATGTAAACAGAACTTGAACTACATTTTAAAAGAAAATAATTGAATAAATTTGCTTTTGTTTCACAATTTCATTAATTTGTCAATGTAAAATTACATAGAAAAGGAAATTAGGTCCTCTTTAAAAAAAAATTTGATTAAAAAAAAAATTTTTTTTTGAAAATTTGATCAATTTTTAAAAATATTTTTAGGTTCATCCGCCATTTTGAAAATTTAAATCTTGAGACATATCAAGTTTCCTGGAAGTTTCCAGGGACTTAACACGTTAAATTTCCGAACTTAACGTGGTTGGTTGGCTCCCAATATTGGGCCATTAATTCACCAATGGTAGACTAATGGCTATTTCCCATTGGGTATTAATCGTAGAAAAAAATTACCAATTACTTTAAATTACTATTCAACATACGAAATAAAATTCCTATTCATTGTCTTTCCATGCAAAAATGTCCATTTTAATACAAAAGTAGGGGAGACTGCGGGGTAAAGTCGGTCACTAGCGATTTGACGCCATGAACTCCAATTAAGATGGAGATATCGATACTTAGGCCAGTCGTTGGGTCAAAAAAGTACACAAAAGTGCTAGCAGCAAAGTCTCAATGATTTCTTGTAGTTTGGGGGCCCCATATAAGAGCCTCATAGTTTGCTCTCGATTCTCAGTTGCGGAAAAGGTTATAAATAATTGTCAAAGTTTGAAAAACGTGGTTTTCTGATTCCCGTTGCTTCCGGTTACGTTTTAGAGAAAAAAGTTGTGATTGAAAGTTGTAGAGCTTGAAAATAGCTTTTAAATGACTGGTCGTACGTTAAAAAAGGTTAATTAGTTTATTTGCAAATGAATTTAAACCATTAAAAATAGCACTTTTTTAATTGTTTAACAACTTTGTTAATAATTATCGAATTTGTTTGTAACTTACCAGAAATATTCTCCTTGCAAAGCTGAATAAATCACAAAAACATTCAACTCGATCAGATAAATAGTTTATGCATAATTCCATTTGTTAACTAAAAACATGTAATTTTTCAACGGAATTTCCAAGTTTTTGAACCTGCGAATTTCGTTCTTTTTTCTTGTAAAGTACACTTAAGGAGTCAAACTTTCATTCCACTTAAATGGAAATTTGATTTTTTTTATTTAAGTGTATAATAATGGACTTTAAAAAAGGGTATGTTTTTTTGCCATAAACAAATGGAATAACTTAGTCAATTTTCACTTTATCAATTAAGTGTTAACGGCATTTAATTTCATTTGTTTTGACAAAAGTTTAAAAAAAAGTCAGACCTAGCTTCAAGGGGGGGAGAGTTAGTTTTTATTTTTCAAAAAATTCCTAAGTAGTTAATAATTGATATTTTAAATTAAAATTTTCACCACTCATAGTTCAATACATGTATTTTATGAAAAAAAATTGAACATAACATTTTGTGCTTTTATTTTACGTTTATATCAAGTGAAAGTACATGAATAGTTTTTTCAACCCTTGGACGGCGGAGTGGGGAAACTCGGTACGCGTGATTTTCGTCCGCCAGATAACAGAATTCAGCAGTCAAATTCACAAAAATGATCATAACTTTGTTAATAATTAACCAATTTTAATCTTTCTTTTTTTAATTTCATGTGTTTTTCAACGCTAAATTCAAAAATAATTTTATATGTTTCTTAGATACAATTTTTTGGTAGTAATGAAAAAAAAAATTTTTTAACAACAGAATTTTATTATTAGGGGAGAGTCTCCAGTTGTGAGACGGGTTTTATTTTTGACCCGTAAATTGTAAACGGGTAAACGAAATTGTAAATAAAATACACCGTTCGAAAGGTAACAGAAATACGCAACTTTTATTAAAAGAAAGTATAGTGTTTCGATGAACTCAAAAAATTTTACGATACATTTTCCGAGCACATCGCTTTTTTCAAAACAAAAAAATGTCTCCAGTTGTGAGACACTCATTAAAAATTGCTAAAATTTAATAAATTTGACATAAAACGTTATGTTTAGTAGAAATAATTAAATATATTAATAATATATATTATTATATACTAAATAATAATATTTATTCGACAAAATATGACTATCAAATAAACACAATTTAATAGCTTCAACAAGAGCATTAAAATTGATTTCTTCTGAATCAATTGACTTTTTTCCACTTGACATGCCCAAAAATACTAGAAAAAAATCAAAACAACATTTAAATAGTACACGGAAAGAAAAGGTCTGGAAGAGATATCCATAAAAATATTGTTGAGCAGAATATTGTTGTGTTATCCAATTCAATGGAAGAGACAACTTTCAGAATGGAAGCACATTCCATATTCAATAGATGAGGGAGCCATATTATACACTGTAAAAAAAAGAAAGTTAAATTTTAACTCCCCGGGGGGGTCTATAAAAGTCGCACCCATTGGGGAGTTAATGCCAGGGGAGTTAAATAAAGAGAGTTAAAATTTCACACCCAAATGCTAACTCCCCAAGGAAAAAATAACTCGCGCGGGTGTTGAATGAGGGGAGTTAGAAATTAACTCTCTTTTGGAGTTGATTTTTAACTCGAAAAATTTCACTCCCAACTCCCGAGTCCGTTAACTTCCTAAATTTTTTACAGTGTATTGTTGAATCAAATATGGATGTGACATCCATAGGCATGGTTGGGCTTACAATTCATGCTATGGATTTTCACATATGGCTGCCTCATCCATACAAACTTTGGTTGGGAGATCCATAGTTAGTTCAAAATTTCGATACATGTTGCGCGCAATTTATTATCATGGCATCCATTTAAAAATGGTCGTCTCAATTTGTCCGTCGCGTCGGTTTCCTGTCACGTCTATATAATCGTGTTGTGAGTTTATTGTGTATAAATAGTGTTACAATTGTTTATTATTTATTATCGTTATTGTCTATTAGTGTTTATGTAAATTCGTTTTCATGAAATATGTGTAGAGCATATAAGGAATATTATATGCTCAAATATTGTAGTTGCGTGTATAGTGTAGTGGATAGCGTTAGTGTTTAGTATGCGTTAGGTCTAGGGTTCGTGTCTCCCCATCGTTTAATAATTTATTTCGTAAATATGCGGTTCTTCAATAAGTGGTGTGTATTAATTAACAAAAATGTGTATAAAATATCTCAAGTGACATAGAATTTAATTAATTGATTCAAATTTTTTTGTTTCCCATTTCCATTACAATGGATCACCCAACCATAGATCTTTTGCTGCTCCAACAATATACAGCCAGCCATAGAATATGGAAGCAGCAACCTTAACTATAGATATCCCGTATTTTTCAATATAATATGGTTGTGATATCCATGTATCTGGATGTGTCAACTATTCCTTTTTCTCCGTGTATGCCTGCAAAGTCGTATTTTTTATGCTGCCCAGGTAGGTGTTGACACCGTCTCACAACTGGTGATATGCTGTGTCTCACACCCAGAAATTGGCGCTATTTTGAAAAAGGAAAATTAAATTATTTTCAACCGTAGATTGGAACAATGCAATATTGCATCACAAAATATAAGGAAAACACTAAAAGAAATTGCATTACATTTACCTTTTCTAATTAATTAACTTGGAAAAAAAGTACTTTGCATTTATTGAAAAAACGCTTTTTAGTCGATTATCACACACAGTGTTGGTACACTGGAACCCCCGAGGTTTGGACTGCTATGTAATGGTGTCCAAACTTCGGACGGGACACCTTGACGCCTGAAAGTATAAATATTCAGGGCCGTACGCTTCATTAAAACGAAGATGCGCTTAATGAATATTACATATTCAATGACAATTTTGTTGTCAATTTATTAAAACATAATTGAAAAACATTGTTTTCAATTTTTTATATTTATAATTAACAACTGATTCACAAGATTAAATTTATTAACAAGTTTTTCAAAAGAGCCACAAAACGGTACACTTTATGCAAACGCTACTGCTTCTAGTTCAACGTTTGTCCGCGCTTCCCGCCGACCCCTCACTCTACATTGTCTATACTCTATGTCAAAACAATCCAAACTTCGGGAGTCCAAATTTCGGGGGTTTCAGTGTATTTAAGAAAAACAGTTTATATATCCGCTTCGGCGTACACGAAAAAGTTTGCTCATATAAAAAGAAATGTTTTTATATAAATCAATCGGCTTTTTAATATTGCATGTTAAAAAAAATTGACTGTCTCACAACTGGAGGTGTCTCACAACTGGAGACTCTCCCCTATTTATTATGTTTGACAAAAGATTCTTTTTCTACATATTGTTACATTGAATTAAAAATAATATCTGGATAAAAAAAGAAAAAAATTATTTATCCATAAGCGTGTAACAGTGCGTGCAATCGGAATATAATTTTTTTTGTTAAAAAAATGTTATTAATTTTTTTTATAATTTGTATGAACAAAGATGAGTAAAAAATGAAACAGTATTATAAATAATTTTTTTTTAATTTTCATTTTAGAGTTATTTACTCAATAAAAAACAAACAATTTACAATAAACTTTATTTTAATCATTCATATATATTATATAATAATAATCATCCATCATTCACTTCAAAATTATATATTTACGTATGTTTTTATATTTAACACACCTTTGTTTATATAAATAAAAAAATTATTAACATTTTTTAAGCCAAAAAAGTAATATTTTTCCTAAAGCATCGATTGTTTACTATGCTACATACTTATGTATAAATAATTTCTTTCTTTTTTTATCCACATATTATGTTTAATTCAATGCAATAATATGTAGAAAAAGAATCTTTTGTCAAACGTAATAAATAATAATAAAATTCTGTAAAAAAATTTTTTTTTATTACTACCAAAAAAATTGTATCTAAGAAAAATATAAAATTATTTTTGAATTCAGCGTTGAAAAACACATGAAATTAAAAAAAGAAAGATTAAAATCGGTTAATTAAAATTCTTTGAGTCACAATGAATGACGAGAAGTTTGCTAAAATTTAGAAAACTGTAATCACCTTTACTGAATGTCAAAGGGATGTTAAATACAAGAAATCGACATTTTAGCAGACAGTGCATTCCGAATTTCGAAAACAGTCAACGAAACTTTCATAAACTGTTAACCAATATATAAAACTCGTTCACTTAAATTTAGAAAACTGTCTATTAAATTTTCTATGACTATTAAAAATGGTTAGATGAACAGAAAAAAAATTAAATTTTTTCCAATTTATAGGTAACTTCAGACACTATTTTTTGCCACAGATTGAACACATTTTTTTCATTGCACAGTTCGATGCTTTGTTAACACTTAAGACTAACACATTTCCGCATTTTAACGCATATAACCTAACAACCCTAGACTTACATATGAGCGATTCCACGTCAAGTGATCAAGGGGTCTTACGGTGCAATGTTTATTTTAATAATTTTTTACTCTTAAACAATTAAGCACGAAAAACTTGGCCGAGTACAGTTTCGAAAGGTTTTTTCATGCTCTTTCGATTGGAAATAAGCATTTTGAAAAAAAATATTTTTTGATCTAAAAAAATCAAAATTAAAAATAAATTTTAATTTTTTGGGGGGAAGGGTACGATTTTTTTTTTTAAACGAAAGCTGATGTTTTTTCCTAAAAGGACATATATATGCAAAAGTGGGACTAGAATGTTTAAACATTGAAAAAAGAGATTTCTACTGACCGGAGGGCTCAAAACCCGGTTTTTGGCTCCCTGGTTAAAAAACCGGACAGATTTCGGACTAATCCGAAATTTGTCCGAAACAGTGCGGTTTATGGTCAGGTTTTTGTCACTCGAAATTAATCCGAATAAATCCGAACTCTATACGGTTTGTGAACAACTAGTAAATCCGGAGTTGGTCCGATGAAGTCATTAACTGATTAATGAATCAGTTAATTTTAACTAGTGAATCCGGAATTAGTCCGAAACAGTCAAAATTTAATTTTTCGATTTACCTATCGCAATTTTATTTACATTAACTTAAAATTTCTAACGCTTGGGGATTCGAACCTACACCTATCTAACATTATAACGCACCGAAATCGAATACACTAACCACTATACCACGCTCGCATGGGAGTTCAAATTCATAATAGAATTTATCAAGTGCCACGAAAAGAAATGACAAAAAACTAACGCATCAGTGTTATTTATAATATTTAAAAAAGATAACTAATAATACTAGTGTAAAATCAAATTGACTGCAAAAGTAAATATTTTATTTACCATAAGTAAATACCCTGAATAAAAAGTGGGACCGATTTCGGACTAATCCGGAATTTGTCCGCAACAGTACGATTTATTGTGGAGTTTTTCACCCTGAATTAAGTTTGAAATTAATACCGTTTTTTATAACTATTGAATTCGTAATTAGTCCGGTTTAGTCCGAAATTTGTCAGATCAAATGCAACTAGTAAATGCAGAAGTAATCCGATTGGTTTAACCAGTGAATCCGCAGCTAATCCGAAACAGTCTGCTTATGGATAGGTTTTTGTCGCTCGGAATTTGTCCGGATGGATTCAAACCAAATGCGGTTTGTGTATAACCAGTGAATCCGGAATTATTCGGATCTAATCCGAAGTTAGTTTGATAATACGCAACTTGCAAATAGTCCGATTACGTCTGGAATTAATCTGGTTATGGTCAGGTATTTGTCATACGAAATTATAATTATAGTTTTAATTTATCTGACCAAAATCATTCCAGATTAAGCCTTTGAATTGGATTGAATATGGATTGTTTTGGACTGTCTGTGGATTGTATATATATATTTACAAATTCCATATTATGATAAGACTTCTTTTCGGACTGGGGTGTTTTGATCGGATATATGCTTATATTATTCGGATTATGTCTTTCAATTGGATTAAATCTCAATCGTTGCAGACAATTTCCAAATTCGTTGCATATAGTTTTCGTACTTGTTTCGGAATAGGATTTTGCAACACTTAATTTCAAATTGTTGCGGACTAATATCGGATTTCTTGCTTACAGAGTTCGGATTGCTTCGGACATTTTACGGATTAAGTTTTTTTAACTATATGAAATTCGGATTATTGCGGACTGATTCCGTATTCTTTACATATTGATTTCTGATAATTCCGTACTTATTTTAGAAGAATTCTTCACCGGTCATAAATTCGGATTGTTGCGGACTAATTACGTTCTGAATTCGTAGACATTCAGGATTACATCGGAGTGTTTTCGAATTCAGGTTTTCGTTCCGATTAATATCAGACTAACGCGGATCATTTTTGGACCTTTTTCGTACAATTTTCGGACTAATCCGTAATATTCTATCCGTATTTAATCCGGAATTAGTCCGAAATTTTTACCAGGGCTCCGTTTGGTAGAAATCTCTTTTTTTCCTTTTAGGAAAAAACCTCAGCTTTCATTTAAAAAAAAATCGTATCCTTCCCCCGAAAAATTAAAATTTATTTTTAATTTTGATTTTTTTTTGTCAAAAAATTTTTTTTTTTCAAAATGCTTGTTTCCAATCGAAAAATCATGAAAAAACCTTTCGAAATTGTACTCGGCCAAGTTTTCATGTTTAATTGTTTAAGAGTAAAAAATTATTAAAATAAACATTGCACCGAAAAACCCAAAACTTTCACCCCCTCCCCCTCGGCAAATATTGGACTAGGTAAAAAAATATTTTCACCAAAAATCACTATCCACTAGTACTACAAAAGCCCCAAGTTTAGGCACGATTGGAGAAAAATTTTTTTCCACCTTGATTACTTGACATGGAATCGCTCATATATATTCGCATACTTAATGACTACACGTAGAAATGCACGCTTATAACACTGAAAGTTTAGAAGCAAACTGTTCTTATATACCAAACGACGAAATTTTTCACAACTTGTGAGAAATGATTTTGTATTAATAATTACTTTTTAATTAGTGAGAAATATAAAGAAAAAATATTTACATAACGCGGTGAAAAAAGGGCACTTTTTTGCACCTTGTTTTGAAAAATATTGTTCGTAACTAGTGCTAGCTGTTGCCAATTTTTGAACGAGCACTTTTTTTGGAACAAACTGTAGGCGAAGCGAAGCTTCGCTTCGCCTACAGTTTGTTCCAAAAAAAGTGCTCATTCAAAAATTGACAACTGCTCGCACTCGTTACGAAATATACTATTTCACCGAGGTCAATTTCTGGACACAATTCAACTGCAAATTATTAGTTAAATTCAATATTCACACTGCACTATAGAGAAAAGAGAAACCAGAAGAAACGCGCATCGGTATACACTGCGCAACTTTGTCTCTCTTGAAATAAAATATACAGTTTTCAAAACTTTGGAATCTTTTAAATTTTTTAAAAATCCCATAAATTAATAAATATTTGTCACACGACTTCATTCACTGTAAACACGTAAGTAATATATCTGTGCGCAGACGACGTGTATGCGAATCTCGGAACGATGCGCGAAAGTAGAGTAGAATACGAGTCAACTAACGTTTCACAGACTTTCACTAATGATTCGTAAATGCTTAAAGTTTCCTGTACTCGTATAGTCTTTGATAAATTTCGTGGTTTTATAAAATTTAGTTATAAAAATATTTGAAACATTAAATGACATCAAATAAATAATAAGTAACTTTTAAACATACATTGATAACAATTTAACATTAAATCTAAAACATCTGGTCACATACTGCATTCTAATCATTCCATGACTCTTTTTTAATACTTCAATGATGTTTTTGAATTGTTAAGTAAAGTTAAGTAACCTTCAACGGAAAATTTGTCCTGTCTCAAAGTAATATACTAATCCGTTAATGATTAATGGACTTTTTTTCCGTGTAAATGCATTATAGTAAAAAAAATCAAAATTTACACCAACATTCAAAAAGTTTGCAAATTCGATTCAAAATGTATACTCGGGGGTTTTCGGGGTCGCTGATGACAAATCCGATGTCAGTTTTTCAAAATTCAAAATGTCGAATCCAATATGGAGGACATTTTTTAAAAAAAATTTCGATTCCCTTGAAACTTGTCACTCGAGGGTTTTCGGGGTAGCTGATAACGAATCCAATGTCAGTTTTTCAAAATTCAAAATGGCGGATCCAATATGGCTTATCGTGGAGATCCACTTTACCCATGAACTTATTGGAAAGGTGAAATGCGTTAGGAAATTTCAATGGAATTTCATATGGAAATATGGAAAACAATTGAAGAACGAAGCAACTTTATATAAGTGTAGGTACACTGCAAAAATAAGTGTCTTATTTGATATCTTAAAATAAGATGTAAGATGGAAAAATGGTATCTTAAATCTTAAAATAAGATCTTTTCTAAAGTATCTTACTAATTTTTAAGATGTTTTATACGTCTTAGATATTTCTTCTATCTTCAAAAAGTAAGATACTTCTGTAAGTTTTTTAAAGTATCTTAATTAAGATGTTTCTGTCTCAATAAGATGTTTAGCGATAAGATACTTGTGAATTGTAAGATGCGAAAAAAATTTAAGTTACTAAAAACTAAGATACATAAAATGTCTTACATATAAGCCCATAGTTAACCTCAAAACTCTTTTCACAAAAAATATGATAAAAATGTGTACGAAGATACTTTAAACATCTTAAATTAAGATATTTTAAATAACTTAAAAGTGACTACAAAAACATCTTAGAAATGACTACCAAACCTAATCAGCACATAAGCTTGCCACAAACTTGCATTAAACTTGCTGTGCAAGGTGTGCAAGCTTACAGAGCAAGCTCGTGCCAAGTTTGTGGCAAGTAACAAAATGTCCTATTGCTGCAAGCTTGCACTGCAATCTTACTACAAGATTATGATATAAGCTTGCTGCAAGCTTGTGAGGCAAGTTTTCGACAAGCTTATTTGGCAAACTTGCTACAAGTTTGTAGTGTAAGTTTGCAGTAAGCTTATTGCAAGCTTGCTGCACAAGTATATACAATTTAATTGAATCAATTTTTATTTTTTCTAGAAATTTTCTTATAAATTTCAAAATATACACTCAGCAACATATCCAGGTGGCAAAGAAATTTAGTGCGCAGCCATAAATGCCATAGAATTCAACTGCGCATCGTGTCAAGTTTTTTAATTTATCCGGCAGCTTGCAGCAACTTTAAAGCAAGTTTGCCAAATAAGCTTGTCGAAAACTTGCCTCACAAGCTTGCAGCAAGCTTATATCATAATCTTGTAGCAAGATTGCAGTGTAAGCTTGCAGCAATAGGACATTTAGTTACTTGCCACAAACTTGTCACGAGCTTGCTCTGTAAGCTTGCACACCTTGCACAGCAAGCTTAATGCAAGTTTGTGGCAAGCTTATGTGCTGATTGGGAAACATCTTAAATAAGATACTTCTTTTTGCAGTGTATACGTAAGTTAACGATCGCAAAAACATCAGAAGGTCAATTGTTAAATTAATAATTGTATTGTGGAGAGAATTAACTATAATAAACTTCGTATTCATTCATTCAGTCTGTCCAGATCGTGTACATTCTGTCCACAGTGAGAGAGAAAGTTTGATAGAGAGAAAGAGAGGGAAGTATCGCCTCTCCTTTTAGTTTAGAGTAGGAGCGAAAGAGAGGCGAATATTATTATTATATCTATATATATTAAGTTAGTCTTTCCTTATATATTCTGTTTACAGTGAGAGAGAAAGAGAGGGAGGGAGGTATTGTCTCTCCTTTTAGTTTAGAGTGGGAGCGAAAGAGAGACGAATAGTTAAGAAAGTAATGCCCACTTTTTGGATTTAGAAGGGGGTATCATGTTTTCTCCATTTTTCGGGTCAGGTAGAAAGAGAGGAACACAATTTGATGGAGGAAGGAAAAGTGGGGAATTTTACTTTCAAGCCAAAATACGAAATGGGCGTCTTATTTCCTTATTGGCTAATTATTTTTCTTTTCTCACTCACAGATAGATTAATGAGTGAAAAAGAGGGCGATTAAGAACGAGGTATATGTTTTTGAAAATAAATCTACTTTAAAAAAAAAAATTTGAATTAAATAATTTTGTTATTGAGTAAATACATTAATTTATTTTTGTTAATTTTGTTTTGGATAAGTTTTGATTAAAATGTTTTGAAATTATAATAGGTAAGGTATTGCAATTTTTAATATATTTATTTGTACTTATGTGCCTATGATTTATATGAGATTATGTGCTAATGATTTATATCAGCTTTATGAATTGTATGTGTTTATGATTCATTTGAGATTCCTGAGTTATATGTGCTTATGTGACTTCACTGTAAATAAATGGTTCTAAATTAGAGCTGATTTTTGGTATTAAAATAGAACCAAATGAAGATTCAGTACCAAGATTTGTACTAAATTAGTACCATTCTTTTTACAGTAATTATGAAAATTATTTGATTTATATGGGACAAAAATGAGATTTATGTGACTTATGTTATTTATGCGAATTTATGATTTATGAGATAAATATGAGATTTATAAGAAGTTAGATGACTATTTATTATTAAAATTAAAATATATAATAAATAAAATAAATTTAAATGTAAAAAAATGTTTATATAAAAAATAAAATATAAAATAAATTATAAAAATTTATTTATATTCATTCATTATTTTCATTTATTTAGTTATGATTTAGAAGTTTTAAGTTTAAACCTGTTTTCTAAAAATAAGTTTTTGAAAAATATTCTATTATTTGTTCATTTTATTAAAAAATCATGTCTAACAAAGAAGAAAAGGTTTATTTAAGTGATAAAGATCATAGAGTTCTACATACTGAAGGAAAAATGTTAAATGACAATCATATTACTTAATTTGGAAAGTTGTTGAGAAGAGAATCAAATTTAGCATTTAACATGCAAAGTACTTTATATTTAATTACGTCTGAATTCATTATTCCGATTGATAAAAATCAGAAGCACATTCAAATACTTTTTAGTGGTGCTTGCAAATCTGGTCATTGGATTTGTACTTATTATGATGGATTAAGGCTATATATTTATAACAGTCTTAATAAGGGATACTTAAATGAAGATCAAAAAAAATATTAACTTAGATTATATTCTTTCAAAACACCGGTAGTTTTTTCAACTGTTAATCTACAGCCGAATGGAATTGACTGTGGCATATATGCAATTGCGTTTGCAACATCTTTGTATTACAATGAATTGCCAAATACTGTTAATTATATTCATAGTGAAATGAGACGACATCTAATTTTTATGTTTGAAAATAATCGTTTAATTTCATTTCCTTCCGTGGAATTGACAAATGTTATTAGACCTTTTTTGTTGAGTATGATTGGAAACGTCTTTTAACGGATGCAGCTACAAAACTCATAGAAATACCAAACTCGTCTTCTATTTGTGAAACTAGTATCAGTATTAGTAATAATAATGTGAATAGAGGTATATCTACAGAATATTCAGAGGAGAAGCTTAATAAAAATGAAAACTATGAGAAAAAGAGACATCGAGCAATAAAAGATAAGGAGAGGAAAAGGGAGGAAAGGCTCAAAGAAACAGATGAACAGAAAATAATCAGACTAGAAAATGATAAACTGAGAAAACGTAATTACCAAAAAACTATAAATATAGATAAAGAGAAAGTAATAAAGCAAAACAATTTAAAAGGTAAAAAAATTAAAGTAGCTCTAGAAATAGAAATTAAAACAAAAGATCCACAAAATTTAAGTAATGAAGATTATAAAATTTTAAATACTGAAGAAAAAAAGTTAAATGACAATCATATTACTAAATTTGAAAAATTGATGAGAAAAGAATCAGACAAGGACAAAGACAGGGAGAGGAAAAGGAAGGCAAGGTTTGAAGAAACAGATGAACAGAAAAAAATAAGACTAGAGAATGATAGATTAAGAAAACATAATTACAGAAAAGCGAAAAATGTAGATGAAAAACAAATAATGAAACAAAACAATTTAAATCATAAAAGAAAAGCGGCTAATATAATATAGGGAAGAGAAATTTAAAAAAAATTTCTATGCACGCTCGCTGGTTATGAGTCGGTGCAAGTTCTAAAACAGAAGTCAATTGTCAGTGAGCGCTCCTAGGACATTTACACCTACCTGACTGGTATTAGAACTCCCGAGTAACAAAATTAAGGTCAATTGCATAAATTAAAAAGAAAATTCCGCCATTTTAAATTTATGAAAACTTACATCAAATTCGTAATCAGCGACCTTAGAAACCACCAAGTGACAAAATTAAGGTCAATTACATAAAGTAAAAATTGTTGTTCCATATTAGATGGTAGGTGGTCAAAGATTGGTTAAAAATTGTCCTCGTGGTTTATGGACGGACCCTAAGTTTATACCGCGGCTTATATCATGACTATCAATAAATCTCGGTGTCAATCTTTTGACAAAAAAGGAAGAATACTTCAATAAAATAATTCTTCTAATGTGTAATGAATTAATAAAAAGTTTTTCTATCACTTGACTAAACTAATCGAAACAGAAACCATTATTTTTTGATTTGACTTGCTTGGTTGCAAATGTTTGGTATCACTTGTTTACATTTAGTTTTGAGTAGAAAATTATGTGCAATGTTGCCAGACGTTTAAAAAGCTGTTCAATATATTAACATACAATATAGCATAGTTTATACGAGTTTAAAAAAGTATGTTTTGTAACCGACTTTCAAATTTTCTTCGCTTATAACGAATTCTTGAAATAATACAGTTTACAAGCAAACTGAAAATTTAAGGAAATAATTATAAAAATAAAAAAATATTATTATATTTATGTTTTGAAACTGCTCAGTATGTTAAATTTAATTTTTGGTTTTCGTGTTATATGTTTTTTAATATTCTTAAAAAAAAATTTGTAATCTTTTCTAATATTTTCGCAGAAGAAAAAAACATCTTAAAGTCTTAGTCACACTTTTATATACAAACAATGAAATAAGGTCCTAAGTATCATAAGACAAAAGCAACCGACAGATTAGCTCGGTCGGATAAATGCCTGGCTCGGTGGGCGGACCAAGGGTACTTGGTTCGCGCCCATTAGCCTGGGATTTTTCCGGCAAGTGAGATAATCTGAGCGGGAGGTTTGACGTCGAAGTATAATGATGTGCACCGTCGATTATTGTCCAGTACACACCATTAGAGTTCGACTGTCGATAAACCGGTTGTACTCGGAGAGGTTTTCTACAGTTTCCCTCTCCACTGGCGAGAAAACCCATTGACGGGTGGTCCAGGCAAATGCGAGTACTCCTAACCTTTAAGTCGTTCTGAAGAAACGCAAAAACAAGTTGGTATATAAGAGTGTGTGTTCTGACAGTTGGCTAAGCCTGAAGTCATTTAAAAAAAATAAAATAAGACAAAAGCAGAATTATCGCGCGCGCTGTAGCGCGCGTAGCTCTGCTAGTACTATATTAAAGGTAAAAAAATGGGAAAAAATTGCATTGGGATCTCGTGTTGTTTTTATCATAAAAGTAAAACAAATTTTACAAATGCCGGTTTCATAGAACAGCTATAAGCTAAAATTTATTGTCTATAAAAACTTGAAATCGTGTATTGAAGTCCAAGTAAAATTTTTTTTCATTTGGGCGTTAATGGGTAAATATTTGTCAAATGGCAATTATTGCAACAGGTTTAAACTATTGTTAAGTTCATTTTTCGTTAAAATCTAACTTTTGTACTAGTAGGGGAGACCGGGGCGTAATGGCTAACTTTTCACTCTTTGTTGTTTTACTCAGACATTTTTGTTCTAATTAAATGTTTATATATTTCTTACAATAATGAATAAATATTAATGAAACTTCCTACAAACTTGCAGTATACCAAGTACAATAACTTGTGTATTGAGCAAAATTATTTCGATTTACAGTTTTTAAATAAATTATAGAGCTGAGCAAAATTCGAACCGAACCGAGTTTTGTTCGGTTTTGGGACGCCGAAATGGCGAATGTTGAATATTCGACATTCGAACTGGGCGACTGAAATGTCGAATTTTAGAATTCGACATTTTAGCGTTCCAAAACCGAACACAACTCGGTTCGAATGTTGTAGTAACTCGAATGTCGAATTTTCGACATTCGAACAGTTCGTTTCGAATTATTTTGCACAGCTCTAATAAATTACAATTATTTATTACGCCCCTTAGCCATTACGCCCCGGTCTCCCCTACTCGTCACACCAACAAGCATTTATAGTGCTTTTCGAGATAGTGAGTTAACATGTATTTCAAAAAGTTTTTGAAAATGTAGGAAGTGGGGAGTTATTCAACAGCGTCAGCCCAGTGGGCACAGGGACGTCAAAAAGACGGCTTAAAGACGTCTTTTTTTGTCCGATTCAGGGACAATGATGGTAATGTCTCTGAGTCATCAAGAAGACAACTAAAAGACGTCTAACAGACGTTCTATGTCTGGTCCAAAAGACGTCTAAAAGACATAAGAAAGGACATCTAAAGTACGTCTTAAAGACATTTCTTCTTTAACATTTTCTAAGTTGAAACTCAGTAATATTGTATTAAATTTATTTTAAGTTTAATTTTATTTTTTCTAAAACGTGGAGAAATAATGAAAAAATTCCTACGAAGCTGGGATCGAACTCGGATACCTTGGGCTTGAAGCACTGCGCCTTAAGCACCTCAGCCGTTCAAGACAGATATGAACCTCTACAAAGTTAACGATCTCACTTGTCAATGAAATGAATTTAACTTAGAAAAATTCCAATGAATTTTACATTCATGAATTTCTAAGTCCCAATTGAACTTAGAAAATAATATTTTCTATTTATGGAAATTTTTCTATTTTCAAATGTTGAATGAAAAAGACGTCTTTTAGACATCTTAAAGACATCTAACGGCCAAGACATACAACATGTATAGTACGTCTTGAAGTCGTTTTAAAGACGTCTTTTTGTATAAGTCCAAAAGACGTCCGTAAAAGACATCCTTAGGACGTCTTTTGAACAAGTGTGCCCACTGGGAGGGAGGAGTTGAGCAACACATCAGTTTTAATAATTTTTAACCTAATTCGAATTTTCCATAAGCCTTTGGTATTAATTATGAATGATTCGGATGTTTCATGTAATCCCTCTGGGCACGGAAACGTCTTCGTTCTAGAAACGTTCCTAAAACGTTTTTAGAACGTTTCATGTCCTCAACATAACGTCTCAAGAACGTTTTATGTTCTAAAAACGTTTTTAGAACATTGGACGTACTTAAGCCGTTATGTAGCGGACATGAAACGTTCTAAAAACGTTTTAGGAACGTTTCTAGGACAAAGACGTTTCCGTGCCCAGAGGGATATTGCATATAATTATGCATGTAATTTAAATATTCTTTTTCAAAACAAACAAAATTTTGAGTCCGTTTTGAATTTTAATGAATGAATCATGCCAAAAGATATGTTAGTAAATGTACTAATAGTTTTACATAACAGAATTCGAAAAAAAAATTTTATAGTATTTTTGATCCAAAAACAAAACTTGTTGTGCAACTCCCCATTCTCCCCTATAATGGCGGTTACATAATTCTTGAATGTGGTTTAGAAATGACGAATAGAAGAGCGCATGTACAATTGAGTAGAGGTAATATTAGGACGCAATGAAGTATGTTGAGAGTTTTAAGAATTTGGGATTACTGAAGAATGTAGATCTCAAGTTAAGAATTATACAAAAAGTTGTCAAAATAAAATTTCTAGGAAGTTAAAAATAACCATCGAACTAAGCAAGGCTAATTTTCCTAAAGTTTCCGGCAAGCAACGTTGCTATCTTGGCAGTAGCAAGCATCTTCAGAATGCACTCTGATTCTGCTATGTGCTATATACTTGTAACAGTGTTATAGAACATAGTTATATAATAGTTTTATATTTTTGTTCTAGAATTTTTCTATAACCAATGTTCTGCAATTTTTCTAAAACAATCATATCACCAATGTTCTAAAAATTGTGTTCTATAACTATGCTATTCTTCTGTTATATATAACAAATCTAGAAAAATGTTCTCGTTTTGTTGCAGCAAAAATTAAGAACTTTGTCCTTAAATTATTTTAAATCCTTAAAATTAAAAATTATCATTTATTTATTTACCTCCTCCCAACCTCGCTTTGGCACCTCAATTGCACAGTTAATTAATTATTTTATTTTAAATATATTTTAATTTTATATTTGTCTATATATTTTATTTGTGTATATATATCTTTTATCATTTAATGTAACATTAATAATATTATAAACGACTAGAAAGAAGTTGTAAACTCTCTCTTGCTATTCTCCTTTTTTGTGTTTAGAAGTATCTAAAGTATCTAAAGTCGGCGCAAAAAGTCTTTGCCCCTGAGATTTTGTCGACTTTGAAGTGTTATATCTCAAGAAAAAAAATCGTAAAATTTTTAGATAAACATTGGAATGATTGTTGTTTATTTGCGCAGAAATTAATATGCAATTTATAACTGAAAAATTTTTTTCGATGATTTGTAAAATGATATGTGTAAAAATGTTACCCAAAAATAGGACTTTGTAAAATGCATTTACTTTCACTTCTTCCTGCGACATGAATAACAGTCGAAAAAATTCAAAAATTCTATAGAAAATTTGGTAATATCTTCCCTACACATAGAAATTTAATTAACCTAAAAATATTAATATTTATAGAAGTTATAAACATTTTTGTTAAACATTGCTTTTTTAATTTCTAATAAAGGTACAGTTTTGGGCTAAATTTTAAAATGTTCAGTTTAAAAAATTAATAAAAACCTGATAATTTGTATTTTGATGCAATGTATATTTTAGTCGTAGTTTTTATATGAAATTTTCAGTTTTTAATGAGGTGCTGAAGCAAAAAAAAACGTCAAAAAAATGGTCACATTGACAAGTGCTACTTGCCAACTCGAGGGATTATTACGGTCAACTTCAAGGCCAAGTTCTGTTGGACCTTTAAAGTCAGGGATGTTTAATGAAATAACTGATGGAGGCCCTTTCAAACTTATGCTGCAGTAATTTAAAAAAGGATTAATGACAAAGGGGCTCGAACTTTTCTATGATACATTCCTGAGACCCAAAGCACAGCTATGGGTTACTACTGAGCCATGCCGCCGAGTAGCAAGTAGCAGTAAATTTTTTTTGGCGTTTTTTTTCTCACGCAATATAGCGCAAAACATTGCTTTTATTTTTAAATAAAAAATTAACACTTAAAAACTCGTAAGCTAACATTTTTTAGAATTTTGTACTGAACATTTTAAAATTTAGCCCAAAACTGTACCTTTATTAGAAATTAATATAGCAATGTTTAACAAAAATGTTTATAACTTCTATAAATATTAATATTTTCAGGTCAATTAAATTTCTATGTGTAGGGAAGATATTACCAAATTTTCTATAGCATTTTTGAATTTTTTCGACTGTTATTCATGTCGCAGGAAGAAGTGAAGGTAAATGCATTTTACAAAGTCCTATTTTTGGGTAACATTTTTACACATATCATTTTACAAATCATCGAAAAAAATTTTTTCAGTTATAAATTGCATATCGATTTCTGCGCAAATAAACAACAATCATTTCAATGTTTATCTAAAAATTTTACGATTTTTTTTCTTGAGATATAACACTTCAAAGTCGACAAAATCTCAAGGGCAAAGACTTTTTCCGCCGACTTTAACTATGAATCACCCCTAAGCGTGAGTGCGAGTGAGCGAACATTGAACGCCGCATAAGATATATATATATGGGTAGTTCTACAAACGAAGGACGAAAATGAAAAAAATTTTGGCACAATTTTTTTTTTACGTTCAGGTTTTAAAAAGTAGGTTGAATTCAAGTTAAAAATATTATCAAAGTTACCTAAAAGTGGCCAGTCAAAAAAATAAAAATTGTAAATTTTACATCTTAAGCACATGTGAATTCTGTCAGAAAGTGCCAGGAAACTGAGAACCAGGAAACTGAGTATTTGGTCATTTTTCGTCTAAAAAATTGAAAAATAACGCTTAATAACAAAATAAAGCATACTGGTCAACAGGGAATAAGGTTCTACGACACCTCGAGCAACAAAAGTATAAAAACATAAAATATATTTTTTTAAAATGCATGCTCAGGAAACTGAGAATTTGTCTGACCAAATGGCCATTTCGGTCACAAAGTACACAATTTTAGTTAATTGAACTGCAAGTTAAATAAGATGCAAGCGATATCATATTTAGTTAACCTTTATTAAGCACTGTGAAAAATGGTGAATTAATCGGAATAAAAATTCTTAATATTTTTAACGTTTTTTATGATGCCAGGAAACTGAGAATTAATTCGATGGACAAAATTCAAGATAATATCTTTTAAATAAAATATCAAGTAATGTAACAATTATTTTAATCTTTGTGAAGTACAACTATTTGAAATTATTATCCAAGTGTAAATTTTCATTTAATCGCTTAAAAATAATATTCATATAATTTATTAACTTTCATTTTCACATTGGGACATGCCAGGAAACTGAGAATTTAGCACTTGAATGCTTATTTTTTGCAAAAATATTTTTTGAAACCGGGTAACGTTTTGTGGCATAATAGTAATCATTAAGCACTACAGTTTCCATTGAAAATAATTTTATTTTTTTCAAAATTAATGTAAAAAACAACCTTGGACATCATATATTCCCTCGTTTGTAGAACTACCCATATATTCTCTTTATTTTATAATTTTGTAATCAATTTCAATAAATATATAAAATATAAAGTTTTAGAATTTTCTTTTTGGTTTTTGGTGCGCCGGTTGTGGGCACCCCTACGTAAACTTTGACAGCAAGCAGATTTTACTGATCTAAGTATTGCAAGTCGTGTTCGTTGACAATACCGACTTTTCGTATTGATAACGAAACAAATATATGCATTTGTGTAATAGCTGTAAGCATAATAAAGAAAATTTGCATTAAATAAATAAAAAAGTAATTTTGTATTGTTTTCGAAGAGCAACATATGGGTGTAGATTCGTTCAGAAAAAAAGGGTTTATAAGGCACCTTTATGTTAAGGAGGCTCTACCATCTGACAATGATGTGGACTACTGTCTCATCTATCTAAACTTTCTGCCAAGGAAAGTGACAGCCGCAAACTCCATTAAATGCGATGAATATAGCCGTTCAGTGCATTAGAAGTGCGTTATGGTATGCGTACTAGCTACTTCACATGCAAGCATTATGCTTTTGTTAGCGATGAGCATAGTGTGAAAACGTGTCATCATTTTTGTTCTTTATCCCGGCAAAGTCTCTTAAAATAAAGAAACTTTCATTTCTTCTTTATTTGTGTTGGTTTCCTTTAATATTTTTTTATTTTTAGCGGATTTTTCAAGGGTGCCCACAACCGGGCACAAAAATTTTTTTGTCAAAAAATTTCCATTTCACTAAATTTCTAATAAAACTTTTTTATTTAAAGGAATCAATTTAATTCCTTCCCTAACAGTCACCTTAGACCTCCAGCTTTAAATTCGTACACATACATTTGTATAATATGCACATGGACAAATGTTATGAGGCAAAAACAAAAGGGTGCCCACAACCGGAACACTTCCCTTACACCTTTGATTTAAATTACATTGAAGGCAACTTGGTTGATTTAATCTAGTTGAGCATTGCCTCATTTTTAATCTAGTTTATCTTATGAACTATCAAAACCATGTAACACCAAACATGAACAAAAAGAAAGAAAAAATAAAACAATAAACAAATAAATTTGTGGTTTTGTTGTTTATTCTAATACTTATCTAAATATCTATCATTAATTAATTTAAATCTCCCTCTCTTCTCCTTTTTCAACAATGTGAGTTCAGCAATTGCCGCCATCACAGACCATTTCAGATTCTTAAATAATGATTTCATTATTATCAAGGAGATTACCGATTTTAGTAGCTGATTCAAGATTGGGGTTAAATATTAATAGATTCCATAAGGGCTGTGTTACTATTCTGGTACCAAATTTTCTTTGTATATAGTCGAGGAAACCCTCTCTTTGATCGGAAAAACATTTCGCAGTTCTGCACATAGTGCATGATTGAGCTAATCTCTTGACCACATTTACACCCGGGGGGAATATTCCAGCCCAATCTAATGAAGAGCTCCCCAACACAAACATGCCCTGTTCTTAGCCTCGTGATGAGGTTAATAACTCTCCTCGGTAGGCTGAATCCCCCAAACCATGGTCTCTCCGTTTTGGAGGTGATGTAATTGAAATATTTTTGTTTCGTTTTGATTTCTGGGAAAAAAGGCCAGTCAAGTTTGTTTATTGCCTTAAAGTCACTGTCAATAATTGATTTTAAGTCTTCCTTGGAAAACGTAGCATTTTTCTTGAATTGTAAATTTATAGCTATTTTGTTCAGTCTGTCAGCTTTGTCATTACCTCTTAGATTAGAATGTGAGGGTATCCAGGCCAACATGACTTTCTGTTGATTTTGTATTAAAGTGTAAATCATTTTTGCTATTTCGTGTACTATGACTCGAGATTCAGATTAGACCAGTGATTATATTTATAGAGCTGAGGGAATCAGTTAATATAAAAGGATTGAGATAACCGTCAGAGATTATAAGTTTAAGTGCCTAGTGAATGCCACTCAATTCAGCCATAGTGGGCGAGAGGCATCCAGACAGCCTTTCTCCTTGTCTGTGTTCCGTCAATGGAATGTACACCCCATAAGCTGCTTTTCCCGTTTTTTCGCAATATGAATCGTCTGTATAGGTGATCGTATAGTCATAGAATCTGTTGGTAATAATATTTTCTAGAGTTTGTTGAGGATTAATGGAGGATTTTATTTCGTAACCTATATCTTTGTCAATAGATTCCCTGATATCAAGAGAGAGTTCAGACCATTTTGAATCAAAATAGGATGGTTTATTAGGTTTATCCCCCAGAGTATGTAAATTCTTAACTGTTAAATAGTGTTCAATTAAAGAGAATTTTTTCAAATAATTGAGAATTTGTTTTCTTTGAGTTCTTTCGTGTGTTATAGATTGGAGTTTGTGAAGGACTGGGTTTTATTTATTTATAATAATCAAAGTTCCTAGGGCTATATGAAAGCCCACAAGAAACAGTTACATGATTTTTTACTTACTACAATATTGAGAATACATACTAACATATGCACATTCACTCAATACATATATAAGAATAAAATTAAATTAAAAAAATAACAATATAAAATATATAATTTAAAAATAAAAAATAAAAATTTATATTTTACAAAAAATATGAAATTAACTCCTCATTTACCTCAATTGACACAAGTGAGATATTTATAAGAAATATATAAAGAATATAAACAAAAGAAAAAGAATTACCAATAAGTTATCTCAAAAACATTGTTATTATTTTTAAAAAGAAACTCAAAAAATAATCTCTTAAATGAAGGTAGAGTAGGTGCATTTCTAATATTTAATGATAATTTATTCCACAATCTAGCACCTCTAGTAATAAAAGATTTTTGTACTCTACAAGTTCTATGCGGCGGAATTTTTATAATAGCCTTTCTATTTCTGAGCCTGACAAGGGATCCCTAAATTCAAAAAGATCATATAAATAAAGTGGAACTTTAGTATTAAAAATAGAATAAAGTAGATTGACCATAAAAAATTGTCTTCTAGCTGCTACATTCAGCAAACCAGATTTGATTCTGTATTCAGAAATATGCTCAAATTTAGGTAAATCGTAAACAAACCGAATACACGCATTCAGAGATCTTTCCAATTTATCATTTAAGTCACTGCTGATATCATCATAAACAATGCAACAATAATCAAAAAAAGGAAAAATAAGTGATTTAACCAATAATAATCTTGTAGAAGTTGGAAGAGAATTTCTATTTCGATTTAGTTGCTGTAATATTATGAAAATTTTACGTGAAATCCCTTACACGTGCTCTCTCTACGACAGTGATCGATCAACTATCAAACCGAGAGCTTTCACTGATTCCTTATACAATATGGGAGTACCTCCAAGTAAAAGAGGAGGAAGAGTCTCTAAAAAACTAATAGAAGGTCCTCCAGAAGATGAGATCAATATAGCCTGAGTTTTACCAAAATTGAGAGCTAGCCCATTATTAATTGACCATTGTTCAACATAATCAATATCAGATTGTACCATTTTAAACATGTCCGACAATGACGATAATGGACTAGATAAATAACATTTAAAATCATCGGCATACTTGTGATATTTA
Source organism: Leptopilina syphax (assembly GCA_032872505.1). Classification (NCBI taxonomy): domain Eukaryota; kingdom Metazoa; phylum Arthropoda; class Insecta; order Hymenoptera; family Figitidae; genus Leptopilina; species Leptopilina syphax. Next base: position 14,742,026 of record CM065471.1, on the reverse strand, counting down.
CAGAACTTTAATCCAGCACCCAGATCTGCAACAAATAAGTTAAAGAGCAAAGAGGAGAGAGATGCACCTTGGGGCACACCACACCTCAATCTATCCCATTCAGATAGTTCATTGTTTCCATCAACCACTCTCTGAAACCTGAAACTTAAATACGATCTAAACCAATCACAAACTGATCTCGAAATATTAAAGGAACGAAGCTTGCGTAGCAGTAACTCATGGTCAACAGAAGGAAATGCTTTTGAAAAATCGAAAAATACAACTAAAGTAATAAAATTTTTGTCCATTGCAAGCTTAACATCAGAAGTAAACTTTAAAGCTGCAGTACTCGTACTATGTTTACAACGAAAACCAGATTGCAAAGTTTCCAATAAATTTTCATTAATTAAGAATGTAGTTAACTGTTGATTGGCAATTTTTTCCAAAGGTTTAGCCAGTGTACATATAATAGAGATCGGTCTGAAATCTTCAACTCTTTTAGGGCACGACACCTAAGGGATAGGACGTATATTTCTTGTTTTCCAAATTTCAGGAAAAGTACCTGTCTGAAAAGAGAAGTTGTATATATGCAAAAGTATTGGGAATAAATAGGCAGAGCTAGCTTTAACATTTTAATAGTAATAAAATCAGGACCCACTGCATTAGTTTTAATACTATTTATAGTTTTAAGTAGTAACTCTGGAGATATATCTGAAAAGAAAAATTCATTTTCATCAAAAAATATCAGAATTAACTGAGAAATTCATATATGTAGAAGCAGGAGCTGAAGGAAAATTGTGAGAAAAAATGATAAATAATCACTTGAGCATAAATTGCATGCCTCTGAGCTGGTCCTCTGCGGTATAAGATTAAGTTTTTTTAATATATTCCAAATATTTTCAGACTTACTTTTATTTTTTATGAAATTAAAATTATATTTGTTATACACATCTCCAATATTAGTATGAACCAAATTCCGACTCTTTCTAAAATTCAAATGATCTGATTTTTTTAGTTCTTTTAGATATTCTACGAAGTCTATTCCTTTCCTTGATCAACGCTTTTATTTTATCTGACATCCAAGGAGAAGACTTTTTTTATATTAATTGAATGAAGAGAAGCAAAATAATCAAAGGCCGAAGTTAAGTAAAGAGATAATTTATAAACTTTCACATTAATATCAGATGAAGAGTATATACTATTCTAATCAAAGTAAGACAAGTGCGAAATGAAATCGCTTTCAGGGATTTGATTCAAACTACGAACAAAAGTAGATCTGTTATTTATTTTGGTCAAATTACCATCAAATTTAATTGTAGCACCTATCAAATCATGATTGGATAAGAAACTAACTGAATGTTGATTAAATGAGTATATTTTATCTAAATTGTCAACAATCATTACGTCTATTCTAGAACTAGTATTATTAGAATGATGTGTAGAATTGTGAGGAACTATCGATAAAAAGCAGAATAAATCATTGAGGTAAAATACTTAGTAATAGGAGCAGTAGCATTAATATAATATGTGTAAAAATAATAATTTTAACCAAAGAAAAAATATAGACAAAATGAAAAATACCATTAATCAAGCTCAGACATAGAGTTCGTACAAAAAACTTTATAAATGTAAAATACAAGGAAATCAAAAAAAATTTTTTAAAATTCAACGCAAATAGAATCAAATAAGTAACATGAATCAATACGATTACGAAAAAAAATGAAAGAATTCTTAAAAAATAAAACAGAAAAAAAGAAAAATAATATGAACTTAAAAAATTGTTCACAAACATAAAAATAATAATAATTTATTCTCTTTATTTTGTCTAAATTAAAGAATCTACAAAATAAGTAGAACTATTAAAACTATTAAACAAAGTAAAATGAAGCGTATGTGAAATAAATGATATAATTAAAGAAAAATCGGAAAGAGAGAAACATTTTTTAGGTAATTTAATTTTAACAAAGCTAAATAAGCAATAGAAACAGCATTGCTGAAAAATGAACAGTAACACAGTAATAAGTGATATGAAAATATAATTAGAAAAACTAAATTTCAAAAAATTAATATGATAATCTTTGAGAATATGACTAAACGTAAAATCGAAAAATACCAAAAAAGTCGAAGCTATTTTAAACTGTTGACAGCCTCGATTTAAGTCATCTGGAAATGCCTTTTCCATCGGCTGTACGGCCAAAGATTTTGCCTTCAGATACCCATAAATACTTTAGTTTATTATCTCTTTTAAGAGACAATGCTGCAGCGTAAATGCGACGATTTAGAGGTGTTAATGATTCAGCAGTTTTCCTTCTCAGGCCACCCTATGTTAATTGAAGAAAAATTTTTAAACATTTTACGTTCATTGACTATCTTATCCCTAAAATCATGATTAGATAATTTAACAATAATAGCTGGTGGAAATTGTTGTGTGTTATTATCATTCTTCTTGTAATTTCGGAATATGTTAAGAATATTCTCGTATGTAATAGTAACATTGAGACTTTTAGCAATGCTAATAAAACATTCCTTCAGGTTTTCTTCTTGTTTGACAGGTAAACCATGCACTTCCAATGTTGAGTCAAGAGAATGTTGCTCATGAACATTGAGACCACACTCTAATTGATCAATCCTATTTCTCAGACGTTCAGATTCAATTTGAGCAGTTCTCAAGGAATTAGACATGTCGGCAGAATCAATCTCAATGCAACTAATTTTTTTTGAGTTGCCGTCAATGTCCTCTTTCATAGCAGAAACAGTTGTTAAAAAATTCCTATTAAATTCTAATTGCTCATTTTTGAAGCCTAGAAACATATCTGACATCTGTTTGTTAAAATCAATCAATATATCACGTTGATCTTTTTGCCCCTGTTGAACTGCATCCCGAATAGCACTTAAGCATTTGTCAGACAACTTGTTATTAACCGACACAGCGCTAGTTAGAGAAGAAGGTTCATTAGAGGTACGAGAGGTGTCTCTGATTATTTTGCATTTAACACAATAAAAATCAATTAACCCCTTTTTTAAACGTTCAAATTCTTTTTTAGAGATATTCACATTGGCACAGGCACTATGCACCAATCCATTGCACTTCAAACATGTAAAAGAGTCTCCTTGAGTCCAAAAAACGTTATTATCACATTCAGTGCAAAGCGGCATCACAGAAAAAATTTAGTCTCAAAATGAGTAGCGTACGATACTCAAAATGAGTTGCAACAAAAATTCCTCGAAAAATTTAATTATTCTTAAAAATTTTATTAAAATTTCTCAAAAAAATTCAAGATTTTTGATAAAATTCTTTATGATAATTTAGTTTCGAAAAACATTCATTTATTCAATAAATTATTTATTTTTGTATATAAATAATTGAATTCTTGCAGAATTTTCCAATGAAAATTGATTTAAAAATGAATATTAGTTAAAATTTTAGATAATAATTGAATATTAAAAGCATTACAGCATGAATTTTTAAAAATACGTAATTGATAAAATACAGAATTGAATTCTTTCGAAGAATTTTAACAAAATTTTTGAAAATAGTTATATTTTTTGAAGAATTTACTTAAAATTGTAGGGGAGAGGGCCCTAAGGTGGTCACCCATCTTTTGAACGACTGTAGATTTCAAATGGAATTATATATAAAGGTCAATAATACGGCGTTTGAAACTTTATCTTATTACCTAACTTCCTATCATAAAGTTTTTTTAATTTCATTAATAAAAAAAAAGCTATGGCACTTTTTAAAAAAAGTTGAAAATTCGACTTTTAAAAAAGTGGCCCCAAGGTGGTCACCATACAAAAATTCACTAAAAAAGTTTTTAAAAAATGTAAAAAACGTATTATTAAGTTGTTTATATTTAATATTAATTGTTTTTCAGGATCACAGAAACATATTACATATTTTTTTTTGCACTTTGTCCTTTCGTCAAAAATGATACTTTTTGTGTATGTATTAGACAGGTAAAATTTTGAAAATAATTCTATTTCATTATTATTCATCATAAAACTTAAAAATTGATAAAATTCACATTCACAGTGATAAATGTTGATAAATATGGCGTATAAACACATTTTCATAAAAAATCAAAAGCGACCACCTTGGGGCCAAAAATGTGTCCACCTTAGGGCCAAGACACAATTTTTTAAACGTTAATGAAAAAATTTTTTAAAGCACAATATTAATTATATTCATTTGGAATATTATTGTACGATATATAAAGATAATTATAACGATTTTTACTAATTTAAAATGGTTAATTTCGATGATTTTAACACCCTGAGAAAAAAATTTCTCGATCATTTAAAAACAGAAATTTTACGACGTTCACGTTACAACGAGACTCATACGACTATTTACCTCAAAACTTTACTAAAATCTTTGTCTTCTCAAATAATAACAATAACAAAAAAATTCAAAAATACTAACTAATATACACAAATTTTCTTAGGGTGACCACCTTAGGGCCCTGACCACCTTGGGGCCCTCTCCCCTATTAAAAATAATTGAAATTCTGTGAAGAATTTTATTAATTTATGAAAGTAATTGAATTCTTGCAATGAATTTTTTCAAATTTTTTTTTAAATAATTGAAACAATGTAAAGAATCTTATTATTTATGAAAATAATCAATTATTTTCATAAATAATAAGATTCTTTACATTGTTTCAATTATTCCTGCATCGAATTTTATTACATTTTTTTAAATAATTGAATTGTTTTGAAAACTTTTATTAAAAAAGTAGATTGTAAAAATATTTGAATTTCAACGAAGAATTTCATTATATTCGTGAAATGTAATTAAATTCTTACAAAAAAATTAAAAGAATAATTCCATTTTTCAAGGAATTTACTTTAAATTGTATTATAAATAATTGAAATCCTCAGAAAAATTTTATAATTTATGAAAATAATGGAATTTTTACAACGAATTTTAACAATTTTTTTTAAATAATTGAATTAATGTGGAAAATTTTATTACTTGTAAAAATAATTGAATTCCTGCATCGAATTTTATTACATTTTATTAAAATAATTATATTCTTTTGAAAACTTGTATTAAAAATGTAAATTTTGAAATTTTTTTAATTTCAGCGAAGAATTTTATTATTTGTGAAATGTACCTAATTTAATTCTTGCAAAAAATTTTTGAAGATAATTTTATTTTCAGAGAAATTTATTTAAAATTGTATTAAAAATAATTGAAACCATGTGAAGAATTTTATTATTTATGAAAATAATTAAATTCTTGCAACAAATTTTATTATAATTTTTGTAAATAATTTAATTTTTTTTTGAAATTTTTTTTTTTTTGAAAAATTAAAATTTTTATAAAACATGAAGATATCAATCATTCCGAGTCGAAGACTCGGAGTAATTGATATCTTCATGTTTTATAATAATATTCTTAAAAGTTGTTTAATTTTAAAAATGTTTGAATTTGAATGTTTTGAAGAATTTTAATTCCTAATTATTTAAAAATTTAGTTATCGATGTTTGCGAATAATTTTACAATTTAAGAAATTCGTAAGTAAATGTCATAGAATGTTTTTTTGAGTATCTAATAATTTTTGGAGTGAATCAGAATATTCTTTATGGTCAGGGAAAAAGTGAAAATTTTGTCTGGAAATCAGGGAAATGTCAGGGAAAAATAAAATTAAATATTTGTGGCAACCCTGACGGGGCAAAATGGCAAAATGGGCATTAAGATCTCCCATTAAAATTAATCTGCCAGCATATGGTATTTTATTGGCCAAACTTGTTATGATTTCTAGAGATATTTTGGCGTTGGGAGGAATATAGATTAAAATAATATATAGTATCCCTATGATTGAGTTGATTCTGATATCTACTATTTGTAAGAAGTCCATCCATGGACCATTTAAATCATTTTTATCAAAAATATAGAAATCTCTAAGATGTCAGTAACACCTCCAGGGGAGGGGTTATTTCGATCACATCTAATGCAATTGAATCCTTTGATGTTGAATTTAGTTTTTTCAGATAGCCAGGTCTCCGAAATTCCCAATAAGTATTGTGTTGAAGAATGAGGGTTTCGCATTATAGTTTTTTATTAGTAATGCTACACTGTAAAAAATTTAGGGAGTTAACGGACTCGGGAGTTGGGAGTGAAATTTTTCGAGTTAAAAGTCAACTCCAAAAGAGAGTTAATTTCTAACTCCCTTCATTCAACACCCGCGCGAGTTATTTTTTCCTTGGGGAGTTAGCATTTGGGTTTGAAATTTTAACTCTCTTTATTTAACTCCCCTGGCATTAACTCCCCAATGGGTGCGACTTTTATAGACTCCCCGGGGGAGTTAAAATTTAACTCCCTTTTTTTACAGTGTACGGGCATTCCAGGTAATGCATTTGAAATCACTTTTTGCCTGCGAAAGGGTTCATTTTATCTAATGAGAGGTATGATATCTTATATCTAACTAAATGAGAAAAACTTAAATTATTATAATTAATTTAAACAAGAGAGAAGTTTAGTTTAATTTGATTTATAGAGCTTCAGAGGCATGGAAGACCAATAGGACCAATACTAAATCATTCATTTTGATCAACCGTAGATTGAGTAGATTGAACTTGTTTTTGTTGATCAATTTGAATGTTTAATTGAATATTGTGTTGAGTAGGATTGCCTTTATCGATAAGGTTTTGTTCAGTGGAGCTTGTTTTCATTTCGATTTCGGAATTTCCGGGAAATGATTCTTGGGAGATTCTAGTGGAGCCACTGATCAAGTTGTTTGCTTTATCGAGATTAATTTTTTCGAGTGTTAGAGATAAATGATCTTTGTTAGACTGTTAGGGTTTTCCTTTCAGAGACATTGAATGCGAAGAACTATGTGAGGATGTAGAAGAATTGAGTAATTCTGCTTGTCGATCTGATTGTTTAAACATATCTATACCTTTTTGATGAAGGTTGGTAATGGCTTTATCTCGCGTAAAATTGGACATGAATCTTTCTTTCATAACTAAGTATTCATCCGATAAACAGGGCAGAGGTTTGAAGAAGATTTATGATCACTGGCGCAGTTGAAGCAGTAGTTGATTGAGGACTGATCCTCACATTTGTTTGATTTGTGAAAGTCTCCGCAGAATTCGCAAATCGGCCTAGATGATTTACATTGGTCCTTTACATGTCCAAAAAGTTGACATTTATGACACCTTTTTGGTTGAGAAATAGTGGGAGTGACATGGTGTGCTACACTATATATATAAATTGTCTTTGGAATGATTTTTTCTGTAAATTTAAGATCAATTATATCAAGAGGGATATCACTACCTCTCTGTCATCTTCTATGAGCAGAGATAATTAAAGGACGAGTTTTAGCATCAAGGTTGTCGATAATTTCTAGAATTGGGTAGGTGGACAAAACCTTGATTGATCCTTTACTGAATATGAGTGATTACGGGATGTATGCCCTAATCTCCATGCTTGCTAGGTCAGGAGAAGTTAATAAATGATTCGCATCAAACCTAGATTCACAAAATATTTTTACTTGGTTACCACTAATATATATTTTTCTTTCTCCTTGTATCATTTGGTCATCATTTTGCCTATAGCAATAGGGTCCAGTCTACCTAAATTTTTCTGGGGGTTAGTTGATTCTATTAGAATCAAATATGGCGAATCATAGGAATTGTCATATAAATAATTTCGAGCAGAGTTGGTGTGTATATCATTGTACCATTGGAAATTTGTGTTGGTTCTATTTGGTTGAGAAGAACGATTAGAATTTTGTTCGATAGGGTTAGTTACCCTGTCGAAAATTTCACCAACAAATGTGGGTTTCATGATGTTTGAAAATAGTTTTATTTTGCTCAAACACAGATCTCAGTATCTTGAAACACACTTCTATATTTAAACATATTTTGAACACACTTCTGACATACTTTTTATAGTAAATAAATCATTCATTCAACACTATTTAAACATGTTACTCACATTAAGAGTAAACAGTCATAAGACATTTTCTTGACATACATATCAGGGTTCATACCATGTTTTGAAAACACTAAGTTCACAAACTATTGTATATTTTACAATGAACATACTTGAAACTATCTTTTGACAAACATTTGTATGTTTGTTCAGTATTACTAAACAATGATTTCACATGCTTTGGAAAACAATGAATCACTCAAGTTGTATGTTTATAGTATGTTTAGAGAACACTATCTAAACAAGTATGAACACAGAAAGAAAGTTATTTTAAAATTTTATAAAAATATTTTACAAGTGTTGGACAAAATGCGACAAAGGTAAATATTTATATCAGAAGTATTAAACTTTATAAAAACTTATATGATATTTAGTAAAGTTATATCAAGTATCATAAACTTGTAACAAATTTTAATATAACTTTACTAAATTTTATAAGTTTTTTTAAAGTTAAGTGTTTCTGATATCAAAATTTACCTTTATCGCATTTTGTCCTATACTTGTAAAATACTTTTATAAAATTTGATAATAACTTTCTTTCCGTGTATATGTTTCATTCGTATATTATTATCCCAGCAAACACGTTCTATAAGTATTCCATAACAGTGTGGTCACCGAAGTGGTCACAGTGTTATAGGACACTTGTTATAAATTCATTAATTAAGCTTAAATTTATTGCTTTAATATTTCATTTAAAAATTAACTTTTAAGGTATTAGTCGCGTAAAATGGTTTTCGTCAGATTTTTTTCAAATTTTACATACTTATTCCTGAAGTATTTATCTACCGAATGAGACCAATTTAATTAATTTTGACCGTTTCAAAGCTTCAAAAAATGAATTCAAAGTTCATACGTTTTTGCATGGAGAGAGTACTCAATGCATGTATTAAATTTGTTTAATAATTATTTATATGATAACTAATCGTCAGATTTTGAAATAAAACTGCCAAAGTATTCAATTAGATAAAACAAATGCATAAAAAAAACATGACATTTTTTGACAGCACCAAACTATAAATATATTGACAGAAAGGTAAAAAAACAGTTAAATTATATGAAATTTCATACGAACGAATAGAGTGGGGAGTTAAACTGTCTCTCTCACTCTCACTGATGCCCCACTCTAGTAAGCGGCCCAGTAAAATTTTGGCCAGAGCCAGCAGCGCGACTAATACCTTAAGCCTTTCCTTATACTTTTAACTTTGAAAATTAACATTCTTCAATAACATAACATATTAAATATAATGTATATTATACATAAAATAATTATACTATTGTTGCAAATACAGTATCCTTTCTTCAAGTTACATAGCACATTTTCATAGTTCCTTCGTTACATATGTAAATTCTAAACTTCCTTTCATGAGCCTCCGTGGCGCAGTTGGTAGAGCGTGTGATTTCTAATCCACTCCTAGCTGCGCCTTGCGTTCGAGACCTAGTGATTGTAAATATTTAGATAAATAGCGAAACAAATTTTCGTCGACAGGTATAAACATTCCAAGTATGTATGACATGCGAGAACAGAATGGAATATTTTTTTACTGTAATTTAAATATTTTTTTAATGGCAGATTACTATAAAAACATAAAACTTTAAAAAGGTTGTAAAGATAATGTTAAGTGTGTGTTTAATTAGTAGATCAGGGTTTCATGAATGTGAAAAGAGTGTTTTAAGAGTATTTTTACCTGAACATTGTGTGTTCTATAAACACACTTCTGACACACAATTCAGTGTTTTCCAAACACTCAAAGCGTTCCAAAATACACGGATTAGACACACTTTATTGTGTTCACAAACACATAATCGACACACAATAAACATTCTATAAAACACTATTTAAACACGCTTTGCCCAAGATATTTTCGACAAGGTAATGTCTAAGTTTGATTTTTGTCTGTCTGAGTTTAAGGTGTGATTGGGTTCACGTTGTGATCTGTAAATAATGGGGAACTTGTTCTCATCGAATCATGAGTTCCTTGAAAATTGTAAAAATTTGGATCAGGGAGTCCTGTGACTATGGCTCTGAATTTTTTGTTTGATTGTGTAACTGGGGGAGAAATGTTTTGTGGTTTGTTTTTCGATTCTAATGATTTTTGTAGAGATGTTTCATCTCGAAAACGTTTGCCAAACATGGATGGTTGAGTATGATATGGAGTAAATGTAATAGTCGGTATAGTTTTCTCTAGTCGGTTGGATAATTTCTGTGTGATTCTTTTAATTCTTTCCACAGAATTCTCCGAATTGTCGCTGTCACTAGAGTTCCTTTCCTCAGAGAGACCAGGTCTGGGGGAGCCGTCCCCCGAGGCAAGCTTCTGTTCTCCAGGGCCAGTGAAACCGCGACCTTTGTACTTCTTCGGTACTTGACTGGGATCCTGACTGGATTGAGATTTATTACCCTTACTCTTGCTCAAGTTGGTTTTGTTGTTAGGCATTTTGTTTTCTAAAAAAAAATTAAATTCTTAATAGTTTGAACTGAAATTATTTACAGAGTTATATCAGGATTAGGACGGTGATAAAAGAATTATCACGAAAACAATCTGCGATGTCAGTATACCGTCAAATTGCAGAATATTAGTTTTGACACATTTGTCAGAAATAAAAAGAAAATTTTCAATAAGAACCAGTGCCTACAGTATAAAGAAAATCAGTTTTGCTAGAAATTTGAAGCACATAGAAAAGCATAAAGCATACACAGTCTTATTTAAGTTGAGAGAAAGAGTGGCAAAGAATTCTTAAATTCACATCAAATAAACTATTGTGCAACGAATCAATCAGACTGCAAGTGCAAGAGCAAAAGCAAGAAGGAAATGATCAAATTATGTAGAATAAAAACTAGTTAAAGTATCTTTGCAAGCTTTTAGAACAGAAAGAAAAGATTCTATATTATGTTGTCAAAAATTTTCTAGAAAATTAAGCATTTATCGGTATAATATTAATTTTATTTTCTGAAGCCAGAATAATTTCAGAATAGTTCATTCAAAGTAGTAATTATAAAATCATGAAAAGTTGGAAGAGATAGGATTTTTGTTTGGATTGTGAAGGTCAAAAATTCTATGGTTGATCAGGTTAAAAGGAATACATGCTTAGTTAAATTGTCTGTTTACTTTCCTGGTTGAGTTTACTTCTTTGTTTTAAGTTTTGATATAATTGTAAAATTTTTCCTTTTGCGTGTAGAATATATATCACATTTCCTTCCTTTTTTAGATTAATTTGTACTTTTTATGTTTCCTCATATAGATTTTCACTTTTTCTTAATTTTTTCTTCTTTTCAATTTTATTAATGAGATAATCGCTTTGATTTTAAAGTTTTGATTAGATTTAATAGAATTAGTAGTTTTATCACTTCTTGCGACTTAACTGATTCGTTAAATAGTCTTTTCAAATTTTTGATTTTAATGAAAACTTTAATTTTGCGCTTATTTATTTATAAATATGATGACGGCACGTCATCAACTATCAGTGTCGTACTCTTAACCCTCTGCCAAGAAGACTATATAGACAGGAGGTTAAACTTAGTGATTTTGCCATAGTGGGCAGTAGAATAGCTAAAAGGCTCATGGTACACGAAGAAAAATGGTGCTGAGTTTCTAGTAAAAGTTAAATTGCTTTAAGAATTTTAATTTTTACATCGTCATTGTAAATTTTATTAAATTTTGTATTACTTTTTACATTCGATATGTTGTAAATATTACTCGTAGAAATTCTAATAATTAGTACTCGGAAAATAAAAATTACTTCTGCAAGAAACAACTTTTACTAAGGTAAGTGTACCAATTGCCGAGGGTGTTCCATTTGTCGATGTTACCATGGTAATTACCAAAAAAATATTGTCTAAAATGTCTCATTTGTTTGTGGATATAATATTAATATATTTTTTCACATTTATAACGCATAAGAAAATTAATATTTATCACTTTTTTCCATTTACAATGTGCTACAATGTTTAAATAAAATTCAAAGTTTGTTTACTCGACAACAGGAACCATCCTCGACAATTGGTACGTTTACCCTATTGCAGAGCGAACTTTTTACTCGAAAAAGCAGTAATCCGTACCACTACTACTATAGACGTGTATGTGAGATGACGTCACTGCTGTCATGCGCACCGATCCACAGTGGGACCAAACTGCAATTTACTGTTCATAATAGTCTAGAGCCTTCATTTTTTAACCGATTTTACTGAACTTTGTTTTAAATGAAAGATTATTAAATTTGGAAGAGATTTGTCGAGGCCGAATTTTAAATTTCAATTTGTTTATATTTATTTTTTTATTGCAAAGTTTAACAAAAGCATCTATTTTTAAGAAAAAGTTATCTCTAGCGTCTATAATCGAATAGCATGTGCTAAAAACTTTTTAGAAACACATCTTGAGTACTCTGTAAATTGTAAAAAATTTGTGCTGGTAAATATTCGAATGTTATAAACAATTTATATTAACTAATAATTAAGTTTACAACAAATTGCTAATGTGGACAAACGCTTAGATATATTTTGATGAAATTGTATACTTAAGGCCTTTTGGTGTCGCTGATTACGAATCCAATGTTGGTTTTTCAAAATTCAAAATGGCGGATGCTTTTTTTTAAATCGATTCAATTTGTCCAAAAATCGTTACTCGGGGTTTTTTGGGGTCGCTAATTACAAATATGACGTCAGATTTTTAAGAATACAAATTGGCGTTGATAATATGATAAAAATCAAATTTAAATTGTTTTATACGTTAATTTTTAATTTGTTTTTATATACGTTTTTAAATAAAGGTTACAAAATTTACTGAAGATTTTTATATTCGGGAAGTTCCATACGAAAAGCAAATGGTAGATCACCGATTTTTCTTAAAGTTTGTAACTTTGTAGTACTTGGGGTACTAAATAACTGTGGCAAACAGTTTTGCAAAAAAAAATTATTTTGCAAGATATTTAGATTTGAAAAATTGGAAACTGAAAAAAAATGACTTTTTTTGAGAATTTTTATTTCGAAAGCTATTGATTCTACAAGAAAAAGTCATTTATTCAAAATTGTAGAGAAAATGTCAATTTTTTATAATATTAAAAAAAAGTTAAGAAAAATTAATTTTTCAATAATTTGTTTAAACAATAATTTTTTATTGTTAAAAAAAAGAGCAAAGGATATCATGGAATTTTCTAGAAAAATTATTTTCTCAAAATTTGAACCTTCCTTAATAAGTGGTTTAATTTTTAAAGAATTGATTTTTTATGTTTTTGAGAAAAAAATTTTTGAAGTTTGCGCTACGAGTTTTTGTGCAATAGGGTAGATGTACCACTTTTGGCCACTCCTCCAGTTTTGGTCATTTTTATAAAATTTGCATTTAATTATTTATTATTAATGAATATTTCTCATTATAATATTACAGAACTACAGGATTTTAAGTATTTCCTTGAGTAAAATACTTCATTAAACTTAAATATAAATAATTACAATGAATATTAACTAGTGGCCAAAACTGGCGTTAAAGTGGCCAAAACTGGTGCTTCTACCCTAGTTACTTTTTAAACCTGCGTTCCTGTGCCCATGACCATTAATGGGTTAAAAAAGGAAAATAATGTTTTTAAAAAAGTTAAAAATATATTGTTAAACTGTTTATAATTATAATATATACGTATATAATTAATAAATGTATTAGGGGCGAGCAGTAAAGGTCAAATCATCTTTTAAAATACACTGACATAGGCGCTGCTTAGTTAGCGCAACGCACAAAAACTCGTAGCGCAAACTTCAAAAATTTTTTTCTCAAAAACATCAAAAATCACTTCTTTAAAAATTTAACTACTTATTAAGGAAGGTTCAAATTTTGAGAAAATATTTTTTCTTGAAAATTCTATGATGTCCTTTGCTTTTTTTTAACAATAAAAAATTATTGTTTAAACAAATTATTGAAAAATTAATTTTTCTTAACTTTTTTTTAATATTATAAAAAATTGACATTTTTTCTACAATTTTTAATAAATGCCTTTTTCTTGCTGAATCAATAGTTTTCGAAATAAAAATTCTCAAAAAAAGTAATTTTTTCAGTTTCCGATTTTTCAAATCTAAATATCTTGCAAAAAAAATTTTTTTTTTTGCAAAACTGTTTAGCACATTTATTTATTACTCCAAGTACTACAAAATTACAAACTTTAAGAAAAATCGGTGATCCACCATTTGCTTTTCGTATGGAACTGCCCATTCTTGTTTTGACAATTTTATTCATTTATACTTATTTTGATACTGAATAATTCAAAAAAGTAATAATTTTTTACAAATTGTGATTAATTTGAACACTTTAAAGTATTATATTTTTAAATCCTTCAATATATAATAAATTTTTTAGCAAATTTAAAAAATATTATTGTTTTAAACAATTTTTTAACATATCATCGTATAATTTAAATTTTTTTAAATAATTCTGCATAGTGTAAGGATTTTAAGCACAGATTGGTAGTCTTATAGTGATTACAATTTCGCGGTAAAAGTATGAGCTTTTCATCTTTGCCGCGAGATGTCTTGAAGCTTTTTCACCTATAAGAGAAAAAACGATTCGTTTTTTATTATAAGAGCTTATTACATTTGTGAATTAATAAGGTAAAAGATTTTGATATACTAAAAATATTAATTATACTTAAAAAACTCAAGAAACCTCTCCGAGTAACAAGTTTCAAGTAAATCTAATCAATTTCTTTATAAAAGCGCCTTACACATTATATCGTTCATTAAAAATGTTCAGAAACTAATTACAGATTTGTAATCAGCGACCCCAAAAACCCTTAAGTATACAATTTCATCAAAATCTATCAAAGCGTTTGTCCACATTAACAGTTTGTTGTAAACTTAATTATTTGTTAATATAAATTGTTTATAACATTTGAATATTTACCTGAACAAATTTTTTACAATTTACAGAGTACTCTAGGTGTGTTTCTAAAAAGTTTTTAGCACGTGCCATTCGTTTATAGAGGCTGGAGATAACTTTTTCTTTAAAATAGATGCTTTTGTTAAACTTTGCAATAAAAAAATAAATATAAACAAATTGAAATTTAAAATTCGGCCTCGACAAATCTCTTCTGGGTAAGACTCCGTTAAAAAAATTACAATTTGCATGGGGTCTTTGGATTATTCTGTAATTTAGTGAAGTTGTTCTATATTTGATAACAAAAATAAGTGTACCAAAGGATTTTTAAAAATTTTCAAAATTGTAAAAGTTACGCCATTTTGAATTTTTTTATAAGATTTTTTTCAAATGTGAATATTTCCGAAACAATTTAACGGATTTTAATTAAATTTAAATATGTTATAGTTAAAATCATGTCCTTTCAGAATTTTTCAAAAAAAAAATTTTTGTTTTTTTCAAAAAAAAGTAAAAAAAAATTTTTTAATCGATTTATTAAGCACGGGACCGATTTTTGAGTATTTTTCGATGTATAATAAAATATTCCTTATAATTTCACCTTTCATTTAATTTAATTTGTTTTTTTAACAATTTAAATAAACTGTATTATGCATTATTATTTGTCAGGTGGTCAGACTAGACTAATTTAAATTGATTTCGATCTTGTGCAATGGAAAAATAAAAATAAACAGTATTTTTTACAAAAAATATTTTAAATTGTTAACTTTAAGTAACAAAAAAATAAATAAACAATTAAAAATTCAAAAATCGGTTTAAAGAGATCTCTTAGAAATTTTATCCCCTTTCATTTAAGACCAAGAACATCAAAATCCAATAAAATTTGTAGGCTCTAGACAATTTTGAAGAGTAAAGTGTAAAAAATCCCACTGTGAGGCGTCCCGAGTAAAAGATACTGCGCTGGCACTGAAACGTGGTCGTGCTTTCACAAAAATTGCAATATCTCGAAAACTATTAAAGTCTCCATCGTTTTCTTTTCTTTAAATGAAAGGTGAAATTATAAGGAATATTTTATTATATATCGAAAAATACTCAAAAATCGGTCCCGTGCTTAATAAATCGATTAAAAAAATTTTTTTTACTTTTTTTTGAAAAAAACAAAAATTTTTTTTTTGAAAAATTCTGAAAGGACATGATTTTAACTATAACATATTTAAATTTCATTAAAATCCGTTAAATTGTTTCGGAAATATTCACATTTGAAAAAAATCTTATAAAAAAATTCAAAATGGCGTAACTTTTACAATTTTGAAAATTTTTAAAAATCCTTTGGTACACTTATTTTTGTTATCAAATATAGAACAACTTCACTAAATTACAGAATAATCCGTAGACCCCAAGCAAATTGTAATTTTTCTGACGAAGTCTTACCCTTTTAAATTTAATAATCTTTTATTTAAAACAAAGTTTAGTAAAATCGGTTAAAAAATGAAGGCTCTAGACTATTATGAACAGTAAATTGCAGTTTGGTCCCACTGTGCGATCGTAGCCTGAAGTCAAAGTCATTAAGATTATAATACAATATACTCTAAAGTTTTATATATTAAAATGTGCAATTCTAGCTTTGTATAAAATTATTTATAACATTTATTGAAATAATTCTTTTTTATTTTGTACAAAATCAGAATAAGAAATCTAAGAATAATAATCTAATAATTTAATAATTAAATTAAGTAATTTTAAATTAATAATACTGTCGTTTATTATTAATTATTATTCTTGCATTATTATTATTAATATTTATATTTTAATTCAGAAGCTTGTGTAAATAAATATAGTAAAATTACAGTAATATTACACGAGCATGTAAAGTAAATGAAAATGGCTGTGAAATGCATATCTAATCAATAAACAAGAAATTTTTTTTTATTTTATCGTTAGAAAATAAACTTTTTTTCAATTTTTCTTAAGTATGTAATATTACAGTAATGTTACAGAAATATTACCGCATAATATTACTGTAATATTGATGGGTCATACTACCATCAGGCCATTGCGCAGCCGAGAGGCTTAGTGTAAATGCGTGCGATTTTAGGTTGCGTTAGATATAAGTTAGGTAGGGTTCGAATCTGTAGTTGTAAGTATGAATATAGTAAAAGAGTAAAGCTTCCCAGATAGCAAAATGCCTGGCTTATGGCCGGCCCAGAGCTAGCTCGTGGGCCGATTGATAGGACCGACGGGCAGGCTATAACGCAGGCACTTGTGCGCGCCATTGTTAGCCATATGGCCAGCCCCTGTTGACAGGCACCCACGTGCCTGCAGGCTGCACGCCCTACATGTCTGATTTTTTTAATTTATAAAAATAATTTATTTACATGAAAATAGCTGAAATAATAAACAATATTTATAAACAAATAAAAAATTTATTTTTTTCAAAAAAAAGTTTTTTGATGTACAAATTGCATCAATTTACACGTATCTAAAATATCACAGTTTGAAATCGTTTGATACAAATCACAATATATTAAAATAACAAAGAATTGTCTTTTAATCGCAGGCTACTATAATACTTAATTATGATAATAACAATCGCAAAGTTGAAGATGTTGAAAATATAATAATTAAATTTTGAATATAATATCAATAAATTATTCTGTTTAACAGAATAGTAAGGAATGAAGCATAAAATGTCTCGAAGTTAAAAGTCAAGTACACAGGTAATATAAATACGAATTTCAAAAAACATTAAAATGTTTTTTCATAACTCATCAGCGATGAAAAAATTTACGAAAGGTAACTTTCATCACATAAATGGCGCAGGAGCAAGTTCGATAAAAATTCGAATGAAATTCACCAAGAACGTGAATTCAGAAACAAGTAAGTAAAATTTAAACTTACGTAAACAGGTTATAAAAAATTATAAATTTCTTTACAGAACAACATCGAATAAAGAATTCAACAAGTCAAAGATAGAAAGGTAAAGATTTGGTAACACGAAAGCTTGAAATAAAAAAAAGAATAGTAGTCCTTAGCATTCATTAAAATTTTCTTCTTCCAGATCTGATGATGAATCTGTTTCCAGATCTGATGTCGAATCGTCTTCTAGATCTTCGACGTCGACTTCAGAACCGTATGATTCACAATCGGATCCCAAGAGGGAAGAAATATTTGCTATAGCTTCATCCACTTTTTTTCGAGTTTACCGCTCTTGTCTTTCTTCAACTCTTGACGGCACCTTTGCTTGGTAGCTTTAAATATTAAAAGCATTGCTGCTTTAAATACTGTTTTATTATCAAGACCTGAGAATAAAGAACAGTGAACTGCAGCCTCTGTAACATATAATATATTTTATATTTCATTCATTTTCATTGAATTTACACTTGAAGATTATTCATTAAAGCTTTTAAGAATTCAATTATTTCCAAAATTTTCAATTAAAATTATTTAAATGTTAATTTTCGAAAATTGAAATAAAATACTTGAAGAAAATAAATTATTTTCAATTAAATTTTACAAAATTTCAATTATTCAAAATCTTATTTTTAATTGTATATTTCAAAAATTTAATTAAAAAAATTATTCACAAATAATTTTCGAAAGATTTATCTACTGCTGTTTTGTATACTGTAAAAATCGAAAAAGTTGCATTTTACACGGAGAAAAATTATTTTTAATGATTACAATAGTCTACATTACAGCGCGGATATGTGACCACTTTTTGGAATGATTACGAAGACTATGTAATGTGTTAAGAATTTAGTAGGAACGATTACTATAGCTGTTGTAAGGGATACCTTCATGTTTGTACTCCTTACAACAGCTATAGTAATCATAACAAAAAGTGGTCACATATCCGAGCAGTAATATAGACTATTGTAATCAGTACGAATAAATTTTTCTCCGTGTATATTAAAAATGTTGTATTTTGTTGCAAAATTTAAAGAAAAGTCGAAAAATTTGCAATTTTTTAATATAAGTCGATAAAAGTCGCATTATTGGAAGAAAGTCGAAAAAGTCATACTATCCGAGGCCTGATGATTTGATAATTTACTTTTTTAAGAAACTTTTTTTATTCCGAATTATTTGAAGAAAATTGAGGTACATTTTAAGATGAGAGAGTGCATTTAATTGAAAACTGTTTTAAATAATTAAATCTTAAAGAAGTTACAAGTTTAAGATTTTAAAAAATAATTGAATTTTAGAAAACTTTAATTGAAAAAGATTCTCAATAATCGAATTTCTGAATAAATTAATGAAAAATATAGAAGATAATTGTAACCTTGGCAAAGAAGATTTGATATAAATATTTAAAATACTTTTATATTAAAAGAGAATTTCATACCAAAAGAAGACATCTTTTGTAAAAGATTTGATAACGTAATTCGAAAAACCTTGAATTAGCCAAAAACTTTGCAGAAAAATAAAATATTTAAAAACTTACGGTACAAAACATTTGAAACTCTGTGTCTCCAAATTTTTGTTTCCTTTTGTTTATGCCAGGTATAATTTAAAACAAGAGAGTCAGTCATTATTTGTTTGACGGCTACGTTTAAGAATTCCTTCAAGGTTAAACCACCTAATCGAACCAAATGATCGTGCTAAAAAATTTTAAATACATTAACAAAAAATAAGTTTTATTTCAAAATGTTGAACATTCAGTGTGAAAACCTTACCACTTTTTGACGCTCCTTTTTATTTGATTCTTTGTTCAAATGACGAAATTGCTCCACAGTGCTAAGTGGATAGCCCTCCAAACTTTGATACAAATTGTTCGACAGTAGGTCGTTGCTAAAACGCGTTTGAAATCTATCCACTTTTGTCTCGAGAACTCTGTCGAAAATGAAACATTGATACACGGAAAAAAAAAGTTCACGAATCTCTCGTGAACTAGTATATCACTTTTGGATGGGACACAAAATTCTTGAAAATCAACAAACACAGTTCGTCAAAATTTCATCAACTCCTTCACTAGAAACATAGTACGGTTTCCGAACTTTTCGTCAAAGTTAACGAAAAATTCGTGAACTTTTAAAAAATGCTAAAAACAAGAAAAAATAATTTCCAGACACTACTTTTTTATAGTATTTCACTTAATTTGATAACTTGACGCCTATTACGCATCCAACTACACAGAATACACAATTTTATCGCCATTAAAATTCGTAATTCGCTTCACGGGATTCGAACCTAGTACCTATACCAATAACATAATATTTCTAACAACTAACCGCCACGGCTAAATCTAGAGACATTGTCCTTCGACAAACGAAACGATTAGCTTTGTCTACTGTAAAACTCAGGACCGTGCAAAGTAGAAAAAGTCCCTTATCGTAACTTTTAATTCATTTTATGAATTATTTGTTTCACAAAGGAAATTAGCAAACAAAAATATTCACTAAGTAATAAAAAACACTGACTCTAAATAATATACTACTGACACTCGCGAGTTCACGATTTTTTCGTGAACTTGTACCTCTACTTTTGACGAACTACTCTTCATTAACAGTTCATCAAAAATTCATTAACTTTGTTTCAGTTTTTCGTTGACGTTCGCCATTTCTAATCAAAAGTGAATGAAAATTTTGAAATTTTGTGTCACATCCAAAAGTGATATACTAGTTCACGAGAGATTCGTGAACTTTTTTTTTCCGTGTATACATTGAAAAACAAAAAAAATAATATTTCATATTTATAAAATTTATACCCACTGTAATGTTTCTAAAATATCTCCATGACCAGCACATGATCCATTGGTAACATTTATAACTGGTATATCTAAAAAAGATTCAGTTTGGTTGCTACTTGTATTTTCTTTTAATAATAAAAATATTTTTTAAATAATTAAATTCTTTTAGAAAAATTTTATGAAAATAGTATAGACATTGAAAAATACCTATTGAAATCAATTGAAATTTTGCCAAGAATTTTATTAAAATTTTTGAAAATAATAGAATTTTTGAGAAGAATTTTATTATTTATAAAGATAATTGAAATTTTGGCGACACCTGATTACAGTAATTTTTCGCTAGGAATTCAATGGTCATAACAATGATGGTCAAATAAAATGTAATAGTAGGATAATTCACTGTTCTATTTCTATTTACATTAAAAAAATGAAATTTTTCAGAAAAAACACTTCGAGAAAAATTATTATAAGAACAGTTTTGGTAGTTTTTTAAGTTAATGTCTTCGTAAAGCTGAAAATTGCGTCAAAGTATCCCCTTAATAAACGAAATTTTGAAATTTCAATCGATAATACAGCAATAATATTGCAGTTGAATATCTTCAAAGGTGGATATTATTATTATTAAATATTATTAAAATAAAAATATTATATTTTCGATTGAGATTGAAAATATAATTGAAAAATAATTATAATTTTTGTTTTCAAATGTGAAATTTCTGAAAAAATATTTTGAATTAGAAGTAAAATTTTATTTCGATTTTCAGAAAATGTTTTGAAGATATTCAAACGATGATGACAAAACTTTGAAAAAATAATTATAATTTTTGTTTTCAAATGCAAAATTTCTGAAGAAATATTTAAAATTAGAAATAAATGTTTCGATTTTTAGAAAATATTTTGAAGATAATGTCAAACGATGAATACAGAACTTTAAATTAACCTTCAACGTATTGATAATTCGCGTATATTTATAAGGTGTAAACTAAAGCCTTAATTGAGTAAAAATCATACATATAGAAAGCCACAAATCAATTTTATATAAAGAAATCTTAGACTGTTAAAAAAGATAAAATATAATAAACGAACAATTACTTTATAAATTAAAAAAGGAAAAGAATCGATTAATAATACATTGTTTAAAAATTATCTCAAGAGGGAAGAGAGAAATATTCCGGAAAAACATGACAAGATCAATTATACATATACACATATACATAAATAATTATGACAAAAATCACGTACAAAGGAGTACTCGTACAAAGGACAGAAAAAAATTTATAACTCTTTATTGAAAGCTTTAAAAAAATGATCCACATAGGTATATTAAAATTTTAATTTGGTACGTTCTTAAATCCGGTCTCTCAATTCTTAATATTTAGTTCCCATTAAGATTAATGAAAAAACTAAAAACGGATGAAATAATCTATCATTGCTATTTTGTCAGTTTTTACAACTTTTATTTTTCATGACGGGCGAAATAATTTATTCCTGTTATAGACGCGATAAAAACAATTATTATTAATGCAGGTTATGTTTACTTACTCAATTTTGGAACTTCTCACTTTCCAACAAAATTAAAAACGAACGAGAAATCCAAGAAGTTGAAAAAATCCTTATTCCTATATTTCTTGGATAAATCGGAAACACAGAAAGAATCAGGCGTGAACTATAGTCAAAATCACTCAGATGTTTTTATCATCACATGCCACTAAACGGTCACAGTGGGCAAAAATGCTCTTTTTTGTGTCAAAATCAAAGAACTTTTGATAGAAGTAATCAATTTTAATAAATTGAACGGGAAACAAAAGAATAATTCCTACAGAATACAGGAAAAATATGGAAAAAGTGAAAAAAAAATTCCTAACCTATTAAAAATCCCGATAAAGTTAAGTTTTTCTATGAAAAATATCATTTTTCACCTGCACAGCTAAGAAAAACATCGGCAATAACTAAATAATTAATTAAACTTGAAGACTTTGTCTTACTGATTAAAACCTGATGTTAACATTGCACATTCAAAATGGCGAATTCAATATGGCTGACAAAATGTAACAAATTTTTTGATTCTCTTGAAACTTGTTTACTTAAGGTTTCTGAGGTCGCTGATCACGAATCTGATGTCAGTTTTCAAAAATTCAAAATGGCGGATCCAATATGGCGGACAAAATATTAAAAATTTGTTCGGATTTTCTTGAAACTTGCTATCTATAGGTTTTTTGGGTCGCCGATTACGAATCTGACATCAGTTTTCAAAAATTCAAAATAACGGATCCAATATGGCGGACAAAATATAAAAAAAATGTTCGGATTTTCTTGAAACTTGCTATCTATAGGTTTTTTGGGTCGCCGATTACGAATCTGATATTAGTTTTCAAAAATTTAAAATTGCAAATCCAGTTTAGCAAAAATGAAATTTAGAATTCAATTGAATTTTTTTAAAACTATAGATAGCAAGTTTCAAGAAAAGCCGAACAAATTTTAAAAATTTTGTCCGCCATTTTGGATTCGCCATTTTGAATTTTTTAAAACTGATGTTATATTCGTAATCAGCGACCCAAAAAACCTATAGATAGCAAGTTTCAAGAAAACTAATATCAGATTCGTAATCGGCGACCTCAAAAACCTTAAGTAAACAAGTTTTAAGAGAATCCGAAAATTTGTTACATTTTGTCCGCCATATTGAATCCGCCATTTTAAATGTGCAATGTTAACATCAGGTTTTAATCAGTATGACAAAGTCTTCAAGTTTAATTAATTATTTAGTTATTGCTGATGTTTTTCTTGGCTGTGCAGGCGAAAAATGATATTTTTTATAGAAAAACTCAACTTTATCGCGATTTTTAATAGGTTAGGAATTTTTTTTTCATTTTTTCTATATTTTTCCTGTATTCTGTAGGAATTATTCTTTTGTTTCCCGTTGGATTTATTAAAATTGATCACTTCTATCAAAAGTTCTTTGATTTTGACACAAAAAAGAGCATTTTTGCCCACTGTGCGTTGTCACAAAACAACTGTGCACCGCACAACAGTTACACTGTTACGAGCCGCGTTTCCTTTAATAACGTAACTCTAATAGTTCGCGATGATTCGCCGGATTCTACCTTGATTAAATCCTTAAAGAAGGAAGCGGGAATATTTAAATTAAAAGACGTTTAATTCCGTTTAACGGAAGGAGGAAAGCCCACTCGAGAAATTAGTTTTTCTTGAGTGAGTAAAACCCCCTTTATGGTTTATTAAATTATTCGTTAAATACAAACTGGCTAAGGAGTTTAGAAAACAACCTTTCAAGTCAGAGAGCAACTTAGAACTAACTATAACTATTCATTCCGCACCAACACTTTTCTGCACTACATTGAAACTATACTCACACACACACACACATTCAAGAGAGATCATCTCTATACTCATGCAATCCCTACTAAAAATAAAATCAGGAATGATCAGGCCGCCTGACCACTTTAATCCAGTTTTCTTACGATTCTGGATGGATCTCGTCAGAAATCTATCACAACTGATCAGGAGGAAGTTTAACCCTTTGCGGCATGCATAACATTATAACATTAATTTAAAAATCACAAATGCTTATGAGGGTTTTCAGGGTCGCTGATTACAAATCTGAAGTCTGTTTTCCAAAATTCAAGATGGCGGATCCAATATGGCGGACAAATTTTTTTAGAATTGATCGAAATCGCTTAAAAATCGTTACTCGGGGGTTTTCGGGGTCGCTGATTACGAATCTGAAATTACTTTCAATAAATAAACGTTAAATTATTGAATAATTGTACCGTCGGCATTTTCGTTACCTGATGTACACCGCGGGGAGGTTGCACGATCGGGATTTGTACATCGTTTAGCTCTGAAAAGGGCAGTTTGGTAAATACTGTTAAAAACTTTGTAATAATCAAATTGAGCTGTTTATTTCCTAATAAAATTAACTAATTAATTAAAATTAGCGGATTTTAATTGCTATTATAAAGTTTTGATGTCTCTTGCTTTGAACAAGTGAATTTTTTTTCAGCAGTGGTAAGCAGCGAAGCAATTTCTTGTGGGAAACAGGCAAAGTGGTACATTGCAAGTTTTACACATCCATGATGTTCGCTTTTGGTCGGCTTTAGTACTGCAATAAGCGCAGCGTCTAGGTGAAGCGATAATTTTAGGCATATGTGCTGATTGATTTTTTCTTTTTTCCTCTGACACTTTTGGTTTGTAACGGACTTCAGATTCATGAACAGCGACTACGAAAACCCCCGAGTAACTATTTTCAAGCAAATCAAATCACTTTTTAAAAAATATGTCCGCCATATTGGTTTGCCATTTTGAATTTTGGGAAACGGACTTCAGATTCGTGATCAGCGACCCTGAAAACCCCCGAGTAACTATTTCTAAGCGATTTCGATCAATTCTAAAAAAATTCGTCCGCCATATTGGATTCGCCATCTGGAATTTTGGAAAACGGACTTCAGATTCGTGATCAGCGACCCCGAAACCCCCCGAGTGAAGACTTTCAATGAATTTCGATTCAATTTAAAAAAAAAATTTTTTGTTCTTTAATTTATTTATTTATAGTTGTTTATAATTTCACGTAACCTCATTCACTATCAATTTTTCGCCATTTAACAATGTTTTGATTATTAATAAACAAAGATTTTTGGATTTTACTTGAAAAAGACTGTATATAAACAGATATTTTCACAATATAAAAGGTGGTAATCTGGGTTACCACTATGTCGCAAAGGGTTAAAGTGGTCACAAGTTTGCTACTATCCCCTCCTCTTTGTTGACCCCGCCCATATTTGGTGACTATTTGAGACCATTTGTATCTCATTTTTTACCATATTTTTAAGCCACTTCTGTTTTATTTATTTAAACAATATGCAAAAAGTTGCAACAAATTAATTTTAAAAAATATATTTTATTAATTAATATCAGTTTGTTTACATACGGAACAACTTGAAACTAATTCCCGGAATTAAATTAAAATTTGGACCCTACGGGGATCGAACCCCGACGCATGACCTAATCTAGTGCTTAAACTAACTGCCCTAACGACTGCGACTACCGAACCGACTTACATATTTCTGGATTCAACTGTCTATATAAAGAGCAACTGTAAAATAGTAAACTTCAATTACCAATATTATCAATAAATCAGAATAAACTGTTAAATAATTTTTACTAATTAATTATATTTTAATTTAGTCATAATAGGTTATGTGAATTAATAAAAATTAACATTATTAATTGAATGAATAATAAATTAAATCCCCTTAAATTGTAAACGTTATATTGAAAAATAAAAAAAAGTATTTCTTGTCTTACGAAAGGAATAAAAAAATTAATATATACTACCGTCGGGAATTATCAGTACGGCTGCAGCCGTATATATTAATTTTTTTTATTTCTTTCGTAAGACAAGGAATACTTTCTTTATTTTTGTCGGAGTATCTAATTTTTTAATTATAAGTATTTCGAAAATATTGCATTTTAAAAATTTTACTTATTTTCAATAACGTACACAATTTAAGGGGATTAGACAAAGGTCACAATGTGACAGAATAAAATATACACTCGAATAAAAAAAAATAAAAAATCTAATTCCATATTCGTAATTAGCGATCTCAAAAACCCCCGAGTAACGATTTTCAAGCAAATCCGAAGATTTTTTTAAAAAAATTTCGAAACTTATGAACAAATCTTTAAATGCGTTTTTCTCAAAATGTTCTTTTTTGATCTGGTAAGAGTGATATCTCGAGTTCTTCTGAAGCGATTTTAAAAAATCAAACGGCGTTTGATTCAGCGTCATCATGCCTATAAGTAGAACCTCAAAAACTGGAAAATTTCCAACTCCCCTCTTTTTTATAAGAGAAATTCTGAATAAAAACACCTTTTTTTTGCATATTTTGGGGAAAAAGTACTCTAAAAAATGGGGGGGGAAGAAAATTCCACTTTTTTGAGGTTCCACACACGGAGAGAAAAATTTAGCGTTTGTAGTATGATTAATCATGCTTTCAACGCATGGAATTGTCTCATATTATATTAGTATAAGTTTCACAGAATATTGGGATGATATCATACCTTTTTCGCATTGCAATGATCACAGAAGAAAGGTAAGACATACATGCCCTTTTCCCTAGAACCTTAATGGTTTAAACGCGTGGCGCCTTAGGTATATAGCATGAAACTTTTCATCGTTCAATTGCAGGAGCATCACGGTATTCCGATAAGGTATTCCTGCAATGGGCCTTTTAGGCCACGCCTACCGACTGTAGAAATATTCGTTTTAATGATTTAACATATAATTATTTTTTTGTATAAAACTTATTTTTAAGATAATGTAAAAAAGGTTTGTTCAACCTTAATTTATTGACATATAAATAAACATTTACTTGAAGTAAAAATATATATATATGACTCAATTAAGCTGAATTAAAAAGGATAAAAGATTAAAACTGAATGTACAAAATAAATAGGAATAAATTTTACAAAAAAGAAATTATTTCAATTTAAAAAATATACTTTGTTAGAAGAAATATTTTATTAATTAATAAAAAATTAATTAATTTTTTATTCATTCTCAAGTGATATAAATTTATGGATTATAGGTAATTTTTGTTTTTTATTTTTTGTCAAATTTTATTAAAAAATTACAAGTCAATTTTTGGTTAAATACCACAAATTACAAAAAATAAGACAATAAAATGTTTATAGATCTACACATGTATACAATAGAGCAATTCTGCGCAAAACTTGTCAATTATTATTATATCTCGTCAAAAAGTCTGAACACACACATACACACAGAAATTTTTTTTATGAAAATTAATATTGCAATGCGAAAAAGGTATGAAATAATGTTATATTCCTAAGAGAAACTCATAGAAGAAATGCATGGAGCGGTAACATACTAAAAACGCTAGATTTTTCTCTCCGTGCACCTAAAGAAATATCTAACGAAGAGAATGTCACTTCGTTTTTGGTTTTATCTGTTTTAGAAAGTTTGGAATCGATCTTACCACCGAAAATGGGCATTTTTGAAAATGGCGTATATCGCCGCCATTTTGAAATAAGAATGAAAAAATTTTTTTTACAAATTCTTAAATAAATTATTTATTACATGTAAAAGAAATTTTTTAAATAAATGTCATAGTTATTTTAATAATATATACTAAAAAGCCTTCTTTTTGTCAGTTTTGAACTGGAATGTCCCCTTAAGACTATTATATCCTATTAATGTGAAATTATAAACAATTAAATTGTGCGTACAAGTTTGTTTCTTCCATAATAAAAATGACAATTTTTAAAAAAAAATTGTCTGCGCAAGCGCGGACACATTCTCGTCGTGGGAACAAAATTTTTGGTCTACAGACAGACAGACAGACAGACAGACAGACAGACGAACAGACAGACACCATCGCCGGACAATGTTTTTTGGGTTCAGGGGACCCCAAAACGTCGAGATTTCATGAAATTAGCGAAAGTCAATTTTCGACCAAAACTAATACTTTCTCATATGATGAGAATGTAATAAAAATTACTTTTTTTGAAAATAACTCGAAAAGTATAGGGTTTAGCGAAATGGTATCTACAGCAAAGTTGTAGCTGAGGATGAGACGAGAAAAAAGTCTCTAGTAGCAAGATTCCATATGGAATAGATTCGGAGATAATTGAGTCGGAATATCGATTTTTTGCCAAAAAAATAATAAAAAATATATAGGGGAGAGGGCCCTAAGGTGGTCACCCATCTTTTGAACGACTGTAGATTTCAAATGGAATTATATATAAAGGTCAATAATACGGCGTTTGAAACTTTATCTTATTACCTAACTTCCTATCATAAAGTTTTTTTAATTTCATTAATAAAAAAAAAGCTATGGCACTTTTTAAAAAAAGTTGAAAATTCGACTTTTAAAAAAGTGGCCCCAAGGTGGTCACCATACAAAAATTCACTAAAAAAGTTTTTAAAAAATGTAAAAAACGTATTATTAAGTTGTTTATATTTAATATTAATTGTTTTTCAGGATCACAGAAACATATTACATATTTTTTTTTGCACTTTGTCCTTTCGTCAAAAATGATACTTTTTGTGTATGTATTAGACAGGTAAAATTTTGAAAATAATTCTATTTCATTATTATTCATCATAAAACTTAAAAATTGATAAAATTCACATTCACAGTGATAAATGTTGATAAATATGGCGTATAAACACATTTTCATAAAAAATCAAAAGCGACCACCTTGGGGCCAAAAATGTGTCCACCTTAGGGCCAAGACACAATTTTTTAAACGTTAATGAAAAAATTTTTTAAAGCACAATATTAATTATATTCATTTGGAATATTATTGTACGATATATAAAGATAATTATAACGATTTTTACTAATTTAAAATGGTTAATTTCGATGATTTTAACACCCTGAGAAAAAAATTTCTCGATCATTTAAAAACAGAAATTTTACGACGTTCACGTTACAACGAGACTCATACGACTATTTACCTCAAAACTTTACTAAAATCTTTGTCTTCTCAAATAATAACAATAACAAAAAAATTCAAAAATACTAACTAATATACACAAATTTTCTTAGGGTGACCACCTTAGGGCCCTGACCACCTTGGGGCCCTCTCCCCTATATACAGTGGTTTTTCGAGAAATTGAGAGTTTTATGTCTATAAATATGTTTTTTAGGTGTATTTGGGTGAGATTATGTAAAAATAGTTGAAGTTACTTTTAATTCTTTTAAAACATTTTGATTTTTAGAGTTATTTTGGGATTTTTTAGTTTTTTTACCATTTAAGAGCCTATAACTCCGAAATTTGACTTTTTATGAAAAAATGTTGTAGAGAAAAGTTGTTTGTATTTTCCTAAGCTATCGTAATATGCAAATAAAAATTTGAAAATTTAAAAAAAAATTGATTTTCCAAAATTTTGAAAGTACTGTAGTTTTTGCATTTCTTAACGAAAATAGCTGGTTAACGAACTTGGCCTTTATTTTTGCACCAACTTTAAGTGTGTTAAATTTAAAAACAATCGGATAAGTTTTTCAAGAATTATCGTGGGAACAAAATTTTTGGTCTACAGACAGACAGACAGACGAACAGACAGACACCATCGCCGGACAATGTTTTTTGGGTTCAGGGGACCCCAAAACGTCGAGATTTCATGAAATTAGCGAAAGTCAATTTTCGACCAAAACTAATACTTTCTCATATGATGAGAATGTAATAAAAATTACTTTTTTTGAAAATAACTCGAAAAGTATAGGGTTTAGCGAAATGGTATCTACAGCAAAGTTGTAGCTGAGGATGAGACGAGAAAAAAGTCTCTAGTAGCAAGATTCCATATGGAATAGATTCGGAGATAATTGAGTCGGAATATCGATTTTTTGCCAAAAAAATAATAAAAAATATATAGGGGAGAGGGCCCTAAGGTGGTCACCCATCTTTTGAACGACTGTAGATTTCAAATGGAATTATATATAAAGGTCAATAATACGGCGTTTGAAACTTTATCTTATTACCTAACTTCCTATCATAAAGTTTTTTTAATTTCATTAATAAAAAAAAAGCTATGGCACTTTTTAAAAAAAGTTGAAAATTCGACTTTTAAAAAAGTGGCCCCAAGGTGGTCACCATACAAAAATTCACTAAAAAAGTTTTTAAAAAATGTAAAAAACGTATTATTAAGTTGTTTATATTTAATATTAATTGTTTTTCAGGATCACAGAAACATATTACATATTTTTTTTTGCACTTTGTCCTTTCGTCAAAAATGATACTTTTTGTGTATGTATTAGACAGGTAAAATTTTGAAAATAATTCTATTTCATTATTATTCATCATAAAACTTAAAAATTGATAAAATTCACATTCACAGTGATAAATGTTGATAAATATGGCGTATAAACACATTTTCATAAAAAATCAAAAGCGACCACCTTGGGGCCAAAAATGTGTCCACCTTAGGGCCAAGACACAATTTTTTAAACGTTAATGAAAAAATTTTTTAAAGCACAATATTAATTATATTCATTTGGAATATTATTGTACGATATATAAAGATAATTATAACGATTTTTACTAATTTAAAATGGTTAATTTCGATGATTTTAACACCCTGAGAAAAAAATTTCTCGATCATTTAAAAACAGAAATTTTACGACGTTCACGTTACAACGAGACTCATACGACTATTTACCTCAAAACTTTACTAAAATCTTTGTCTTCTCAAATAATAACAATAACAAAAAAATTCAAAAATACTAACTAATATACACAAATTTTCTTAGGGTGACCACCTTAGGGCCCTGACCACCTTGGGGCCCTCTCCCCTATATACAGTGGTTTTTCGAGAAATTGAGAGTTTTATGTCTATAAATATGTTTTTTAGGTGTATTTGGGTGAGATTATGTAAAAATAGTTGAAGTTACTTTTAATTCTTTTAAAACATTTTGATTTTTAGAGTTATTTTGGGATTTTTTAGTTTTTTTTTACCATTTAAGAGCCTATAACTCCGAAATTTGACTTTTTATGAAAAAATGTTGTAGAGAAAAGTTGTTTGTATTTTCCTAAGCTATCGTAATATGCAAATAAAAATTTGAAAATTTAAAAAAAAATTGATTTTCCAAAATTTTGAAAGTACTGTAGTTTTTGCATTTCTTAACGAAAATAGCTGGTTAACGAACTTGGCCTTTATTTTTGCACCAACTTTAAGTGTGTTAAATTTAAAAACAATCGGATAAGTTTTTCAAGAATTATCGTGGGAACAAAATTTTTGGTCTACAGACAGACAGACAGACGAACAGACAGACACCATCGCCGGACAATGTTTTTTGGGTTCAGGGGACCCCAAAACGTCGAGATTTCATGAAATTAGCGAAAGTCAATTTTCGACCAAAACTAATACTTTCTCATATAATGAGAATGTAATAATTGTGCTATGTGTATATGTGTTAAAGATTTTGTGATTAAAATAAAGTGATATTTATATATTTGTTTGTTATGTATTTATTATATATATCTTTAATAATTGTACTATCCTTATTCACAATTATATATTTTTCAATTTTTTACATTCTCATCAAAAATGAGAAAGTCTTGGATTTGTGCGATTTTGAGCAATGTCTAATTTTGCTAAATCTTTACGTTTCATGACCCCCTGATTCCAAAAAAATGGTTTTTAGAAAAGTGTCTGTCCGTCTGTCTGTCTGTCTGTCTGTCGTCTGTCTGTAGAAAAATTTGTCGCCACGATAACTCGAATAAATTTTTATGAATCGTCTTGCAATTTGGCACACTTTTTTAGTCCATAAAAATGAAGCCTGAGTTCGTTGGGCAGCCCATTTCGTCAAAAAACAACAAAAATACAAAATTTTGAAATTTTCAAAATTTTGTATTTTTCACAATTTTCAAAAAAACATTTTTTTTTAATTTTTTCCTTAAATTTGGTGCAAGAACAAACAACTTTTCCTTTAGACACTTTTCAGTACAACAAAAAACAAAAAAGTTGTGAATTTTTTTACATTCTCATCACATGAGAAGGTATTAGTTTTGGTCGAATTTTGACTTTTGCTAATTTTATGAAATCTTTACGTTTTGAGGTGCCCTGAGTCCGAAAAACATGGTCCGGCGAGTGCGTCTGTCTGTGTGTCTGTCTGTCTGTCCGCTGTCTGTCTGTCCGTCTGTAGACGGTAATATGTTGTTCCCACGATAACTTTTGAAAAACTTATCGGATCGTTTTTAAATTCAACACACTTAAACTTGATGTAAAAATGAAGGCTAAGTTCGTTAACCAGACATTTTCGTTAAAAACTACAAAAAATACGGTAGTTTCAAAATTTTGAAAAATCAATTTTTTCAAATTTCAGAATTTTTAACTTTATTTTATTTTAGATTAGAAAAATACAAACAACTTTTCTCTATAACATTTTTTCATAAAAACTCAATTTTCGAAGTTATAGTCTCTTAAATGGTCAAAAAACTTAAAAAATCCTAAAATAACACTAAAAATCGAATTTTTTTAAAGGAATAAAAATCAGTCAATTGATTTTGACATATTCTCACCCTAAAATACTTGAAAAACATACTTGAACACAAAAAACTCGTAATTTCTAGAAAAATCACTCTCTATATATATTTTTTGTGCACTTTTTTTGATAAAAAATCAATATTCCGACTTCATTATCTCCGACGTTCTTGCATATGCGATTTTGCTACCAGAGACTTTTTTTCTCGGCTTTGCATCAGCTACAACTTTGCTGTTGACAACTTTTTGCCCAACGCAAAACTTTTCGAGTTATTTTTTAAAAACTGTCAAAAAACTAAATTTTTTACATTCTCATCACATGAGAAGGTATTAGTTTTGGTCGAATTTTGACTTTTGCTAATTTTATGAAATCTTTACGTTTTGAGGTGCCCTGAGTCCAAAAAACATGGTCCGGCGAGTGCGTCTGTCTGTGTGTCTGTCTGTCTGTCTGTCTGTCCGCTGTCTGTCTGTAGACGGTAATATGTTGTTCCCACGATAACTTTTGAAAAACTTATCGGATCGTTTTTAAATTCAACACACTTAAACTTGGTGTAAAAATGAAGGCTAAGTTCGTTAACCAGACATTTTCGTTAAAAACTACAAAAAAATACGGTAGTTTCAAAGTTTTGAAAAATCAATTTTTTTAAATTTCAGAATTTTTAACTTTATTTTATTTTAGATTAGAAAAATACAAACAACTTTTCTCTATAACATTTTTTCATAAAAACTTTTTTTTTTTTTTAAGTTTTTGGGCCCGTCTAGCTTTACTGTGTTAAAAAATTTTTATTGATTTTCTAATTCCTTAAAACTTTTATAAAAATCTGTAGTTTACAATAGAAAAAAAGAACAGTTTTAACTGTTTTTTTTTAAATTGTCCGACATATTGGATCCGCCATTTTGAATTTCGAAAATCTAATATCAAACTCGTAATCAGCTACCCTGAAAACTCCCAAAGAACGATTTTGAATCAAATCCACTTGACTAAATACATTTTTGTTTGTCTTTTTTACATAATGCAAATAAGAAAACATTTAAATCATTCGATTGGGTTCTGCTTATCCGTGTATAAAAACATCTTTGACGTGCGTGGCGAAGAATAATTATGTATAATTTTGGTTTTACTTCGAATTGTGCAATAAAATTTTAGGAGAGTATATTCTTGACACTATAAGAAATCCGAAAATAAAAAAAATCGACTTTTTTGACATTTTGAACTGGAATGTCCCCTTAATTAAAATAATTTTTGCAATTTTTTAAACCCCATTATATTTTTTAAAATTTTTAGGCAAAATTTAAAACTTATATAGATGTCATCCCTCAAGTTTCAACTTTAATTTAAGACATCATAAATGTCAGAGCATGGTTTTGGATAAATGCGTTGAAATAGTTAATTTTGTACGGTTTTTGACTGAAAATGATGAGGCTGAAGTCCGCAACGTTTAAAAAAAACGAAAAATTAAAAAAATAAAAACTTTTCAACGCAAAAACGTTTTAATTGATAAAAAAATCAGGGTGGCGAGCGACCTGGAAAACCGGGAATAGACAGGGAATTTGAAAAATCTAGAGAAGTCAGGGAAAAGCTGTAGGAAGTGTAAATATTCTTAGTTATACACTTAAAAATGTCAATAAAGTCCAATGCACAATAGGACACAAATATATCTGCTTAAAAAGTGTTAATTTTAAACTTTATTTCATACGAAAATAATAATTGCTTTTATGACTAATGGATATGTATGGGGCATTCTGCGTGAAATTTTCACTCAAAATTTTTTTACATTCTCATCACATGAGAAGGTATTAGTTTTGGTCGAAAATTGACTTTCGCTAATTTCATGAAATCTCGACGTTTTGGGGTCCCCTGAACCCAAAAAACATGGTCCGGCGATGGTGTCTGTCTGTTCGTCTGTCTGTCCGTCTGTAGACGGTAATGTTGTTCCCACGATAACTCTTGAAAAACTTATCCGATCGTTTTTAAATTTAACACACTTAAAGTTGGTGCAAAAATGAAGGCTAAGTTCGTTAACCAGCTATTTTCGTCAGAAACAATTTTTTTTTTTAAGTTTTTGGGTCAGTCAGCTTAGGGAGCGTTCACAAATGATGTTACGTTTTTGGGGGCATGGAGGTCTTTACTATATACTCTACTGTATTTTTGCATGTGAAATTGCATGAAATTGCGTGACAGGGAAGGAGGGGTCTAAAATCCCGAAAAATTGCGTGACTTCATTTGTGAACGCTCCCTTAACTGTGTTTAAAAATTTGTTATTGATTTTGTGAAATGTTATAACTTTTATAAAAATCCGTTGTTATCAACAACTTGATAATAATAGTTTAAAAATATTTTAGCTGCTTCTGCAAATCATGTTTCTGCTAAGAGAGTTAGTATAATTAAAAATAACTTCACAATTTTAATCATCGAGACCAAAAATTAGAGTTGTGCAAAAAGCTTGAAGCTCGAAGCATGATCGAGAATTTCATTTTTTGAGCCGAGCCGGGCCTAATCAGTTCGAGCTGAGCCGAGCTGTGTAAAAAGCTCGAATAGTTTCGAGTACTTGAATTCAATCTAGTGCTCAAATTTAATCAAGTCCTCGAATTTACATGAGTACTCGAATTGTTCGAGTACTTGAAGTTCCTCAAGTACTCGAAAATGTCGAGTACTTGATACATCGAGCCGGCTTGGCTCGGCTCGAGAAAATTTCGGCTTGGCTCGGATCGACATTTCGAGCTTTTTGCACATCTCTACCAAAAATATACATTTTAATCCACTTAATCTCGCAATCATCAGCAAAGAAGAACATGTGATGAGAATGTAATCCTTAAAGTCGTAGTAACTTTAAGAAAAAAATGTTTTATTAAACATATAACAGGAAATAATAACAAGAACACAAATAATGCACAACAGTTGCAGACCATCGCGAGCGAAGCGAGCCATTTGCGCGCGAAGCGCGCAACATCACACGGAGCGCGAAGCGCGACGATCAATATTCGCGCGCCCCGAGGCGCGCTGAAACTTGCGAGCGAAGCGAGCCTTCGCGCGAAGCGCGGATGAGAATGTGTCCGCGCTTGCGCGGACAGATTTTTTTTTTTATTTTGAATTTTTTACATTTTGAGACTTAAAAAATTTCAAAAGATTTAAGAATAAATCGTATTTCAATACTTACCTTAAATAATATTTATTTTAGTTGCAATATTATATTTAATATGTTAAATTAATAATAATTATGTTTCATTATATTTATTGACGTGAGGGATTTTTCCTCACTTTCAATTTTTTGATCGATCCGGAAAAATGAGCGACCTTACGGTATTTTCACCGTAGGTGGCGCCTGTTCTCGGCCACTTACCGGTAAAGCTACGCAATTTTCCATATTAATTACATGAAGTGCTGTGTGGTGCGCATACGCGATTCGTGCGAATATGACTTCGCTCAGTGCGTAGATATAAGCGGATTACCGAATAATGTACTTCGACAACCGTACCCGACCTCTCATTGCCTGGAGGGGGAGGTACCGGTTCGAGCTAAGATTAATAAAAGCTAACTTGAATTTCACGCAAGTCTGCTTAATTTTTCTCTTTACACCCATTTTCCTACCTTTTCCATGCTACGAGCCTCGACCAGCAGCCAGAAGGAGAGAAGGAAGGAAGCTATTCTCCAGCCGCCCTGGGTCCCCCACCGCCTGCCTGCCAATTCTCTCCTAACCACGATGTCAGCAGCAAGGCCCCCATCGTCCGCCTCACTGCCACGTTCGACCCCCCCCCCGCTCAACCAAAATTCAACCTACATCGCAGCACTGAGGGTTGCATTGGTTCCCCATGCAGTTCCCCATAAGGGTTAATTTTCATTTTCTCTAAATTATCGCGGGTCAACCGGCCACCCTTAAGTACAAAAATTTCAATCTGCCCTTTTAAGAATTTCACAGCAATTTTCTGTGAACAAATTTGACGAGAATTCCCCTAACCGTAAAAAGGGAAATTCGCCCATGTCAATATTATATATAACCCCACAGCACCGAAACTTTCCTAAAAATTTATTAAATATTTACTTGCACTGTTCGGAATATGTAATTGCAATGTTGATTGAAAGTTGTGTAAGGAACAATTTTCACTAAACTTTTCAGTTAAATATGCCGAATATTGCAAGTATTTGGGGTCGCATTCACAGTCATATTTACGCTTGTATTTACAGTCGTTTTTTTCAGTAGGGGTATAACCTCCGCATTGTGAAACAAGTGATAAACAAATGATTTTTTAGCATTCAAATTCATAACATTTTATATAATTTTCAGGTTACTTATATTTTATTCCAAACAAATTTTTACTTAATCTTGACGTATATATACTCAACAAAATAAATAAACAATTTAAACATATAATTGAGGAGGTCAATCAAATAACTCGATTTGCGCTCGGCTGAACTAATTAAATTTTACAAATTTTGATCAGGTTTTTGTATGAAAATAAAACTGAAGTACTCCTTTAGTTAATACACACGTTACAAACAGAAAATTATTATGATTAAATAATGAAATTTAATTTTTTCTAACCAGTTACACTTTTCTTATTTCGAAGGATGTGTGTCTACATTGAACCACCTCTAATAAAACACTACAATTTACTTCGAAAATAATATTAATAATATTTCACAAAGAAAAATGGAGTTTGAAAAACTGGGAGTCAATATTGAAAAAACTGGACTCAGTCCAGTAAAAGTACATTAATTCATTTCCATCAAGCATCTTAGGGTATTGCGTATAGTGTATAGAGGGCCTTAGTTCCAAATGTCACTGTAAAGAGCATTGAAACACAGGCGAAGATTGTAAGGCGCGCTGCGATTCGTTCTTGAACCTTTGTGCAAACTACTTGTCTAAATCGCGGCGAGAAAAATCCCTCGCCCTATAATTAATCTGTGCATCAAAACCATATAT
Source organism: Leptopilina syphax (assembly GCA_032872505.1). Classification (NCBI taxonomy): domain Eukaryota; kingdom Metazoa; phylum Arthropoda; class Insecta; order Hymenoptera; family Figitidae; genus Leptopilina; species Leptopilina syphax. The sequence continues at coordinate 14,704,630 of CM065471.1, read as the reverse complement.
TAATTGAATTTCTCAAGTGTGTGATCTATTGAAACTCTCATTCAATTATATTTTAATCGTTAGTGCCGGAAATTATTAATTTGCATAACTAACCTCAAAAATCTCGACCCACGTGTTAATTTCAACAAGACTTATAACCTCAATTCAAAGATTTGGAAACCTATTACAATACTCAAAATCTGATTTGCATATTAATGTTCAACGAATTTTTACAATATGGATTCAACAATTACCTAATATTGTAATATTGCAATCACAATCATTTAAAGTCAAAAACCAATTTAATTGGATTTATGCAAGCAATTAAGTCCCTTCTTTTACCCTACATCTCCCTAAAAGTAAGGTAAGGTTAAAACGGATAATTTGTTTAACTTCTACAGCTTGTATACTCGCTTATTGAATGGTATGTGATTTGGATTGCTTATTATTTGTTTTAATGCAGATTATGATTTTTAACTTTTACATGTAAGCTTTGTTATGCCGAGGAGTTTTTTTGTTATTATTATTATATCTATTGCTCGAAATCTACAATATGGATAAAAATACTCATATTTCACCTATTTCTAGTGATACGGGACCTGGGGAAGAATCATCTCTATCGCCAATTTACTATTCTCCAACTGATAAATCAACTCTACTTAAATCCAAATTTGGCACTTCCGCCCCGGGACCTCATGGCTCGCGAGTTTTTAAAAGAGACCTCACTCCACAAGTTGGGCCGACAATTCCAAAAACAACTCATGATGTGTGATCATTATGTGTGTCATTATGTGTGATCCAGAAAACATGACACCAAACACTGGTGAGTTATTAAATCCACAAAACAATCCAAACGACCAACATAATCAGAATGTTTTAGCAACCACAACTCTTTCTCAGCAATCTGTTCTCCTTCCTTTATCTCATAATCCTTTACCTACAAACAACGAAATGTTTCTGTGGCAAGTGAACCAGGTTCCTTTACAAGGAAATTTAAGATACATTCAATCAATGAATCCACCTTTTATCGTCATTCTCCAATTCGATTCGCTTCATGACCCTTCAATTAATTTAGGACGTTACAGTCCCATCGCCTTAGCAAAAAAATTCCGAACGATTACTCCAGGACCCTTGACTATCTCCGCCAATGGTCAAAACAGCTCTAAAATTGTTTTCTCAGTTTATTCTGATGCTAATTTGATCCTCGATTTTTTTAGGGACAATAACACTAACTACATTGCCTTCCCACCTTTGTCTTCATTTTTTAAAAAAGGATTCATCAGAAATGTTGACTTAGACCTCAGCCTAAAGGATATTTATGATAACATGGACGCTCTATCTAAACCCGTCATCTCATCATTAAAACGCAGAATAAAAACTGATAAAACTTTTTCTGATATTGTTGAATTAACATTTAATACTCCCACTATTCCAAGAATGATTAACACTTACAGCCATCTTTTTACGGTAACTCGTATGATACCTCCTCCTACTATCGGCTCAAAAAGTATAGGCCCCTGTGTTTGAAAGCTCATAACTCAGGTAAAAAAATTTACACGTTAATCGGACAACTTGGATTTAGAAGAGACACTATTTCTACGTTAGTATACGGAAATGCAAGAAATAAAAAAATTTTTTGCGTTATTTACGGATTTTCGAGAGTGAAAAATACATGGTTTTTTGAAGCATTTTGGCAGGGGCCTACTTTGAAAGCTTGTAGCTTATTCAATAAGTATCGCATTGTTATGCTAAATTTTTTCTATGAAGTTTAAACCCTATTAAAACAATATATATAAACAATTTTGAATTATTGCATTAACTTTTTGTTATTATTTGAAACAAAGATAAAAAGTCATCGCCTTTGCAAATAATAATATAGATTTAAGACAAACTGTAAATTACCATGTATTTTTCACTCTCGAAAATCCGTAATTAACGCAAAAAAATTTTTTATTTCTTGCATTTCCGTATACTAACGTAGAAATAGTGACTCTTCTAAATCCAAGTTGCCGATTAACGTGTGAATTTTTTTACCTGAGTTATGAGCTTTCAAACACAGGGGCCTATACTTTTTGAGCCGATAGTAGAAGATGCTTTTATTGCCAAAGATACAGGCATTCTGCTGATCAATGTCGCTCGGCTCATCCTATCTGCGAAATATGTAGTGAACACTACCTCTCGAATCGCCTCCAAAGACCTAAATGCAACAATTGCGGTCAACAACACTTGGCTTCATCATCTGAGTGCCCAAGATATTCCTACGAATTTGAATTGACCAAAACATGTTATATCCAAAATCTTGGATTTCAGAAAGCCATTGATTTTCTCGATGCAAGAGGTATCTCACCTCCATCTTCTCCAAAAAACTCTCCACAAAATAAAAGGGCTAGCACACCGAAAACTCAAACTATTTCTAATGATCAAATTAAAGATAAAAATAAAAATTTAACGCAAAATCGAGCTCTTAACACAAACATCATAGACAGTGTCTCACAAAAACTCCTATTTATGGAACAAGCCTTAAAAGAAACTCAAAACGCTAACGATTCACTTGACTCTTCAATGAATCAAGTGTAATATTTTTTTTTGTTTCTGTTTAGTATATAAAATATAAATCCCTCTGATTAAATCCATTACTTTATTAATTTGTTTGCAACTAAATTGTGCTTTATTTTAATTTGTCTCTAAATTAAAATAAAACTTATTACGCTACAACGTAATTAAAAAAATTTTAATTTAATTAATATAAATAATTAACTTCAAGTCCTGGATCTTTCACAATGCATAGTGAGCACTAATATTGAGTCGTGGGCATGTGACTCATTTACTTCTCAACTTTGAGATTTTCAAGCGAAGCTATATGATGCGACATGGTCGACCCCACGGCTCTCTTGTGATCACGCTATGCTATTGTTGTTAGTATACAGTTTAAATTAATGTTTAGCATAATACATATTCACGAAATATTTTTCCTTTACATTATAAACAATGCAACCAAATGAATGACTGGTGATTTTAAATTATAATCCCAAGTAAACTCAAACATTTTTTTACATTGGAACATTTAAATTGTTAGACTTTATTTTATCTTGTTTATTTAATTTGTTTTATATGTAACCAAATAAATCTAATTTAATTAATAAAGTAGAGTGGGGCGAAATCACCAATTTTGCACTTTAAGGACTATAACTTAAAAACTAAAGCCAATAAGGAGCCAATTCAAAAAGGGTTTGAAAGATTGATTCCTTGGCTACATTTTACTCCATATACTCAACTCTTTATCTCTCTTAGTTTTCAAGATACGGCCGTTTTACGCGACCTCTGCAATTGGTGATTTCACCCCACCTGGTGGGGCGAAACCACCAATTGCACTTTTTCCAATGAAAAACTTAAAAATTAATTAATAACAATCAAAATACAACAAAAAACCACACATAACTGGGTACATAACTCACTTCATAGTTCATATAATACTGAATTACATAAAATGAGTTATATACCCATCTCTAAATCACTTTTTCTAATAAAATAAACAAAATCTGAGGTATTTATTATTTAATATATATATATACACATAATTTGATGCATTGATGAGGCGCGTTGCTCTTCGTCGAGTAGTCTTTTTATTTATCCCACCTTTTTCTGTACTCAAATACTCAACCATATTTAAAAAATAGAACTTTATTAGTTTTCAAAAGAACCATGGCTCAAATCAGGTTAATTAATAAATATTTATATAGAATAACAACCAGAAATTACGTGTATCGCTTTAAAAAGGATAGCTATTGTCTGTACTGTAAACGCGAACTCGATTCTTTGTACCATATACTCACAAGTTTTCCAGCTTGCGCTCACTTATGTGAATATTATTTTCCGGGCATAGGAAAAGAAATACATAGATACCATTGATGCCTGGCTGAAAGTAATTTCGACCGACGATATAGGAGTAGCAAAAAATTTTGTTAAATTGATTGAGAAGATTTTGGATGAGCGCATAAAAGTAGAATTGTAAAATAAATAAAATTAAAAGTTTGTATGGTATGTAGTTTTAGTTTTACTCAATGTAATTTAGTTTGCTATCGTTAATGAGACTCCTCTTGTATAAACCTAAGGGTTTGAAACGAGTTAATAAACGAATTTATTTACACATAATTTGACATAAATTTCACTATCAATAATATTCTTCCACTGGCACCTAGTGAATAATGATTCGATTTCCCCGAAGGCGTTGGACCAAATAATTTTTAAAGTGGTGTTGGTGGTTTCGCCCCACCAACACTTTTTTCGAAAAAATATAATAACTTCTAAAACACTTAAACAAATTTCAAAAAAAACTACACCACTGCGTTCAGAACACTCAAATAAATAAAGAAATTCTATTCTTCTATTAATTTTTACATTATATTAACAATAATTCAATAATCAAGTAAAAAATTTTTTTTTGAAAATTGTTAAAATTTTACATACGTCACTGTCATTTGGCAGATATTTTGGTAAACGGTTTGAAACTTCAGACACCAGCGGAGAATGTCTGAACTGTTATTCACATCGAACGATAAGTCGATAAGACGTAAAACACGAAAATAAAAGCGAATTGGTGGTTTCGCCCTACTCTACTCTATAAATAATTTAATTCAAGTCCTGAATCTTTCACAATGCATAGTAAGCACTGATATTGAGGTGTGGGCATGTGACTCATTTACTTCTCAACATTGATACTTTCAAGTGAAGCAATATGATGTGGCATGGTCGACCCCACGTTTCTTCTGTGATTACTTTATGCTATTGTTGATAGTATGCAGCCTAGAATTGATGTTTATCATAAGATAAACTTAAAAAACATCTTACTTTACATTATAAGCTATTCAACCAAATAAATGATTAATAATTTTAAATTATAATACCAAATAAACTCATATTCTTTCTATATATAAAAAAAATCGGGCAAGTGCGAGTTGCACTCGCATTAAGATCGAGGGTTCCGTACACCAAAATAAAACTTATTTTTTATAAAAAAATATATATATAAGAAATATAATTGATTAAAATTAACATATATAAACTTATTGACCTGAAATTCGGTATACATATGTATTTTTATTACATGTAAATTACAAGAAAAAACTATAAAAATCCATATTGACAGGGTCATTTATTGCAATTTTTCCAAAAAAATTGAATTTCTTTCCCTTCTAGTTCCCAAATATCTCCACCAATCAAGTTCGCTATATTTTTCCTGTAATCTGCACTTAAAACTGAACATCCTTACAGAATTTCAGCTCACCATTTTGAGATTTATAAAATTAAAGGGGGGACAGGGTCATTTTTTGCTATTTTTACGAAAAAATTAAATTTCTTTCCCTCCTAGTTCGCAAATATGTCCGTCAATCGAGTTCGCTATATTTTTCCTGTAATCTACACTTGAAACTGAAGATCCCTACCGAATTTTAATTTACCAGGTTGAGATTTGTAAAAGTTAAGGGGGGGGCAGGGTTATTTTTTGTAATTTTGTCAAAAAAATTCCATTTCTTTCCCTTCTAGTTCCCAAATATCTCCACCAATCAGGTTCGCTATATTTTTCCTGTAATTTGCACTTAAAACTGAAGATCCTTACAGAATTTCAGCTCACCATTTTGAGATTTATAAAAGTTAAGGGGGGGGACAGGGTCATTTTTTGCAATTTTTTCGAAAAAAATTAAATTTCTTTCCCTCCTAGTTCGCAAATATGTTTGTCAATCGGGTTCGTTATATTTTTCCTGTAATCTACACTTAAAACTGATGATCCCTACCGAATTTCAGCTCATCAAGTTAAGATTTGTAAAAGTTAAAGGGGGGGGACAGGGTAATTTTTTCAATTTTTTCGAAAAAATTGAATTTCTTTCCCTCCTAGTTTGCAAATATATCCGTCAATTGGGTTCGCTATATTTTTCCTGTAATTTGCACTTAAAACTGAAGATCCTTACCGAATTTCAGCTCACCAGGTTGAGATTTGTAAAAGTTAAGGGGGGGGGACAGGGTCATTTTTTGTAATTTTTTCGGAAAAAATTCTATTTCTTTTCCTCCTAGTTCGCAAATATGTCCGTCAATTGTGTTCGCTATATTTTTCCTGTAATCTGCACTTAAAACTGAAGATCCCTGCCGAATTTCAGCTCATTAGGTTAAGATTTGTAAAAGTTAAGGGGGGGGAAACCCATTTTGCGTGGCTGGGACGGACACACGAGTGATTTCATAAGGGTTCCGTCAGTACACCTATGGTGTACGGAACCCTAAAAATTGACGTTACTAGATTTTATTTCGTTTGTTTGCTCAGTTTTATATGTTTATTTATTTGTTCAATTTTAAGTAAATAATTAACTAAGAATATAATATATCTATTGAAAATATAAGGCCCCAGTAGCACGTAATATTACAGCGATATTGGGAACATTGCCTAAACATTACCAATATTGCCTCAATGTTGTGGCATATTGCTGGAATGTTCCCAATATTACGTGCTACTTGGGGGGATTTATAATAATAATTAACATCAAAGTTTGATAGTTTTATACTTAATATAAGAGATGTATTTAATAAAATTGGATATATGTTGTTTAAAATAATGATAAATAACATTAATGAACATAAATGAATAATGCGTAAATTTATGAATGTATAAGTTATTCTAAATAAAAAGTAATAATTGATAAGCTTCCTCGGCAGCACATTTTTACTACCACATATTTTATTTTTGTAACCTCGCTTGATTGATCCTCATTCTAGGAAATTGCCCTATATTTCACGGGAATATGAATAATTCCTTTACTAGGTCATTATCTCCGGGTGCTTTTAAGATCTGCACATGGAACCCTAGAAGCATATTAAATAAAAGAATCAAATTGGAAACTCTTATTATGAATCACAACCCTGACATAATCTGCCTGTCTGAAACTTGGCTTACCCCTGAAAACCCTAATTGGGAAATAAAGGGATTTATCACCTTTCGTCATGATAGACATTATGCTAGAGGGGGTGGTACATTGATTTTATGTAGAAGAGAACTTGTCTCTGGTAAAATTAATCTCGAAAACTGGTGCATTGATAACTTTGAAATAACAACCGTGGGGATCCAATCTGCCATCGGCAGGATAGTAGTAGCCTCCATATATATTGCCCCTAATAATCGCATTTGTGAGGAATCTTGGAATAGGCTATTTACTCAAATTACTTAATTTCCACATGTTGTCATAACAGGTGATTTTAATTCGCATTCTCCCCTTTGGGGACATGATAATTATAACAATAACGGGCTCTCTCTTACAGACACTTTGTCTGATTTTCCTTTGATCATCATGAATGAAGACACCCCTACATATCATAATATCCACACTGGTTATTCCAGTGTCTTGGATTTAGTTATTGTCTCTGCTTCATTAGCCAGCTCTACAAAAACTGTGGTTCTTGATAATCCATACTCTTCTGATCATTTCCCATTAATTACAAATTTTGATATCAGACCCTTCTTTTCTATATCAAATAGGACTCGTTTTAACACTTCAAAAATGAATTGGGTATTATTCCATGAAAAAATAAATAATATATCAATATACTTCTCATAAGAACATTGACAATAGTATACAGAAACTGAACACTTCCATCAATAAAATTTCAACATGGCTAAAGGATTTGGGATTTAATATCTCTGTACCCAAATGTGGTTTTTGCATTTTCTCTAGAAGTAAAATCGATTTTGATGCATATTCAGTTCAAATAAACAACCAGATTGTACCGTGCACAAAAGAATTGAAATATCTCGGGATAATCCTTGACTCGCAACTCTCTTGGAAGTCACACATTCAACACATAACAAAACAAGCTTTAAAAGCCATCAACACCCTTAAAGCTCTTGCAAAGGTTTCTTGGGGTGCATCCTCAGAGTCACTTAGGAATGGACGATTCTACTCGATGCTGTTTGGAATCGCCCCGAGCCCCGATTCCATCTTGAGAATCGATACTTTTTTCGATTTTTGACAGCATCGATTCTTTTGGTATCGATACTTATTTGTGGGAGAATCGAATAACGTGTTTTTAATTTTAACGATTTTAACTTTTTTTCGATTTTGAGTCCTTTTTTCCACTTAATTAATAAATGTGAAGAATGAAAACTGTGCAATAGTAGCTAAGAAATTAGTAATTGCATTAGTGTTAACATTTTTCATGAAATAAAATCTTTTGCAACACATCATATAACCTATAAAAATTTGGTTTGAAATCTTGTAAAGAAATGTATACTTTTCAATTTATTAAAAATGCTTTCATTCTTTACAATTATTTAAGATTTTAAATTAATATTAATATTATTTTATTATTATGTCTAATTGCTATTGTTTATTATTATTTTTATATTTAAAAAGAACGCTATTAGTATTGTACTCGATTCCTCGATACTTTTCAAAAAGAATCGATTCTTAGGAATCGATACTTTTGGAGAATCGATTCCTGAGAATCGATACTTTATTTAGGTATCGTCCATCCCTAGAGTCACTACTCATGATATTTAAGGGACTTGTTAGATCCTATTTAGAGTGGGGCGCGATTTTTTTCATGGGCGCTGCCAAATACCTTTTAGATAAACTTGATAGGATTCAATATATTGCCTTACGAACTATCACGGGTTGCATGTCTTCCACTCCAATTTATTTCCTCCTGATTGAGACTGGGGAAATACCACTAAAAGTTAGACGTATTTACCTCGCAACACGCTTTATAATCAGGAACTCTTCTTGGTCACAAAATCCCTTGAACAACAACCTTAAAGTGCTTAGAACCCGTGTATTAAACTCTGGGAAACCACCAAAATATGTCACAGAAACAGGAATCTTCCGTACATTTTCTGCATTGCATGATAAAATCGATACTTGCTTAATCACCAAAAATCCTCTGTTTTTCGATCTTCCATAGGAAGTAACCAATCTTTCAATCCCTATGAATGACCAAATTGGTCATGACATTAAAACATCCACCAATCCTAAAGAAAAACTTTTTCAATTCTTGAATGCGGAATTTCTAAACTACGTATATATCTTTACTGATGGCTCATGTTTTCCTAATCCAGAAAGCTGGGGTGCGGGTTTTTATATCCCTCGTGATAATTTCCGGTTTGGAGTTCCTCTTCCTGAATATATTTCCTCCACTTCAGCCGAACTCTACGCTATTTATGCTGCCTTAAAGTACGCAATATCCGTCAATATCCAAAATCTAGTTATTCTATCCGATTCCTTAACAGCAATTACTCAAATATCGAAAAGATCATCCTTGTCTAACAAAGATTCTAAATTGCCCTATAAAATTGCAGATTTAATTCTAAATTCTCCTTTCAAACTCAATATACACCTGGTGTGGATTCCTAGTCACACAAATATCCAAGAGAACATGATTGCTGATAGTATTGCAAAATTCTCTGCTTCATTAATTATTCTCCCAAAAAAGAATGCCTCTATTGGCAATGTCTTTACATGAGGAAAAAAATATGTTGCTACAATCAAAAAGACTTTGGCCATATAAAAATCATTCCATAACTGCTGAGAGAGTTTTAAACAAAATCAAATTTGATACAAAAAGACCATGGTATTGCGGGATGGAACTGCCAAAGGGTCACACCAGTTTGGTAACTAGACTCCGTATCAATCATATTTGTACTGCTGAGCATTATAGGCGTATGAGGTGTAACTTCCTCAGCGACTGTCTCTGCGGTCAAGGTGAGAAATCTCTCGTACATTTAATAAACGATTGCCCTTCACTTTCTCCGGGAAGACCTGGATTTTTTGGATATTTGAATGCTATAGATGGCAATTTTTCTACTCCTCTGCATGACCTTGATAAATACATATTTACACCTAATAAAGAACTAGTAATTGAAATTCACAAATTTTTCTATCAAGTACAAAATAACTACATTTAAATATATTCACTTACAACCAACTTGATAAATGGTTATTTAAAAAAAAATATATATATATATATATATATATATATATATATATATATATATATATATATATACATTTATATAGGATATAAATTAATAATTATGCAGAGCACTACCATATCATTATAATACTTCAATTCACTAATTTTACTTATCTGTTTTGGTCCTTGCACACTTACCCATCCCTTTTTACTCTATTCTCTTGAATTGAATTTTTTTCAACTTAGTCTATCCTACTTAAATTGCTTGGCATGATTATTTGGGAACTTTGTGTGCATCGAACCTATAACTCTCGACTATGACTGAACACCACCACCAAGTGCATCCTAGTTACATCATGCAGTCCATAACATCTGCTTTATAACTTCTTCATTGTACAATACAATGTTAAGACTGTTTAAACGACTGCATTTATTTTCGTCTCATTACCGTTCTTGTCAAGGATACCTCAAGAACCAAGCAGTCATGAACGCGAAGAAGGATGTTCTATAAGGGATGGTGGTCCCTCTCTACTCTACAACACTTGGAAAATCAATATTCCTTTCTGGTGTTTTAAATCTCCCGCAATTTTGACTTTGATAATTTGAACTACGCGTATGCTAATGGAGCACTCACAGCTCTGCCTGCCTGCGCAGGCAGTAATTGGAGTAAGAGAGAAAGTCAATTAGAGTGAAAGAGACAGTAAATTCAAATTTGTATTGCTGCCTACTAGCTGTGAGTGCGCCTTAACTTGCTTGCTTTGAGTTTGCTATAGTATGTGGATATGAACTTTGTCTCATACTCATCCTGAATTATAACCGTAATAAAATTCGTGTTTCTATATTGTGTTTAGTATATGGCCACTTGAAAATTTCAACAGGCCAATAAAGAAGAAGAAGAAGGATTATTCCTTCTTCTTCTTCTTCTTCTTCTTCAGGCGCGCTGCAGTGTGCATAGTAGAAAAATTGGACTGAAGGCGCACTCACAGCTAGTAGGCAGCATACAAATTTAAATTTACTGTCTCTTTCACTCTAATTGACTTTCTCTCTTACTCCAATTACTGCCTGCGCAGGCAGGCAGAGCTGTGAGTGCTCCATCAGTCTCCTACTTCGAAATTTTCACAATAAGGGAACGCAAGCGCGGAACCTGTCAAAATAAATGGCCGACGCGACGCGAAACAAGTGTTTCCTTTTATTCACTTCGTCAATTTTATTTAAAAAAAACAATAACGAATCATTAAAAAAAAGAAAAATATGTTAAATGCACTCCTTATATATAGTCCGGGAGCTAGCGACCAAAACAACTATCTCATTTCATACCGGCTGAAAATTTGAGTATAGATTACTGAAGACATGTAATTAACAGAAACCCACGTCTGGCAGGCCGGCGCTGGGGCAGAGGGGCGAAAAGGTGAAAAATAATGTAAAATTTTCTGATTTCATACCGATTAAAACCTTTAGAAATCGAAAGTTTATATCCACACGAGTGTAAAAATGTGCGTCTGGCAGTTCTGGGGTGGGGCAAAGTACGTCTGGCAAAGGGTTAAAAACGCAAAAAAAAAACGAAAATTTTTTCTGATTTCATACCGATTAAAACCTTTAGAAATCGAAAGTTTATATCCACACGAGTGTAAAAATATGCGTCTGGCTGTCCTGGAGTGGGGCAAAGTACGTCTGGTAAAGGGTTAATCACATAAAAAATCATAAAGTTTAAGCTCATTTTATACCGATTCAAACCATCATATATCGAAAGTTTACATTTAAACAAATGTAAAAATCTACATTTCAAAAGGCCGCCAGACGTACTTTGCCCCACCCAAAAACTGCCAGATGGGTGATTTCACAGTTGTTTGTCAATAAACTTTCAATTTATAAAGTTTTTAATCGGTATGAAATGAGAAAAAAAATTTCGATTTTTTACGTGCTTAACCCTTTGCCAGACGTACTTTGCCCCACCCCAGAACTGCCAGACGCACATTTTTACACTCGTGTAGGTGTAAACTTTCGAGTTATGAAGGTTTTAATCGGTATGAAATGAGAAAATTTACTTTTTTTTCATCGCTTGACCGATTTGCCGCATCTTCGAAGGGCTGCCAGACGTACTTTGCCCCACCCCAGAACTGTTAGACGCATATTTTTACACTTGTTTGAATATAAACTTTGGATTTCTAAAGATTTTAATCGGTATGAAATCAGAAAATTTTACATTATTTTTCACCTTTTCGCCCCCCTGCCGCCGCCTCCTGCCCCAGCGCCGGCCTGCCAGACGTTGGTTTCTGTTATTTACATGTCTTCAGTAATCTATACTCAAATTTTCAGCCGGTATGAAATGAGATAGTTGTTTTGGTCGCTAGCTCCCGGACTAATATTCATATTCATTAATTCACAAGTTTTATTCTTCCCACATCTTCATACTTACAATGAACAACTAAATACATCGGAAAATCTTACAATCATACGGGATTGAACACCTACCTAACCATACAACTAAATATACGCATAATTATAAATCGCACGCTTTTACATTAAGCCTCTCGGCTACGAAATCGATGGGAGAAATTTCCTATTTAAGAAACATCCCTTAGCAATGAAATAAATTAGATCATGCGTGGATTTTACTTTGAAATTAATGTAAGTATGGATGTCAACAATATTCATAATATTAAATAAATAATATTGTCAACTAGTTTAAATTTTATACGGTTATTAGAATTTAATAATAAATAAATAAAAAACATTAATTTTTTCTTAACCTTTTTCAAGTTTGGCACTCCTCATGGTAAATTTGATTATTCTTTTTTTTTCCGTGTACTAAATAGTGAATTGACCTTGAATGAAATGTATAATTAATTATTCTCGAAGCAATATTTAATAATTTAATTAACTTAACTGCACTGCATAATAGTTGAGAGTAGTAAGAGTAAGTGAAACGGTAAGATAAGTGAACGACCATTAGTGTGAGAGAGAGGGAATAACTTGTGGTTTTCGAGTAGGTATCTACTTTATGTGCACGGCGTTCATTTTTCGAAAGAACTGGACTGAGTACTAGTTGTTCAATATTCGCTTCTATTATTGACTTGTGTTTTGTACACTGCCGCGTTCTTTTAACAATTACATGAGAAAGTAATTTCTCATTCCAATTTTTTATACTCTTATTCCCTCTTAGACTATATAAACAGTTTTGTTTAAGCTGATGAATGGGATAACTTGTGTTGAGTCCCAAAGTGTTCAGCTATGAAACTTCTAATACTATAGTGTGTACCTGTCACATATTATTCTATAAAGGAGTACTCCACTGACTGCATAAATCATTTTTCCATTTTTCTCCGTGTTCCACTTACACATTGTAAAAAATCTCATTTTCCACTCAAAAAAATAGAAAATTGTTGTTAAATGGTTATTATTTGTTAATATAGGAGATTAATATATTTCGATTTCAGGTTACGTAGCAAAAGTGACAATTTAACTTTATCATGTTGACAATTGTGATGAAAGCATGTCTTTCAGTATTTTTCTTACTAGTTAGTAGAGCAGACAAAATGGTTAAAATAAATTTATGTAAGATTTAAAATTCTTTATCACATCGGAATATTGAAGTTGACACCCTGAGCGAGATAAATCACAAGTTTACTCATTTTTAAAACTTCCTATTTCAATAACAAACCTCATTATAATTCCACGAAATTTTTTGTTTTGTACGTGAAAAACAGTTTTTTTTAGTTTTTCTTTGTAAATAATAATCCTACGTGCCGGAAATTTTTGGACATAGTCTGTTTCGGTAATACTAACTTATATATTGAATAGGAAAAAATTTCACTTAGTCATTTCTCAGAAAATTGAAGTGATTCACTGTTGACGCTAGTTCAATGCAGCCTACTCTCCCCTATATACGTCAAGATTAAATAAAAATTTTTTTTGAATAAAATATAAGTAAATATGGCGTTTCGCTTAACGCGTTTGTTAGATAACTGCGCAATCAGATTTTCGACCAAAATAACAACAATGCGGTCAACTTGGGTTTGAATGAAGTTCAACCCAAAGATGCTTGCGTATCAAAATTTCTTTCTGATTTCTTTTCTAGGATGGCCCCTGATAATTTTGAGCCCAAAAAGAAAAAAATCGCTTAGGCCGTTTTTGAAAAAACTCATTTTTTGAAAATATCAATTAACTTTTTCTCTAAGAAAGTAAATAATAGTTAGGTTATTATAGGTTTTTAATCGATTCAATTAACATAAGTAAACGGTCCCTAGGTGCTGAATATATGCATTAACTAAAACCCTAAAAAAAATCTAAAAACATCTGAAAACCCTAGAAAAAATTAAAGTTTCATTTTGAGAAATAACTTTCTTCCAGTAAATCTAAAAATACTACTACTTATGGGTAAATTAAAGTGGACGTAATTTTGAGAACATCCAAAGAATATACACTGGAACGTCAATCGAGAACACGTCAATCGAAGACAGAGCTTGATGGGAAGAAGTGGTGCGGGCACAGGGGAGGGTTATGCTTAGCGCCAGTGTCGTACTTTTTGGCCTACGAGTTTAGTGTGCATTCGGTGCCCTACTGTTTGAGTATTCTGTTTGTACAATCAAAATGTCTGAACCGGAAACTGCGTTAAAGTGCAAAAAAAAAGAAAATTTTTTTAACTTTTTTAATATTATATAGTAAAAAAATTATTTACATTTCAAAACTAAAAAAATCACTCTCGAACAGGATACCTGTACAAAAACAAATACTTAAGGCCCTGAATGTTTACATTTTCGAGGGATTAAGATCGCGTCGATCGAGAACAGCACTACACAAAGCTCTGTTCTCGATTGACGTTCCAGTGTAAATGTTTCTTAATTAGAACCAAAGTTATAACCGTCTAAAAATTATTACCCTTTTTCTTTTTATTTCTATATAACATTACATTTTTAATATATTTAATATATTTAATATATAATTCGTCGTTTTCATTTACTTGTTCTATCAAATAACCACACTTTTGAAAAATATACAACCTCTTCATCTTAGAAAATTTAAGATATTTACATGAAATTTATCCCTCTTCTTATAGTTTTACAAGCTTTAACTTTATCATTATTTCTTATTTTCTTTCTAGGTGACTATTTTTTTATTTTACAATAACAAAAAGGTGCATATTTTTCAAAAGTGTGGTTAATTGATAAAACAAGTGAACGGAAACGACGAATTTGCAATTAATATGTATTCTTTGAAAAATTTCGAGAGCAAGGGAAGTTATTTTTATAGAATTTGAAAAAAATACTTAATATTTGTGAATTATTTTGGTCTAGAATTAAAGAATGGAATTTGTACTTGATATTGTGCAACTATCAAATCTTAAAAAAAATTTCTCTTCAATTGGCGTGCGCTTGAATTCTAGATTTCAAAATCGAATTTTTCACGAAAAATCTCTAACTTTAAAGAATTAAATTTTTAATATTTACACTAAATATTAAAAATATTAAATATTTAATATTTACACTAAATATTAAATTAATTAAATTATAATTAAATTGGTTATGTCTTAGCCTATTTGACTCTAAATTTATTGAACTTTAAAATGATCCTAGTTTGATAGCTCTAACATCTATTTTTACAGAAATATTTAAATTTGAAGTGAAGCGAGCATTTAAAAGTAATCAGTACAAATGTATTGAAACTTTTTGACCCCAGTGTATATCGTTATTATTTTGAAATGAGAATCTTATTACAAGCGTCAAATGTGTCATTTGTGATTTTCATAATAATGTAAAAAAAGTTAATAATGTCGAAAACACACCAAAATTTAATGTAAATAAGCAAAAAACTTGCTTATGCTTTGGTAAAACAAAGAGAATGTTTCCGGTGATTAGACAAGGGAAACTGGAAATTATAATAAAAAAATTTTCATTATGCATTTTTGCGTGAGTTTTCGACATTATTAATTTTTTGCTTCATCATAAAGGAAGCCTTATAGTGATGTCGATTTCGGAATTTTTTAGAGTCAATAATTTTTACAAATTTTCAAGTGTAGTATATATAATTCGTCGAGAGGAACAAATGTCCGGATGTATGTGTGTGTGTGTATGTCACCGATTCTTGTAGACAAATTTTCTCTTACACATCTTGACGAATTTTGATAAAATTTTGTAGGTGTATTACGGTCACGAATAGGGGAGAATCTCCAGTTGTGAGACAGGTTTTATTTTTGACCCATAAATTGTAAACGGGTAAACGAAATTGTAAATAAAATACACCGTTCGAAAGGTAACAGAAATACGCAACTTTTATTAAAAGAAAGTATGGTGTTTCGATGAACTCAAAAAATTTTACGATACATTTTCCGAGCACATCGCTTTTTTTCAAAAAAAAAAAAATGTCTCCAGTTGTGAGACACTCATTAAAAATTGCTAAAATTTAATAAGTTTGACATAAAACGTTATGTTTAGTAGAAGTAATTAAATATATTAATAATATATATTATTATATACTAAATAATAATATTTATTCGACAAAATATGACTATCAAATAAACACAATTTAATAGCTTCAACAAGAGCATTAAAATTGATTTCTTCTGAATCAATTGACTTTTTTCCACTTGAAATGCCCAAAAATACTAGAAAAAAAAATCAAAACAACATTTAAATAGTATGCCTGCAAAGTCTTATTTTTTATGCTGCCCAGATGGGTGTTGACACCGTCTCACAACTGGTGATATGCTGTGTCTCACACCCAGAAATCGGCGCTATTTTGAAAAAGGAAAATTAAATTATTTTTAACCGTAGATTGGAACAATGCAATATTGCATCACAAAATATAAGGAAAACACTAAAAGAAAATGCATTACATTTACCTTTTCCAATTAATTAACTTGGAAAAAAAGTACTTTGCATTTATTGAAAAAACGCTTTTTAGTCGATTATCACACACAGTGTTGGTATTTAACAAAAACAGTTTATATATCCGCTTCGGCGTACACGAAAAAGTTGGCTCATATAAAAAGAACTCTTTTTATATAAACCAATCGGCTTTTTAATATTGCATGTTAAAAAAAATTGACTGTCTCACAAATGGAGGTGTCTCACAACTGGAGACTCTCCCCTACCAAAAATCAAACAGAAAGATTTTCAAAAATATCTAAAAACAAATTTTTTTCAACAATTTTTTAATTTTTGGATTTTTTGAAATAACTTTTTTCTATATTAAAATTTTTATTAATTCTTGTCAAAATTGCATTCCTGACATAAAAACGAATCGATTCATGTATGTAAAGTATATATTTTATCAAAATTTATAGAATTAATAAATATTTTAATTGTTCACAAAAAATTGAAATTTTGTATTCTTTAAAATTTAATCTTAACACTTTAAAATAATTATTCTAAAATAAAAAATTAAACAATTGGTATATATGGGTGATTAAATTTAAAATGTCATTTTTGATCCTACTAACTTTGATTTTTCGATGTTGGATTTTGAACTTAACGATACTCTATTTTGGTTGACTAGAATATATGATGGACAAAAATAATAGTGGTCGAGCAGGTGGAAGCAAATTTTAATTTTCACCAGGTGAAAAACGATAGGCAGAAATGATAAGAAATTTTCTGTTTTCGTTTATTCTTTTTTAAAATAAATTCTTACAACTTTAAAAAGTTAAAATATTTCAAATTACAATAATGAATGTTTTAACATGACTTAAAAATATTTGTAATAAGTTCTGCCACAAATTAATATACTTTTGAAGACCAAAAAGACATATGAACATTGAGGGACACCACTGACAATTTTGAAAGATTTCACTGATAATTTTTTTTAATAGTGAGAATAAAATCAGCTTATAAATTACAATCCAGTATCAAATCTTCATTAACTGCATATAAGGAGTAAATTTAACACAAATTTATTAAAAATAAAATAATAAGCTGCAAGAAACAGAATTTTGAGGGGACACCATTGACAAGGGACACCACTGACATTTTGCTTCATTTCTCATTTTCGAAAAAGAAAGACTTTATTTTTAAGTTAAAGTCGGTGCGGTTTTTAAAGCTCGTGTAATACCTAAAAACGAGATACAATAATATTTGAAAAATATTAATATTATGAACAATTTTTTGATGGGGACACCACTGACATGGTGTGCTCGACAAACTGATACTTGCTTTCTGCCACCAGCCGTACAAGTTATAGATGTGATAGAATGTTGTAATGTTTTTTCTTTAAGAAGCTATACATATCACCAATACTATTAACGCTTAATAAGGCAATTATCTGCACTAGGATATTTAAATATCAGGCATGATATTTAAAATTTTCCATAATTACTTAAAAATATGAAACTTACGGACAGGCGATTTTGATTTTTTTTCTAGCACTGGATCAAAATTATTCTGCTAGCACAATTACTATATAAAAATATAGACTCTTAGCTGTACAAAATAATTTTTCTGGTACTAAAAATGCGAGAATCAAAATTTTTATTATTAGGTAAAGTTCTGATTTCTTAAGTGCGGACAGGGGACACCACTGACATTTTGCTTCTAATTCTTCTGCCAAATTTTTTCAGAGAATTTATAGCGACTAAGAATTATTAATTTAAGTAGAAGGAGTGATAAAGAAAATTAATTGACTTCAAAAACTTTTATATATGAACTAGTATTTCAGATTTTTGGGCAGGACATGAAAATGACATTTTAAATTTAATCACCCATATTATATTGAGGAAGCTTAATGATCATGAAATGAATAACTTGTTTACATTAATATGAAAATCACAAATGACATATATGACGCTTGAAATAAGATTCTTATTTCAAAATAATATTGGCTTTTTTTTTTAATTTTCAGTGCCAGTGATTAATTAATACAACATCGTTATACCAAAAATATTAAAAATGTAACGTTATAGAAATAAAAAGAAAATAATTTCTTGTTGATAAATTTTTTATACTTTAATGGTCATAACTTCGACAGTTTTAAAGATAAATCATTGAATTTTTGCAATTTATAGATATTTTCATAAGCTCTAATTTTTGTGAGGATCTTTAATGGGTTATAAAATGCAATGGAAGGGAGTAATTTTTAAGGGAAATTACTCATGAGAAAAAAATTTTTCTTCGAATTTTTTTTGCTGCTTTTTTAAAATCCTCAATATCTCTAGAATAAAGGTTTAAAATTTTATGACAAAATTTAGCTCCTATCAAAAGTTATAGTACATCACACTACCGTCAGACTGGCTCCACTCGCATGGCCCAAAAACATACCAATCTTTAAATCATGATATTCCTGTAAAAACTAATGTCAGAAACTTAAGAAATATACCGTTTTGAAAGCTTATAATATTCTATGTTAAATAATATACAATTTAAATTTTAAGAAATTACACAAAGATTTTAACAATCGATAAATTTGAAAAAGAAAATTAAAAAATTAAATGTTTTTTGACAATTTTTTAAACTTTGGCATATTTTTTAAAAATTGACGACAAAATTTAAAACTTATATAGATGTGATCCTTTAAGTCTTATCTTTAATTTAAGACTAAAAATGTTAAAAAATCTTATTCGGTTCGCGAGATATCATTATAAATATCAGTTCATGTTTTTGGACATATACATTGAATTACTCAATTTTGTATGGTTTTTGACAATAAAAAGGCTCGCGACGAACATAAAAAGGTTTAGCAGGATGCTTTTAACTTACTTTATTGACCTAGGATAGCAAATTAAAATTTGGTAAGATCTTTTAAAAACCATTTAACAATAAATCTAAAAAAATCGTACTTAAACTTTAACTTTGTTTTTCTAAAAACGACGTTTTTTTAAATCGGTTGCAGGTATTCTAAGTAAACGGATGGATGTTTCTGTCTAATTCTTTTTGCATATTGTTAAAAAATATGTTTTTTAGTGGGTATACCTAAAAAATTTGAAAACAAAAATTTTTTAATACATAATACAAAATATAATTTTTTTATTGTTTTTAATACTTTAAATAAAATTTTTAATATGCAAAAGGGTAGGGGGACACTTTTCCCAAAACAAGTTTCCCAACGATTTCTTTTCCCAAAAATCTTTTTTCCCAAAAAAGCTTTTCCCAGGAAATATGACTTTCCCAAAACCTTTTCCCAATCAAATAAAAATTGTCTCATAGAAATTATTCATATTCGAAAACATGAAATTCAAATTTTGTTTCATTATTTGTTTTTTGCAACCACCTTCATTTGTTTGTCAGTTCTGCAGTTAAAATTGTGGTTACCTTTTTTGAAAGATTGTCAAAATTCGGAGTATTTTATAAATTGAAATTTTTATTAAATATGGACAAAGCTGAATTAATTAAATCTAGAAAAGGAAATTTTTTGCACGGACAAACAATTTATCTGAAGGTTGGCACAATAGGTTTCAGTTAGTCGTCGGTAAACATCAACCGAGCTTGTATGTTTTCTTAAGCGAATTACAAATTTTTTGGTTGAATCAAACAAACGTTTGGTTGACTGTATAGCAATGCATTTATTTGGTTGATTCAACCAAAATTTGATTGTTTCGAACAAATTTTTTTCTGAGTGATAAATAAGTAATTAAATTATTCAAACTTTTTGGGAAAATTGTCTTTGGGAAAAGTTTTTTTGGGAAAAAAGATTTTTGGGAAAAGAAATCGTTGGGAAACTTGTTTTGGGAAAAGTGTCCTACAATCATGCAAAAGGGCTTTTTAACTTTTATAATAAAATAAGCGAGAAAAAAAATGTTGTATTTTGACATATTTTGCACACTTCTTATGAGGGATTCCCCTTAAAAACCAACTTTCTAACGGTTTTTTTTAGATTTTTTACAGCGTTTTAGTTGATGCATATATTCAGCACCTAGGGACCGTTTACTTATGTTAATTGAATTGATTAAAAACCTATAATAACCTTACTATTATTTACTTTCTTAGAGAAAAAGTTAATTGATATTTTCAAAAAATCAAAAAATTAGTTTTTTAAAAAACGGCCTAAGCGATTTTTTTCTTTTTGGGCTCAAAATTCTCAGGGGCCATTCTAGAAAAGAAATCAGAAAGAAATTTTGATACGCAAGCATCTTTGGGTTGAACTTCATTCAAACCCACCGTAACATAAGATTCTCATTGTTCACTACATTGTACGAAAGGGCAATAATATAAGCCCGTTTATATACTAAATAAATAAAAAAGTAACCTTAAAATTATATAAAATATTATTAATCAGCGACCTCAAATAAAATATTGTATATTCGTTTGCACAAGTTTTAGTTTTTCAAAAAGTTATTAAATTTTGGGTCCACTAATAAGATTGAGGCGTTGACTGCGAAGGGGTAGAATAAAAACATTTTTATAATTACACAAAAATTTCAATTGCCGATTAATTAAATCCAATATATGCAGAATAACTTTGTAATATTTTTATTATAATAGTACAATTTAATTCAATTTCAGTTCGTTACTATTGTATGTATATACAGTATAAACCCAATCTGTGCAAATCACATCATGTTTTTTTATGTTGAAAAACATCACTGAAACTACAGTTAAATACATAAATTAGTTTTTGATATAATTTTCTTTTTTGTTACCCTTTTCTAACTGTATATCGCACATTTGTAAATTTATTTAAATGAATAAAATGTATTGACGTAGCATACAGAGGGGCAATACTGAATAGGTTTAAGTAATATTTTAATTACTAGCTTTTCTTTAAGTGAAAAATTCCATACAAAATCATTGAAAAATTTATAATATGCAATTACAAACTTTAATCTTCCAAGTTACAGTTAGTAAATGTTTAAAAATATTATTGACAAAATTTTAATTTATTGTTTTATTAATATTTTTTCACACAAGAATGGTTCAAATTTTTTTTACATACTAGTTATAAGTACATGATGATACTTTGAAAGAAAGAAATATGAATATAAAATTATGTACTTAGCATGAAAATGTAAGAGTAACAAACAATATACGTGGTTAATGTTTATGAAAATGTAATTGCTTTTTACATCTTTAATTATAATGATAAAAGTATGCCTCTTTTACAATTAAATCATTCGCAGTGACCTGCAGCTCGTCGGAGTAAAACATATATTTTGTCTTTTATCCAACCTTTGTTATAAGGGGCGTATGTGTTAGTTGATTTTTGATACACTAAACAAGATAAATCCGTTAGTTGGTCGACAAAGTCAAACAGCTGACTAATGTCATAAGTTATTGTAGGAGTATTAGGGTTTCGCCTTTTCAAGTGTTCCTCATAAATTTTGCAGACACCTATTAGAAAAATGAAACGAAAATATTAAATATATTTTTATACTTGCTGATATTAATTGTAAATTAATAACACAATCAAATTTTATAAAAGAAATACTTTGGAAAATTTTAATAAACATAGTTTTGACTCTTTATATTGTAACTTCGCCTGTAGTAAGAATTTCACGATTTCTCGCAAATTTATTTATTTACTTATACACTACTATGTGTTTCAAAAATGTTTGACCCTAGAGAAAAATTGATATTACTCAGTAGAAAAAAATCTCTACAAAACAAGACAAAATGCACGAAATAGATAATTTTATTCTTCATATAATTTCCATTCATATCATATGACTAAAATTTTTTCAAAACAGGGACTTTTGAGTGATTTTTACTAAAGGACACTTTGACTCTATAAATTTCATAGCAAAAATGGTTGGAGAAATCTGAAAAAATTCATCAACATTCCTTAATATCTACTTTCAACATATTTACAAATTGTTTTTTAAAAAAATTTAAACAATTGTTTACATATTTATTTTTGAGGAGAAGTGTAATTTTGGTTTGTAAATTATGATAGAAACTTCAAACAAAATTAAAAATTTTTTAAATAAATTTTTTATTTTAAATTTAATAAAAAAATTATTGTACAAGCATAAATTTCTTTTATATTAACAATTCTTTTTTTCAGAATTTTTTTTCCTTTACATACAAAGAGGGCAATAAGTTTCAATAACAGCCTTGAACTTCTGGAAGGATTGCTATCCAGCGTAGCCTTTTTTTTGCATGGCACCTGAAAATAGGAAAAATGACATAGCCATAAACGAAACAATTCTACCTGAGTTTTCGGAGGGTATCAATCACTTTTCCCTATTGAGTGACTTTTAAAAAAATTAAACAAAAAGAATTGTTAACATAAAAGAAATTTACGCTTATACAATAATTTTTTTATTAAATTTAGAATAAAAAATTTTAAATTTTGTTTGAAAATTCTATCACAATTACAAGCCATGATGTTCCTGATTTTTTTCTATGTTCCTTAAATCTTTCTGAATAATGTTATTTAAACAAATAACCGTTATTAGAATAACTTTTCGAGATTATTAAACGAAACCGTAGTTGTGTTATCTTTATTGGAAATTAAGGTACGAAGATGAGACAAAGCATACGTTACGGTAGAAATGTTGTAGCTATTGATTCCAAGTTGTTTCAATATTATGCGATTTTTATTACTCAAGATATAAGCGGTCAAAGCCAACTGACTTTACATTTTACACCGATAGTAGTGTCCTTTAGTAAAAATCACTCAAAAGTCCCTGTTTTTCACGCTTTTTTTATTCATATCTTTGCAAAAAAAGTTTTAGTCATATGTTATGAATGGAAATTATCCAGGAAATTATATAAAGAATAAAATGATCTATTTCGTGCATTTTGTCTTGTTTTATAGAGATTTTTTTTACTGCGTAATGTCAATTTTTATCCAGGGTCAAACATTTTTGAAACACATACATAGTAGTGTCCATGTTTTTTTCTTCAGTTTATTAAGATATATAATAATTTCAAAAAATAATAATAATCAAATTTTTGAAGAATATTAATGATAAATATGACCATGAATTCTCCGAAATTTTAATAAGTCCAAAAAAGTACATTTTTATTTGCTTTATTCGAAAATAATTAAATCTTGAAAAATTATGATAAAAAATTCTAAGAATTAAGTAGTTTTTAAAAATATTATTTTAATTTAATTTTTAGAAAACAATTGAATTTCTTATTTAAACGACTTTCTGTAATGTTTAAAAAAAACTAATTAATTTCTTGTTGAATTTTAATTAAATATTTTAAACATGATAATCCAAAAGGAATTTTTAAAATATAATGAATTCCCTGCTGGAAGTAAAGGGATAGAAATCCTATCTCTTTGAATATTTTTTTATCTCTGAGATAGAAAGAGATAAAGTTTTTCTATCTTAGTCTATCCCCACTTTATCACTTCAATCACTTTTTATCTCTCCTTCTGTATAAATCTTTTTCAATAACCTTTATTTCATCTCTTTTAATACTTTCAATATCCACACCTATCTCTTTCTATCTCTTATTTCATCTAAGAATATACTTATCTCTTTTAATAACCCAGGTAAAAATTGACGATAGGCATATTACTGGTTTAGTACGAAAAAATAACAACCAGTACTGACTTTCATACTGGCCTATTACGTGTCCAACATCGGGAGGTAACGCCTCTGACTTGGGCTTAGTACTGAAAATCAGTAATGTAATAGTACGGATTTTCTGTTCCGACCAGTAGTAGACCAGTAATAAAGCAATGCTGCTCTGGAGAAACATAACCCTTAAACATTCACTATATAATTTCGAAATCTAAAATTTGAAACTAAAAATTAGAAATAGACAAATTAGGAAATTGGAATTTTATTTTGAAATAAGAAATAAAATTTACTTTTAAGGATTTAGTCTGTAATTTGATATTAGTTAACAAGAATAATTATGTATTCAAATGAACTTGAAATGTGTTAGAATAAATAATAGTTCTGTTTTACTTTTTTTCATACGAATTCGTGTTAATCCATTTATTTTGTAATTTATATATTTGTTAAATAATAATTTATCAGAATAACTGGAAACGGTAATAGGTAGTAAAAATTTTCTACCTAGAATGTTATTAAATAATAAATTAAAGTTATAGTAAAATTATTTCTATTTGATGTAATCATATCAACGGCTGCATTAGTAGATTAACCTCAAAACTGTCATAATAGCAGCTTTGTCACGAACGCATTGGACGTACTGAGCCAGTAAAATGCCGGAGTTCCTAATAGTACAAGTTACACGGAAGTGTAATTAGTACTGTCAAACAGTATTATATTAGTAGTGAATCGGACGTTAACTTCGCTGTTTACGAAATTTCTGCCTGGAAATCTTGTTTTTATCCCAGGCTATCCCTTTTTTATTCCCCTCAATCTATTTCTATCTTCCCTTTTTATTCAATCTCTTTTAATAACCCTTACTTTATCGCCTTTTATCCTTTTACTATTCACTTCTTTCCCTTTCTATCCCTATTTAAATCTCAGTCCATACTTGTCTCCTTTTATTCCTTCGGTTCTATCAAAGTCTATCTCTTTTCTATTAAATTTAAAAAAATTCGATTTTTTCTTTTTTCTTAATCTTTTTCAATAACCTTCATTATATCCCATTAAATCCTTTTTCAATCCCCAAAGATAACTTTTTATACTCTTTTCAATGTCACTTCATACTTATCCAGTTTTATATCTCCCTGCTGGAGGTCAAGGGATAGGAATCCTATCTCCTTGAATATTTGTTTATCTCTGAGATGGAAAGAGATAAAGTTTATCTCTCTTAATCTATCCCCATTTTTATTAATACTATCGCTTTCTATCTTCTCTTCTTCTCAATCTTTTTTAAATAACATTTTTCTTATATTATCTTCTTCAATTCTTTTCCTATCAACTTTCTTCCCTTTCTGTCGCTGCTTTAATCTATTTAATCTTTAAACTTTAATTAAATAAAAAACTTTAATTCACACACTGATCCCTGCTTATGACCTTCCTTTATCCCAGGCTTTTCCTTTTTTAATCCTTTCAATTTCTTTTTATTTCATATTTTTTCTCAATCTCTTCTAATGACCCTTATTTCATCCTTCTACCATTTACTTCATTCTCTTTCTATCCTCATTTGAATCTTAGTATATTTACTTTTTTCCTTATCTTTATAAATAACATTTGCTTTATACCGTTCTATCCTTTTTATCCTTGTACTTTTCTCTTTTTATCCACATTTTAATCTTAGTACACACTCATCACAATTTACACCTTGAGTTTAATCTTAGTCTATCACCTCTCGATTCGATTCAATCTCTTTCCATCATCTACTTTTGCTCAATCTCTTTTAATAACCTTTACTTTATCTCTATTAATTCTTTTTACTATTCACTTTCTTTTCTTTTTATCCTAACTTTATTCTAATGCCATACTTTTTCTTTTTATCCCCTCGATTCTATATCAGTATATTTCTTTCCAATTCGATTGAAAAAGCCTTTTCTTCTTTTATCTCAATAATTTTGTTATTCTAATACCAATTACATATCAGTACATACAATACTTATCAGTTTTATTCCTTTAACTCAATTGCAATTGGTTGCAATAGACTGCAGTCTATTTCTTTCCTATACATTGAATTAGCTACGTGACGATTTCATGATAAATAAAGAGAAATTAAAACTTTAAAAAGGAGATCAACTGAGATATAAAGAATGATAGAGTAAGAGATAAAAAGAGATCAATACAGTCCCAAAATTTAAAAGGTAGTTTAAGAAAAATATCTTCCAAGCTAGCGTGGCTGAGTGACATGTGTATTCGTCTTGCGTCCCTAAGGTTCAGGGTTTTGGTTTTAATTTGGTTTTAAGTGTTATGTGTACAATGTTGGTTAATAATGTGAAATGAAATATAGATTTAAACAATAAATAATAATTTCATAACAAATAAATAAATAACTTGAATAGTTAAGAATAGGTTATAAATAGAAGTACGAAAACTCTAAAAATATTTTTTTTAAATAATGAATGAATTCAATTTTTGATTTCGCGAAAAGTCATATTTGTTTTACAAACAAATGGGCGAAGTAAATAAATACTTTTTTTGGAATTGTGAAAAGTTAAAAATTGAATTACTTAGGTGAGGAATTTGTGTCACAGGAAAAAAGACGGTTTTGCAAGTCACAGTATCGTAAAAGTATAGATAAAAAAAATTAAGGTTATGTTGCCTGTTATTAAAAATATTGTAAACACATTTTAATTTTGAATCTCCCATCATCTTTAAATAGTTTTCCGTACTTTATTATAACTAATATTTCGGATCTAATGATTTTATTCTTCATTTACATGAACAAAAACCATTTATATTGTTTAATTAATATTATGCAACAAATCACATTTAAAATTTTGCGCCATAAAATCTTATAGTAGTGCTGCACTCTACTGGTCAAGTTTGGCTGTGAAGATCCCCATTGTAAAACTTCATAAAGTCTTTAATATTGTTAATAATATTAAAATAAATAGATAAATAAAAAGAGATAAAAGTACATAGGTATAAAAAGAGATAGATAGGGGATTATAGGGAATAAAAAGAGATAGAAATTTGGAGATAAAAAGGTATAATATTTCGGGTATGCAAAGTGGCTATTTCAAAGGGATAGAAAAAACTTTATCTCTTTCTATCCCCAAAATTCTATCTCTTTCTATCTTTTTACTTCCAGTAGGGAATTAATACTTTTTTTCATCGATTTAAAAATAGTGTTCAAAATTGCAGGTTGACTCACTTTACGGTTTGCAGGTCCGAAATGATAATTTAGAGTAAATTTACACGATTTCCGAAATTTAATTTTTTTCACTTCCCCTCACGGGACTAACTTGGACATCGCCCAAATTTTCAAAAATTAGCGTTACGTAATATACCTATGGACGGCCCCTAAGTATACACTACCACCACAAAAAAATTAACCAAAATAAAAGTAGAGTTTTTTCGAAATTTTGGATTTGTAACTGTAGACATATTTTCAGTAGCTTATGAGTCTGAAAATATTGAGTTTACAAAAAACTTGTCAAAGAATGAAAGTTATAGTTTTCTTTCGACTTTTAAGAAATGTAAAAAAAAAATTTTATAAACAATAAATTAATTTTTTTTAACTTTGGACCCGATTTTTTTCATTTTTTTAAAATTTATTTATACTTTATATAAACACCAGATTTTCCAAAAAGTTTTGGAGTGGGCCGACGCGTTTAATGAGTTTTACAAAATTTTCAAAAATCACGTACAAGGTGCTCGCGTTCTACGAAACGCCGCACAATGGGATTTTTTTACAATTTACTTCTCAAAAATGTCTACAGACTACAATTTTTAATCGATTTGAGTGTTTTTTGTTTTAAATAAAAGGAGAATAATTTCTCAAGATATCCCTCCATGCAAAAACCTTAGAATATTCAATTATTGTTCATCATTTTTTTTACAAAAAAAAAGTTAACAAATTAATTGTGTACTTTCCTTTAAAAATGAAAGATTATTTTTTTATTTCGTTACTATACACATGTCCTAAATCAGTTTCAATTAATATAATATATGACCTCCTGATAAATAGTAAATCATAAAATAATTTATCTAAACTGTTATAAACAATATTAGTTAACAAATAGTTAACTTTGGTTCCTCTCCATCAAAAAACTTTGTTTTTTCATATTTATATTGTACTTTAGGTTTATTTAATGAATGTATCTCCCTTTTGTTAAAATAATTTTTAATAGTTATAAACAATAATAGTTAACAAATAAATAACTTTGTTTCCTCTGCACCAAAAAGAATTTTTTATAGTTTTTATTGAAGTTTATTGGAAACAATATATGTGAAAATAAAACAATAAACATTTTAATATAAATATATATTAATTGTATTTATTTTATTTTAATTAATTTTTTTATTTTAATTTTCAAAACCACAAGGAAAGAAAATACTCGAGAAAATAAAAAAAACATTTATATAAATATATATTAAATTGTTTGTAATTATTGAACAAATTATTTCATATATTCACTATTTTTTTAACCCATTAAGGGCATTTGAAACTTGATGACGTCACACATGCTTTGCACAAACTGAAACGTCATCAAGGTTCAAATGCCCTTAACGCCCAAATGACAAAAATTTTTACTTGGACTTCAATACACGATTTAAAGTATTTATAGACAATAAATTTTAGCAGCAATGAGATGTAGGGAGTTTTGGGAGTCGCTCTTTCAGATTCTCCCGTGTAGAAATTTAACCATGGCCCAAATCGGGGCCAGATCTTTTGATCATTGTGTAGGCCATAACATGGCATGAAACACCTTCCCAGATCGGGTCCAAGTCTGGCCAGACTTGGGCCCGATCTGGGAATGATACTTTTAAAGTTACTTTTATATTTTTCAACAAAATTTTCAAAAAAGTGTTATTTTCGAAAAATACAGATTTTTAAAACTTTAATATCTCTGGCTAATATAGACGAAAAATATTCAATGGAGGCTCAAAAGATGCGTCTGAAAAAACTCTACAAAACTAAAGAAAAACATTTATAGGTGTCCTAACATTTTTTTTAAGTTATGGCTAAAAAACGTTTTTTTACAAAATGAAAAATGCAAAAAAAATATAGTTAAACTTTATGAATCGGGCTGAAAAAACTCTTATTTTATGTCCCCCGGGGAGAACTACAATTGAAAAAAAATTGAGGCCTTTAGCTCTTTCTTGTTTTGAGATATTGAGGCAAATGTAATGTTAGTACACACACACATACACACACACATCGGGACATTTTTTTAAAATACGTTTTTTGGACTTCGGAGTTCAAAATACGTCGAAATTTTTTTTTATTTATTTATAACATTTATACGGGCAATGCCCATTCGTGCATAAAATACTAAAAGATTAGGTATAATGAAAAAAAGTTTATAAATATGTCAAAAAATCACAATCGAAAATTTTGCTAATAGGGTGATTGAACCATTATATTACCATCCATGTAAATTAAAAAATATGATTTAAGTAAGAGGAGTATCTAAGCTTGTATACTTGATAAAATTTCGTTAAAAAAATTAATTATATATTAAATAATTAATATAAAAGAAATTGTTTGTAAAATACCATTTGTCGAGGCTCAGATACCAATTGCTCGATTTCTTGACCCAGTTGTCGTTTTTTGTCACATAATAGAAATTAAAAAAAACTGTATATATAACAAACTTAATTACTCTAAATATAATTTCACAAAATTTCCATGAATTTAATTCTTTAATAAAAATTTTTTTTATCGAAATTCAAGTATTTAAAAAATTAAATTAATTAATAGATGATGTTTACATAAACCTAACCTTATATTAACCTACGAAAATGACAAATAATATTTATGCTTACGTTTTTAATTGACAATCGAAAAATGGTGTCAAATAATAAAATATGCCAAACCCATTTCTCGAGTCAACAAATCGACAATTGGAGAGCAATCAAAATTCAGTACCAGTTACCGAGTATTAATTTTATTTAAACTAATAAATAGTCATATAAAGTAATTATCAACAGTTATATATACTCTTTGTTTTCTTCTGAATTTAATTGTATTAAAGAAGTTTTTTAAATATTAAAAAATATACTGTTTTTAGAAGTTAAATAACACAAGTCACATTACGAATAAAAATAGCAAATGGTGTCATTTCTCTGATTTCGTGACTAATGCATATAAAATTATTTTTTTAAGAAAAACAATTTAACATTATGAGCAGCGAAGCGAATAATATTTCGAATGAAATCGACTTTTTTGGACAGAATGAAAATGTTTTTATTTCTAAATTGCGTAATTTAATTCTAAAACCAAATTGATCAATGCGACAGCACTGTTCACAGAAATTTGAAACTATGTACACTTAATCTCAAGGGCGTCTGCCCGTATATCTACTCTAAATAAATAAATAAATAAATTACAATATAAAACATTTTTTTTATGAATAACTATATTAATTGGGAATATAGTTATATTATTTTATTTTACGTATTTAATATAATTTACTATTTATAGGCATAAATAGTCACCAGGACTCGAAAACTGGTGTCGACTCGACAACTAATTCCTTCACCCTACAATTTTTCCTCTATTAGGAAAACAATTGAAGAACGAAGCAACTTTGTATAAGTGTATGCATAAGTTAACGATCGCAAAAACATCAGAAGGTTAATTGTTAAATTAATAATTGTATTGTGGAGAGAATACTATATTAAGGGGATACCCCACCTTAATTTTGACCCCTTTAAAATAAAATTATTAAACAAGGTAATATTTTTTTCTTGCATCATTTTTAACCTGAAAACATATAAAATGGTCAAAAATATTTAATTTTAATTTTTGAAGAGGTTAGAATTTTTTTCTTTTGACCTATTGCATATTATTGCAAATCCATGCGAGGAGTTGTTTAGAATGGTAAAATATGCATGGAAAAAAATTTTCGTTAAAAAATATTAAAAACTGTAAGAGAAGATCGATTTTTATTATTCAAATCTTTAAATTTTGCCGAAATTTCGGAAGTCCTGAACCTTTATTTTTGTCCAATTTGATGCTCTGAGTCGAAAAACATAGTTAAAACTGACGATTAGCTCATTTTCATGGTAAAAACTATAAAAATCATGGCTTTTTGCATTTATTTCGGTATACATAAAGTATACCATAAAAGCTTCGAACTATGATTTTTATGGTTTTTACCATGAAAATGAGCTAAATGTCAATTTTAACAATGTTTTTTGAATAATAGCATAAAATTACGTAAATATACACAATTTGGAAAAAAATTAAAGACTTACAGCTTTCGAAATTTCGGCAAAATTTAACCCTCCATCAGACACATGGGAAAAAATGACGACTTTACACACGTTTAGAGGGAATCCCTCACCACATTGTAAAATAAGCAACATTACAATATAAACAAAGGAATCAACAAAAATTAAGTTTTAACACAAACTTACAAATATGTAGTAAATTATTCTAAATTATAAAATTAATAAAATTAATTTTCGGTCTCAAAAATAAAAATTAATTACACGAATGCACATCTTCGAAGGAATTCCACTTGACATGTAAAAATAATGTAACATTAACAAATAAGCAAAAAAATCATTAAACAATTCATTTTAATTATATTTATAACATAATTTTGTCATTAACCAACAGTGGAACAAAAAATGTTTTGAAAACTTGATTTTTTTATTTAACATAACCTCACTTTTTCGAGTTTTTTCTGGCTTTGAAGCTTGATAATTAAATATTAATTATGTTTAAACTAAATGTTTTTTTAGAAATTGTGTTGAGAAGTAAATTTTCGAAAGGTATAGAAACTGATTATATTTTGCAATGAGGAAAACAAAAGTTATTTTAAAAATACTGAAACCGTAGAGGGAATCCCTCCCTAGGTGTGTGACGGAGGGTTAAAGATTTGAATATTAAAAATTGATCTTCTCTTACAGTTTTTAATATTTTTCAACGAAAATTTTTTTCCATGCATATTTTACCATTCTAAACAACTTCTCGCATGGATTTGCAATAATATGCAATAGGTTAAAAGAAAAAAATTCTAACCTTTTCAAAAATTAAAATTAAATATTTTTGACCATCTTATATGTTTTCAGGTTAAAAAGGATGCAGGAAAAAAATATTACCTCGTTTAATAATTTTATTTTAAAGGGGTCAAAATTAAGGTGGGGTCTCCCCTTAAAGGTAAAAAAATGGGGAAAAATTGCATTGGGATTTCGTGTTGTTTTTATCATAAAAGTAAAACAAACTTTACAAATGCCGGTTTCATAGAACAGCTATAAGGAGACAGCAAAAATTGAAATTCCATTGAAATTTCCTAACGCATTTCACCTTTCCAATAAGTTCATGGGTAAAGTGAATCTCCACGATATGCCATATTGGATCCGACATTTTGAAAAAGTGACATCAGATTCGTCATCAGCGACCCTGAAAACCCCCGAGTGCCAATTTTCAAGCGAATCCGATTTTTTTTAAATGTCTGCCATATTGGATCCACTATTTTGAATTTTGAAAAACTGACATCGGAATCGTCATAAGCGACTTGGAAAACCTCCGAGTGACAATAAGTTTCAAGCGAATCCAAAATTAAAAAAAAAAATGTCCGCCATATTGGAACCGCCATTTTGAATTTTGAAAAACTGACATCGGAATCGTCATCAGCGACCCCAAAAACCCCCGAGTATACATTTTGAATCGAATTTGCAAACTTTTTGAATGTTAATGTAAATTTTGATTTTTTTTACTATAATGCATTTACTTTTTCAAAATTTTGATTCCGCCATCTTGAAATCAGAATTTCTCTATTTTATATTTTGAAAGTACAAATACTTTGCCCACCAATAGCATACTTAAGAAAGGTTTTAAAAATTTTTTTAGATCTGAAAAAAAAATATTTAAAAAAAAATGTACTTATTTTTTGGTTTTTTTTTCAAAATAGACGCCATATTGGATTTTGTGTTGATCAAATCGCTATTTTGACCCCAGAATCTAAAAGAGCGACCCCCAAAACCCTCTACATCTCATTGCTGCTAAAATTTATTGTCTATAAATACTTCAAATCGTGTATTGAAGTCCAAGTAAAAATTTTTGTCATTTGGGCGTTAATGGGTTAACATATATTCTTTGTAATAAACTTCAATGAAAACTATAAAAAAATTCTTTTTGGTGCAGAGGAAATAAAAAACTTGTCAAGAAATTAGTTCTACAGAATTGTTAATTAAAAATATCAAAAATTGAGATTTTCTAAAAGGACGCCTCACAAAATACTTTGAAAGAAACTATGTGTCAAATTAATTTAAATCTTCAGGAAAGACTAAAAAAATGTAATTTTGAACAAAATTTTCCTTTGATAAAAAGTTTGTATCCGGGTTTGTTTACTTGCTAAAATTGTTAATAGTTAAACAATTTTAATGGGTAAACGAATCCGGAAACAGACTTTTGGTCAGAGGAAAATTTTTTTCAGAATTACATTTTGAATCTTTCCTGAAGTTTTCAATTAATTTTGACCGAAAGTTTTTTTCAATGAATTTGTGCAGGGTCCTGTAAACTAATTATTTTTAATAAATAATTTAATATATGCGACGCGATATGAAGAAAGGGACCTAAGAAGCCAATAATTGTAGATCATGTTTTAAAAGTTTGAATTAAAAATAAACAAAGAAAATCAACTTGTAATGCAAGCCAATGATGTTATGTGTTTATTAAATCTTAAATATTTAATAATCTCATATTTTTATTTTAAAGAGGGTCAAAACCATTTTATTTCGCCTTTCTCAAAAATTTTAATACTTTTAGAAAATATTCTTACATGTTTTGGGATTGTGAAATGCA
The DNA here is from genome assembly GCA_032872505.1 of Leptopilina syphax. Classification (NCBI taxonomy): domain Eukaryota; kingdom Metazoa; phylum Arthropoda; class Insecta; order Hymenoptera; family Figitidae; genus Leptopilina; species Leptopilina syphax. The sequence continues at coordinate 14,670,509 of CM065471.1, read as the reverse complement.
CAATGATTTGTAAAAAATAATTTCATTTCATATAAAAAAGATGTTATAAATTGAGAGTACATGAAAAAAGGTTAAATTGACAGACATTACCAAATATTTAAAAAAGGAGTCATCTCTTTAAGAAATATAAAAAAAGCGATTGATATTTATTTTTAAAGACTGGATTTGTGTTTTGAACTTGATAAAAGTATCAAATAATTTATAGTAAACTGTAAAATATGTTATTTAAGTTTCTGTATAAAATGTCAAAAATCGATCATATTTAACAATTTTTTTTGGCAAAGTAATTTAATTTTAGTAAATCAGAATTATTTAAAAAATAAGTATTTTAAATGCACTTTAATATTATTAAAATAATTTTTTTATTATCAACTGGGAAATATAAAAAATGTACCTTAAAAATTAACCACCCAGTAAAAAAAATTCGATACACGGACCGCGGAGTTGGTATACGAGCTCGGTAGCTCTTCTTCTTCTTCTTCTTTTGTTTTAATGGCCTCTTGTATAAACAAATACACCGAAAAAAATCTCAATGGTATTATTAACTATGACCATATAGTTAATCTTAATCTAGGTAGTAAAAGTAATAAGGATTCCTAATCATTATGGTTAGGATCGCTAGGTTGATTCCACAAATTCAAGCCTGGCAAAAACAACCCTGCAAATTGACTAAGATTTTAGTAATTTTGCCTATTTCCATGATGCGCACGCGTCTGCTTCTGTTCTGACAGTGTTTACCTCTATATCTTTCGCGTCATTTATCGTGATTTCGTAAAACGATTTTTTATCATTACTCGCGTCTATTTTTTGTACATAAAATGGAGTTCTTACATACATCAAAATTGCTGGTTTCGCGGAACCTCTGGAAATATAGATAGTCCATGTTTTAGAAAGTAAACTATTTAATTATATTAGTCAATTCTTTCAGACTTTTTTGGTTAGGTTTCAATATAAATCGTCGAAATTTTTACGCACGTGGTGACAACATTTTTACTATTTTAATCGCGCAGTGTGTTTGAAAATTTACCTTTGCAATAATTTGTGTATTTAAATTTATTTTCATTTGAATGTCATAAATAATTAAAAATAAATAGTTTTTGACAAGTGTATAAAATTGTGTACTCGAAATGTGTAAAACATCATCTGATTAAGTATTGTATTTTGACTCGAAAATCTAGTGTCTATTAAAAAATTAAAATACCAAGTCGTGTTTAGTGTAGCGGTTATCGTTCCGGGTTTCAAAGTGCGTATTCGTTAGGTTCAGGTGTTCCCGTCCCCCCTGCGTCAAATATTTATTTCATAAGTTTAAATTAATTCCAATAAGGTATATAAATGCAAAGTAAAATATAAATATGTTTAATAAAATAATTAATTATTTTTTTTAATTATATTTACTTTTTCTCTTTTATTGGATAATAAGAATTTGATTAAGAATTTCAAATAATTATGATACACAGTGTAAATCTAATATTATTATCCTAGTCAATTTGACTATTTTTTCCTGATTGCATCGACTAATTTTCCTGTTCACTTTAACTATGCTTGAATTTTATTACTTTGACTAGGATTCTATAGTTGGCTCCTCTCGTAACTAGGAAACCTAGTCAATTCATTGTAGTTTTCATTGATCATATATATGCTCAAACTTCAAGGCGGTGTTTCAAGAATGGCGGGCACTTTGAACAGTTCCTCGGTTACAGGTGATTACAATTGGAATGACGAAATTGAGAACACGTTCCAGAACTGCATGGATATTCAGGTTTGGAAATTGTGAAAGGACTAAAGATTAAAATGGACACATATATATATTTAATAATTTAATTTAAAGCAAACTCGCATTTATATAAATCTGTATAGCAATGATATAGAGTCCAAGTATTCAAATAATTGTTAACAATTCAGTTAATAGATGAGAATAAGGTCCCGAAATAAATTTTTAATTCATTACAACCAAAATAGGACAAGGATAGTTCAATTAGCAACGAAAATCATAAAAATAATATCATAAATGACATTAGTTATAATTTAATTAATTAATTCACTTAATATTAGGACTATGAAGCTCCTGACAATAACATAAACAATAGATATGATTCAAGTGCGACAATTGTGCTTAGGTATCATATTTCCGAGGGGTTAACAAAAATATATATCAGGGCACATCGCTCTAAAAATCTCAGCATTGTTATGCATTATCAAAGAGATTACACTGTGTAAATAGGTTATATTTATAATAAAACCTTTAGAAAAAAGATAAAAGCAAACGAAAAAACAGGTTCAAGTCTGTAAGTATTAAATTGCAGAGTCTTCTATAATTTAATTACTGAATTTGTTTATTATTTATGTATACAAGTATTTGAAGGTTGAATAAGTGAGATAAAGGTTGAATGATCAAATTCTTTCTTTTCAGATCGAAAATTTAATTATTGTGTTTAGATTCGTTGTTTACATTTATAGAATTAAGTAATACGAGAGATAAAGAGAAAAATCAATTTATTATAAAGAGTTTAAATGAATACTCGATTTAAGTTACTAAAATTTTAAAAATTGAACAAATAAGATTACTAAAATGCGTCAATTTTACTTTTCCTGATTTAGGTTTGGGTTTGAAAGTAATAAGAATGTAGAAGGAGTGCAGTCACGTATTGTAAGATGTGGACAAGCTTCACTATTTAGTTTTTTCGTTTCAAGATTGGCGTTCCCACGTGGTGATTATGTTCAAGGAGAAAGAAGTTAAAATAATACAAATTTACAACCCAAAATTCCATGGGACAATCATTAAGGAATAAATCATCCTCAATAACAACACTAAATATTTAAAATTAATTACACTTATTTAAACATAGTTTAATACAAATTTACACTTAAAGCGGGACTCAATCAAAGTACGTGTTACCCGCTCAACATACAAAACCGGAGTCGAGCTCGGTAGCTCGTATGAGAAATATGAGAAATCTCTCATACGAGCCTTTTCCGTAATGAGAAGTGTATAGATGCTTGTATACGAGGTGACTTTTAAAGCATTTTTATTAATGTAACACTATTTTAAAGTAAATGTAGATAATAGAAATGAATTATCTGATCTAAAACAAGGCTAAATTCATAAGGGAAATGAAGTTTTAAGAAAAAAGGATAATTTTATTCAAAGAATTTATTCACACTGAAAAAAGGTTAGAATTTGATAATTCCTTGTTACTCTTACTTACCCACATTAGATATTTCTAGGATGCGGTAAGCACGATTTTGTATTAAATTTAATTATTTTATATAAGAATATTTATATAATAAATAAATAATAATATATTATTAATTAGTAATGAAGAAAAATTTATTTATTTTACCGCTAATACAAAATCGTGCTTACTGCATCCTAGAAATATCTAATGTGGGTAAGTAAGAGTAACAAGGAATTATCAAATTCTAACCTTTTTTCAGTGTGAATAAATTTTTTGAACAAAATTATCCTTTTTTTCTTAAAACTTCATTTCCCTTATGAATTTAGCTTTGTTTTAGGTGAGAAAATTCATTTCTATTATCTACATTTACTTTAAAATAGTGTTACATTAATAAAAATGCTTTAAAAGTCACCTCGTATACAAGCATCTATACACTTCTCATTACGAAAAAGGCTCGTATGAGAGATTTCTCATATTTCTCATACGAGCTACCGAGCTCGTATACGAACTAGATTGAAGCAATATCTTCTTGCTGCTGAAATTTCGCGTTGGGTTTCGCAATAGTTTTCAAAAGAAATTGATTAAAAAAATTTGTTTATTTTGAACTGTTAACGAAGTGTTCTGATGCCAGGGAAAACGGTAACACACAAAATATCTGAAATGGGGTTTTATTATAAACTCAGAAATACAAAAGGTAAATGATAATTAGAAAGCCGATGTAACTCTTAACAGAAGGTAAAACCGGAAGCAAATAAACATAGAGAAGGGAACACAAGTGACATCTGGAGTAGTTGTCCAGAAAGGATGGATCGTAATTTAAATGTTCAATTTAGTCAACTTGAAGGTTACAGACAAGTATTATAACTAACTTGAAGTTGGTTTGCTACTTGCAATAAAAGTCAAATTCAAAATAAAACGATTTTTTTAAGTCAGTTTAAAACAAACCAACTTCAAGTCAGCTATAATACTTGACAATAACCTTCAAAATAAACACTTTTTTTTAAATCAATTTCTTTTGAAGACTAGTGCAAAACCCAACGCGAAATTTTAGCAGCAGGAAGATATTGTTTCAATCTACATGCTCCAAAAATTTGTCATAAATCGGTTTTTCTCCAACGAAGTTACAAACATTCAAAATCCTGATAAAATGAAGAATGGTTAATTTTTAAGGTAAATTTTTTTATATTTCTCAGTTGATAATCAAAAAAGTATTTAAATAGTGTATTTAAAATACTTATTATTTAAATAATTCTGATTTACTAAAATTAAATTACTTTGCCAAAAAAAATTGTTAAATATGATCGATTTTTGACATTTTATACAGAAACTTAAATAACCTATTTTACAGTTTATTATAAATCATTTGATACTTTTATTAAGTTTAAAACACAAATTCAGTCTTTAAAAATAAATATCAATCGCTTTTTTTATACTTCTTAAAGAGATTACTCCTTTTTTTAAATATTTAATAATGTCTGTCAATGTAACCTTTTTCATGTAGGGGAGACCGAGGAGGAAAGTAACAAAAATCAGTTTTTTCATTGTAGCATTCAAACTATTTAACGAATAGTTTTTGTTGACACCTTAATTAAAAGCTTGGACTTTCACCTGTTAAATAAAATTTGAATTAGACATTTAGGTTAAATAACCAGTTCACAGTATGACTTTTTCACGACCTCTGCATTTGTTACTTTCCTCCTAACCCCCGAGGAGGAAAGTAACAGCACATAGGAGGAAAGTAACGTTATAGAATTATGGCTAATTTTACAATTTGAAGACTATTATTATTTAAAAATATTTTTATTATGAACTTAGAAAAATACAAAGATACTTAGAGTACAAATTGTACAAGTTTGGCACAAATTTAATATATATTTAACACATTAAGATACAATTAGTGTCTTCTAGATATTATCTTCTTATCCATATCATAGATAAAGCATCTAATTCCAAAAGTTTCGTATGTGCAATATTAAATTATTAAAATGTGTAACAAAAATACTAAGCCTTCAGTTTAAGTTAAATTATTAATAATTAATAATAAAGTAATAGCTTTCACTACTTCAGGAGTAACAACACTCTTGAAACAGACATAGAGGCTAACTGTTGATAATTTGTTTTGGGAAAATGAAAAAAGAAATTGGATTTCTTTTTGGAGGGTTTATTAAATACATATTGAAATATAAAAAAAATTTTATTTAAAATTTTATAACCAAATGGCGGCGATAAATTTCATAGTCAAAATCGACTATTTTCTTATGACCAAAATGCGAGCCAAAATGTCAGGACAATTTTTTTTAAAGTTTAAGTCCTGAAACAGAAAGAAATTTAATGATCTATATAATATAAAATTTGGTAGCACATATGGGATTTTTTATATTAATTCTTGTAAAAATTGCGCACTTTTTGAGTAAAATAATCGATTTTTTGCCCAAAAATAAACAGTAAATTCTTTATAAAATATAAAGTTTACATTGTGATTTTTCAACTTGAAAGATGAAAAATCTATATGTACTTCCAAATTTTATAGTAAACAGATTATAAAATTTTTTTGTTCTAGGACTTAAACTTTTTAAAAAAGTATTCTGGCCGTAAAAATAGTCGATTTTGAACATAAAAATTTACCGCCGCCATTTTGTTATATAATGTAAACAAAAAGTTTTTTTTCATAATTCAATAAGTATTTAATAAACCTTCTAAAAAGAAATCCTATTCCATTTTTATTTTTCTCAAAACAAATCATCAAATATAATATACACTACCGTCGGGAATTATCGGTACGGCTTCACGCGCAGGGCCCAAAAACATACCAATCTTCAAATCACGATTTCTTTGTAAATACAAATGTCAGAAAATTAACAAATATACCATTCGAAAGATTATTAAATTCTACGATTAATGTTATGCAACTGAAAATTTTAATAATTTATACAAAGCTTGCAGCAATCTACAAATTTGACCAAAAAATTTTTTAAATAAAATTTTTTTAGAAATTTAAATTAAGGAAGATTTCGACTATATCAGCAATTAGTGACATCTATTAGACGTCAATTGAACTCTTTGGTTTAGAGTCAGGTGTTATTCTTAAGATAATTATTCCGATATGGTTGTCGGTAAAAAATTATATTTTTGAATTTAATTTTTGATCTGAAAAAATAAGCTGCGTGAACGACTGCACTGTGCATCTGTGAGGACTCGAACCCCAGTTAATAGCTGCCTTTCGCGGGACTAACGCCTACCAATGCACAATGCCAACACATTTTTTAGAAATTATTTCAACCCCTGCACATTTTTTAAAAATTGTAGGAAAATTTTGAAACTTATATAGGTGTAATCATTCAAGTCTCATCTTTAATTTAAGACTAAAAGAGTTAAAAATCTTATTCGGTTCGTGAGATATCATTATATACGTCCGAGCATGTTTTTTGACAAATGCATTGAATTAGTCGATTTTGAACGTTTTTTGGCTGAAAATGCTCGGCCGTTTATAATGATATCTCTCGAACCGAATAAGATTTTTAAAATCTTTTGGTATTAAATTAAAGATGAGATTTCAATGATTACACCTATATAAGTTTCAAATTTTTCCTACAATTTTTAAAAAATGTGCAGGGGTTGAAATAATTTTCAAAAAAATTTTATTTTAAAAATTTTTTTGTCAAATTTGTAGATTGCTGCAAGCTTTGTATAAATTATTAAAATTTTTAGTTACATATCATTAGATATGAGAAAGAATTTAATAATCTTTCGAATGGTATATTTGTTAATTTTCTGACATTTGTATTTACAAAGAAATCGTGATTTGAAGATTGGTATGTTTTTGGGCCCTGCGCGTGCAGCCGTACCGATAATTCCCGACGGTAGTGTAGGTCTCATTTTCAGCCTCTAGAGTGTGTTACCCCTTAAAAAAAGTAGCCAAATTTTTTATGTTTCATATTTTTGGCATTAAACAAAATAAACAATAAAACATTAATCTTTTAAAACATGAAAATAACTTTATCTAAAATTTAAAAGCAAAAATTAACAATTATGACAAACATAAAATAAAACAAAATATGAACGCAGAATAAAAATGTTTTCTGGTTCAATAAATCATTTTTAAGTTACGTTAATATGTCAAAACGAAAGTCAATTTACTTGTAATTTATTATTTTTAACAAACAAAATCTAATCTGTAACTTTAAATATGATTTACTTCACTCATTTCATAAAGTATGCACAATATTGAAACGAGGAGGAAAGTAACAACGTGTTACTTTCCTCCTCACTCTATTTTTCAACAAAAAAGTTAAAATTACAGAAAAGTATTACACGTAATTTAAAAATACACTGTTACTACTTAAAGGCAGATAATTAAGCTACAAAAAAACGAAACGCACATTTTATAAAACTGTGTAATTAAAAAAATATGAGGTTTTGAAAATTTAAACGAAAACTTACTTTTGACGTATTTTTGTAACGTCATATCACTAGCGGACCTAACCAAACCAGAAATGCTCTTGCACACTTTGGAGAAGTTGGAGGGGGCACTACTGATTAAAAAAAAAATTTAACTTTGTATATCGGCTAATTTGTTTAAAAACTATAAGCGTTGTTATTTTCCTCCTCTGTTACTTTCCTCCTCGGTCTCCCCTACTCTCAATTTATAACATCTTTTTTATATGAAATGTAATTATTTTTTACAAATCATTGTTCATTTCGTCATCCCAGAAGATGTAAGAATATTCTCCCTGAGTACTGAAATTTTTTATTAGGCGAAATAAAATGGTTTGACCCAAGAAACTAAAAGAAACTTTTAATCAAGATAAATGTGCCGTAAACATAACCTGTAATTCGTTTCCTTCTTAGGTCCCTTTCTTTATATCGCGTCTCATATATTAAAAAATTCAACTGATTTCAATAGAATTTAAGACAAACTAAAAAGACATCAAAAATTTCTTATGAATTCGAAAAATTTAATTTTTTCGGTACTTTTAATAAAATTTCATGACTTTTCCCTTATTTTCCTGACCTGTGACAATCCTCGTTCAGGATAAAAAAGGAATTATTAATAATAAATTATAATTCAATGAATACCCTGGTAAAAATTTCGGACTAATTCCGGATTAAATACGGACAGAATATTACGGATTAGTCCGAAAACTGTACGAAAAAGGACCGAAAAATGATCCGCGCTAGTCTGATATCAATCCGAACGAAAACCTGAATCCAAAAACACTCCAGAGTAATCCTGAATGTCTACGAATTCAGTCCGTAATTAGTCCGCAACAATCCATACTTACACGGAGAAAAATGGTGCTGAGTTTCTAGTAAAAGTTCCTATGGAATAGTAATATTAATTCTACTTTTATATTAAAAATTACTATTCATTGTAAAATGTACTTCGCATGAAGTAAATATTACTATTTCTGGTAGTAAAAATTACTAATAGTAATTATTACATTAGTCACTTTTAAAAATTGCTTTAAGAATTTTAATTTTTACATCGTCATTGTAAATTTTATTAAATTTTGTATTACTTTTTACATTCGATATGTTGTAAATATTACTCGTAGAAATTCTAATAATTAGTACTCGGAAAATAAAAATTACTTCTGCAAGAAACAACTTGTACTATTGCAGAGCGAACTTTTTACTCGAAAAAGTAGTAATCCGTACCACTACTACTATAGACCTGTATGTGAGATGACGTCACCGCTGTCATGCGCACCGATCGTAGCCTAACGACAAAGTCATTTAGATTATAATAGTATACTCCAAAGTTTTATATATTAAAATGTGCAATTCTAGCTTTGTATAAAATTATTTATAACATTTATTTTTTATTTTGTACAAAATCAGAATAAGAAATCTAAGAATAATAATCTAATAAATTAATAATAATAATAATTATTATTATTATTAATGTTTATATTTTAATTCAGTAGCTTATGTAAATAAATATAGTAAAATTACAGTAATGTTAAAGTAAAATTTTCAGAGCAAAATTAATTTAAAATTACAGTAATATTACACGATCATGTAAAGTAAATCAATCAATCAACAAAAATTTAGTTTTAACACAAACTGACAAATATGTAGTAAATTATTTTAATTATAAAATTATTAAAATTAATTTTCGGTCTCAAAAAAAAACATTAATTACACGAATGCACATCTTCGAAGGAATTCGACTTGACATGTAAAAATAATGTAACATTAACAAATAAGCAAAAAAATCATTAAACAATTCATTTTAATTATATTTATAACATAATTTTGTCATTAACCAACAGTGGAACAAAAAATGTTTTGAAAACTTGATTTTTTTATTTAACATATTCTCACTTTCCCAATGGGAAATTTACAACTGGCGTAGTACTGCGCCAGCACTGGCAGCACTGGCGGCAAGGCTGAGAGCCAACACTGGCATGGCACTGGGATGATAACGCCGTCTGGCGCTGCCGAAGTACTGTCTGTTAGTGCCTCCAGACAGCGCTGGCGCAGCACTGGACCAGTGCTGGCTGAGAATATTGCCGCAATAAATGCCGTATTGTTATTAATTAGTCGTAAATTCATAATTATAAATAATTTAACAGCAAAATGGTAAATAATATTAATAAATAGTTATTATTCATAAAATATTTCTCTTCTTAAAAAAATTGTATTAAAGATGGAGACTAACAATGGATATAGTAAATGAAGTAGAAAAAAATTGTTTATAACATTTAAAAATTAAATAATAAACAATTACAGTAAGTGTGCATTAGATTTTCAAATTTTAGTACACGGAAAAAATTTTAGTGCATCATTTGCGCTGCCTATAGTACAGCTGTTGTACCAGTAGTTCGGCGCACTGTTACCTCGTTTTGGCGCGTCAGATGCACGAAAATGGGACGTATGTTATCCGTATAGGTGTAGTATATCGTCTGCTCTATTAAATATTTAATAGAGCAGACGATATACTACACCTATACGGATAACATACGTCCCATTTTCGTGCATCTGACCCGCCAAATCGAGGTAACAGTGCGCCGAACTACTGGTACAACAGCTGTACTATAGGCAGCGCAAATGATGCACTAAAATTTTTTCCGTGTACTAAAATTTGAAAATCTAATGCACACTTACTGTAATTGTTTATTATTTAATTTTTAAATGTTATAAACAATTTTTTTCTACTTCATTTACTATATCCATTGTTAGTCTCCATCTTTAATACAATTTTTTTAAGAAGAGAAATATTTTATGAATAATAACTATTTATTAATATTATTTACCATTCTGCTGTTAAATTATTTATAATTATGAATTTACGACTAATTAATAACAATACGGCATTTATTGCGGCAATATTCTCAGCCAGCACTGGTCCAGTGCTGCGCCAGCGCTGTCTGGCAGCACTGACAGACAGTACTTCGGCAGCGCCAGACGGCGTTATCATCCCAGTGCCATGCCAGTGTTGGCTCTCAGCCTTGCCGCCAGTGCTGCCAGTGCTGGCGCAGTACTACGCCAGTTGTAAATTTCCCATTGGGATAATGCAGAGGGCTCACCAAAAGGGTGCGCCTGCTGTCACAAAACGGTACGTCTGCTATACTAAGCGCTAGGACAACATTCGTCCTGCGGTTTGGTATAGCTCGTGCACTAGTAGGAACGACTGGTGCACCAAAATTTTTTCCGTGTACTTAACGATTGGAATCTAGAAATATCGCAAACCTATGAAAATAAACAAAATTGCTGACGAGGGGAATCGAACCTACGACCTACGGACTAACAGACTAACGCTCTAACCACTATGCTAACGACACATGTGTACAGTAAAGTATTAATATCTCAGTATCATTCAGACATACAATTATTGAGTCAAAGATGAGAAAAAAATAGGGATACGTTAGAAATAATAAATTGAAATAAATAAATTAAACTAAATTTTTAAAAATTAAATTACTTTACTTATTGCATTTAACATTTTACGTAATTCTTAAATTACGTGGTAATTTTTTAATAATTTTTTATTCATAGTAAGAAGTATAATAGTATTTTAATAGGAACCAAATTATTATTGAGATTAAAGTTTAAATTTTGTTTATAATTTTAATTTGTTTAAATAATTTATTATTTACAAAATTAGACAATTGTGTTAAATTGTTATTATTAAATTTAATAAGAATAAAAAATGAACAACTGAAAAGTAAAATATTAATTTTTTTCAATAAATTTATATTTATAAACATTCATAAACTTTTTTTATAATTTTTTTCAAGTTTATGTCAAAAAAGCAATGTTGGCAAAGAGCGTTGTGAACAATTTTTCTATACTCAGCCAGCACTTGCCGCCGTGGCTTGTCCAAGCTTTGGCGAAACAAAAATTCTGTACTGCGCCAGCACTAATTGTCGAGACTCGGCTAGACTACGCCGAACAATCGTCTGAATACTAAGCCAGTGGTGAACATCGGCACTGCACTGGCATTTCCCATTGGGATTTTCAAGTTTTTTCTGGCTTTGAAGCTTCATAATTAAATATTAATTATGTTTAAACTAAATGTTTTTTTAGAAATGTGTTGAGGAGTAAATTGTCGAAAGGTATAGAAACTGATTTTATTTTGCAATGAGGGACCGTCCATAAATTAAGTAAGGCATTTTTCTTAAATTTTGACCCATGCACCCACGTCTGTAAGGCTCCGTAAGATTTTGAACCACCCCCCCCCCCTATCTTACGTAAGTCTTTGCTTAGGTATTTTTTACGAGAATTTACTAGCAGCATTGCAAAAAATTGTTTAACTAATAAAATGAATTAATAAACAAATGTTTGGTGTTTAGTGTATAGTTATGTATTTCTTAGAATATACTTAATTTATATAAAATTTATTAAACATATTTTACTTTGGTCAAAATAATAAATATTAAGGTACTACTACACTTTAAAATTTTAAAAAATTTTATTTTTTTATTGTATTTTTTAACTCCTTATGACTTCAGAAAACACTTCCTAAAGTATTTATGACCAATTGTAAAAAATAAAAGTAAATTTTTTAAAAAATATTCAATTAATGTAAAAAGTCATTGACAAATTAAGTAAGTCTTTAAGGGGATGGTGGGGTCCAGCTTTTTGTTATGACCAGTAGAAACATTGGTGCTAATGTATGTAACAGTGTCTGAAATAAAAAAAATGGTGGGGTTTCAATTTGCAAAAGAATTTAAGGTAATTTATGGATATAGCCTCTAACGATACATATAAGTTTAAACGCGTTTTTCTCAAAATAACGTTTTCTCAAATTGCGGACAGTTTATCTCTGAATCTACTGAACCGATTTCAATAAATGATAACTCGATTTGTTTGTTAGCATGTCCTGTGTGAGAATTTACCAGAAAATGGTCAAAAAATTTTTAAAAAACTTTGAAAAAATTAAAAATTTTTTTTTTGCAGAGTAGAAAAATACTGAAAAACATAGTGTATTTAGTGTTGCCGCAAGACGAGACAAGACGAGATTTTTTTCAATCTTGTCTCGTCTTGAAATGTCAAGACCAACAAAGAGTCTTGTCTCGAAAAAGTCTCGTCTTGAGACGTAAAATCTCGTCTCGTCTTGAAGTCTCGATATTTTTTAAATTAATAAGTCTGTTACATGTCCGGAAAACAGGAAATTTAGTAATAAATTAGGATAACTGTAAAATTATTTAAGGAAATCAGAGAAAATTATCAAAAATACTGGAATAAGTATTACATTTGTAGAATTGAAGGAAAAAGATCTGATTTTTGATGATCAGCAACCTTTGAAGATATTAAAAACATTGAATTCTTTTTGAATTTTCCATGTTCTGCTTATAAACTTTAAAATCAACCACAAATATTAATGCTAAACTTAAAATTTTTTCCATTTCTGACAATAAAATTGATTTTTACAGAAGTTGAAATTAATTTTATTTTAAATAATTTAAATCTTGAAGAAGTTTCATAAAATTGTTATTTATAAAATATTCAGAGAATCATTTTACTTAAAAATTGAAAAATAATTGGATCTTAGAATAGTTGAGTTTGCATGCAATTAGTATAAATTATAGAATTTCAAAAGGTTTTAAATTGTATTTCCTGAAAATATTCTCGAAAGACAAAAAAAAGTTACTTCAGGAGTACCAGTTGTTGATGACATAATTTTGTCTTAAGATTTTGCTATATGATCAACAATTTAAAAACTCTTTATTTCTTTAAATAATTAAAGACTTACATGGTAGATTGAAAAATTGCAAAAAAATTAAAAAACATTTTATTTTTTCCATGAATAGAGATTTTAAATTTATGAAAATTTGGGTGGTCTTATATTTCACATTAAACTACAATTTTAGTTTTATAACTAAAATTCACAGAGTAATTCCATAAAATAAAGATGTAATTTTACTATATTTTATGTAATAACAACTTATTCAAGTGCTATTTTTTCGTCTTTTTCTAAACGTACACTGCATTTAATGATATTTTTCGAGTCTTGAATCTTGTCTTGGTCTTGACACTTACTGTCTCTTGGTCTTGATGATGATTGTCTCGTCTCGTCTCGAAAATCTCGAGTCTAGCGGCATCACTGAGTGTATTTTTAAACAAATTATTGAAACATCTGCTATTTTTTATTTTAGTCGATTTTTCATTATTGGTGGTAGATTTCTATGCAAGACACTTTCCTTTTTAAAAAGTAATTTGGATTTTTTGTTTCCCATTTGTCAATCTTGAGATAAACTGTCCGCAATTGGACAACTAACTTTTTGGAGTTTCGATCTGAATGCTGTCTGCAGATTATGATATTAAATAAAAATTAAAAACAAACCATTATTTTTATTCTCCAAATAAATATAGGCAAAAAAGTTTTTTTTAAATATTTATAATAAAAAACCTAAGAATTTTTTTTTTAAATTTGGTCTTTTAAGAGCCTTCTAAAGTGTAGTAGTACCTTAATGCAGAAATTTAGCTTAATATTACCATCTTTGGCATTGGGACGCGTCGCGTCTTCAGCCCTAAGCACAACTGAGTCGGGTACGGGAGACGACTTCGGGATATGGGCTTCCTAACCTCAAAATGTATGTAAATCTTACATATCCCGTAACCGTCTCCCGCACTCAACTCAGTTGTGCTTAGGCCTTTCGTTGCGTTTTGGCTCATTCTGGAACAACCCTATCATAGCTTGAGAATTTCCGAAATTTATGGAGTAATGTAAGAAAATATATCTTACGTAAGAAATTCGTTTAACCAGGTACCCACCCATGTAAGTTAACATAGAAAAATTGTCTACCCACCCCCCCACCCAAATGACCTTACGTAATTTATGGACGGCCCCTGAAGAAAAAAAAAGTTATTTAAAAAATACTGAAACCGTAGAGGGAATCCCTCCCTAGGTGTGTGACGGAGGGTTAAAAAGAAATTTTTTTTTATTTTATCGTTAGAAAATAAACTTTTTTTCAATTTTATCTTAAGTATGTAATATAACAGTAATGTTACCGCATAATATTACTGTAATGTTACTATAATATTGATGTGTAATGTTACCATCAGGCGGACATTTTAATATGACCATAATATTACAGTAATTTTACCGGGTAATATTACTGTAATGTTACGTGCTACGTGGGAAAGGGATATATATGTATGCAAGTAACCGAAATTTTTTTCCATAGCCATTGCGTAGCCGAGATTTTAGGTTGCATTAGATATAAGTTATAGGTAGGGTTCGAATCTGTAATTGTAAATATGAATATAGTAAAAGAGTAAAGCTTATGAATAATGAATAATAATACACATGTAGAGTGTTAATTACTTGAAAAAATATTTTTTGAACGCATTGATTATTTTTTTTTTTAATTTATTAAAATAAAACGACACAATATAGCTCTCTACACCAGCATTTTTTTCGTCACGACGTGAACAGACGCGCCGGCATTCGTTTCACCTGTCGGTGTGAGGCGCGTCATTGTGTGGGTACGGATTACTACTTTTCCGAGTGAAAATCTTTACGAAATAGTAATAATTGCTCTGATTCGTAATAAAAGTTGCTTTGCTCAGAGTATTAATTGCTTGGGACATTTTAAATATTACTCGGGTTTTAATAAAATTTAGATTCCTTGAAGTAAATTATACTTTTTTAAAAAAGTAAAAATCGTTTGAAAACGAAGCAAAAGTTACTATTTCTTGAGCAGTTTCAAAATTACTACTTGAAAGTAGTAATTTTTAATCGAAAATAGTATAATTATTACTACTTATTTTTCTCCGTGTATGACCGGTGAAGAATTCTTCTAAAATAAGTACGGAATCATCCGAAATCAATATGTAAAGAATACGGAATCAGTCCACAAAAATCCGAATTTAATCTAGTTAAAAAACTTAATCCGCAAAATGTCCGGAGCAATCCGAACTCTGTAAGCTAGAAATCCGGTATTAGTCCGCAACAATTTGAAATTAAGTGTGGCAAAATCCTATTCCGAAACAAGTACGAAACAATCCAAAAGCTGTCTGCAACGAATACGAAATTTGTCTGCAACAATCCGGATTTAACCCAATTAAAAGGCATAATCCGAAACAAATACAAAATTAGTTCTTGAATTCGGAATTGGTGTGGTAAAATCATATTCCGAAATAATCCGAAATATGTATGCTAAAAATCCGGTAATAATCGGTTCATTTCATGACCATTTAGCTTCCTCAACATATAAAATATAAATTCGTGACGTAATTCACTTACAAAATTTTAGCAAACTCCATCTAAACATATGTATAAAATTAAATTATGAAAAAATACAAAATTTAAATTTTTTGTGATAAAGAAAAATATCTATTAATTTTATAAATATTGATAAAAAATATACTCTGTATACATCAATCGATTCGTTTTCTTGTCAGGAATGTAATTTTGAGAATAATTAATGAAAATATTAACAAATAAAAAAATTATTTTCAAAAATGCAAAAAAAAATTTTTTTTGAATTTTAAAAAAATTGTATAAAAATTTTTTTTGAATTTTAAAAAAAATTGTATAAAAATTTTTTTTTTAGATATTTTTAAAAATCCTTGTGTCAGATTTTAGGTATTAATGACTGCAATAAACCTGCAAAATTTCAGGACAATCCATCAAAATTTATTTGAGATAATTTGTACACAATTTTTGTGACATACACACACACATACACACACATACACACACATACATCTGGACATTTGCTCAGAATTGAATATACATATGTTATAGATGAAAATGAGTCCATATAACCTTCTTTTGAAAAATTGAAAATCGTCACGAATGCAAAGCTTCCTCATGAGGAAGCAAAATGATCCGCATTAATCTAACATCAATCCGAGTGAAATTGTGAATCCTAAATCAGTCTGGTGTAATCTTAAATGTCTCTGATTTAAGTCCGTAATTATCACGCAACAATCCGAAATTAGGTCCGTTAAAAAACTCATAAAAAATAAATACGGAATAATCCGAAATCAATATGTAAAGAGTAGATTGGACTAATTTCGGATTCACTACACGGAGAAAATTTATTCCTGAAATTTTACTGAATTTAGTTCGGTAAAACTGGGATGAAGTGTCAAAACAGTAATTTTTCAAGAACTAGACTGTAAAAGAAATTGCATTGAAAAATAATGTAAAAATCATAAAGCTCACGATACATGTATTAGCGCTTCAGTTACAGTTCGGTAAAACGTAAGCCAAGTGCTCGCTACATTCATATTTATTGAATAGTTCGGTAAAACGTAAGATAAAGTCTTCGGTAAAACTGACGAGTTGCAATTTATTGAATAGTTAGGTAAAACGTAAGATAAAGTCTTCGGTAAAACTGACGAGTTGCAATTTACTGAAAGTTCGGTAAAACTTGAAGAACAAAAATAAAAAATAATGTTACTTCAGTAGATCTATATTAATACTGCCGTAACTCTCAATTTACCTACTTTAATCACTACCTGAACCCCCTACAATTGTTTACGAACAAATACTAATTGATACACCTGCCTACAGTACATTCTAAACGCATACACTAATACACACATCGCACGCTTTACATTAATGCTTCAGAAAGTTTTAACTGTCTTTATATATTAATCTCAATTTTATTTCACCGCTTGTGAGAAAGATTCAAATTAATAAACTATCGTTGTACAAAATTAAAAATTATTTATATTAATGAATCATTACTAACTATATTCAAGGTCAAATTATGAAATATTTTTAAATTATGTTTATATTATTATAAAGAAAAATGTTTAAATTTGTATTTAATGGAATAAAACAATAATTTATGAAAATCCTTATTATTCTCAAATTTTTGTGTTTAAAATTAAAAATATACATATTAAAAGTGCAAGTTGGAAATTATTAAATTTATTAATAGAAAATTAATCTTTCTGAAATATTAAATAATAATTGTGAGGTATTAAAAAGCGAAAAGGAAATAAGCAAGTAAGCAAATAAGGAATAAAGTAAGCAAGAAGGAAATAAGCAAGTAAGAAAGTAAGAAAGTAAGTAATCAAGAAGGAAATAAGCAAGTAAGCAAAGTAAGCAAGGAGGAAATAAGCAAGTAAGCAAAGTAAGCAAGAAGGAAATAAGAAAGTAAGCAAGTAAGCATATGAGGAAGTAAGTAATCAGAAAGGAAACAAGCAAGTAAGCAAGAAGGAAATTAGGAAGTAAGCAAATAAGTAGGTAAGCAAGTAAGCAAAGTAAGCAAGAAAGAAATAAGCAAGTAAGTATGCAAATAAGCAAGTAAGCAAAGTAAGCAAGGAGGAAATAAGCAAGTAAGCAAAGTAAGCAAGGAGGAAATAAGCAAGTAAGCAAAGTAAGCAAGAAGGAAATAAGAAAGTAAGCAAGTAAGCAGAAAGGAAACAAGCAAGTAAGTAAGAAGGAAATTAGGAAGTAAGCAAATCAGTAGGTAAGCAAGAAAGAAATAAGCAAGTAAGTATGCAAATAAGAAAGTAAGCTAGTAAGCAAGCAAGTTACTCCTTTTTGCTTACCTGCTTACCTACTTATTTACTTATACTTACATACTTACTTATATGTTTAATTGCTTACTTATTTATTTCCTTTTTGCTTACTTACTTATGTTTACTTGCTTACTTACTTGCTTTCTTGATTGCTTGCTTACTTACTTACTATTATTCATATTGAATTAAAATGAATAAATTATATGTTAAAAAAATAAGTATGTTATTGCTATTTTATATTTTCTTTTTACATGATTTATAAGCATTTATTACATATTTGGCAATTAATAAGTGTTTAAAATAATTAATTAATTAAATTTTAATTTAAATAATAATAAAATGATTATTAATTAAGTCTAAATAAGTTGGAAAAATCAACTATTAGTGTGAAAATCTTTCATTTGTCTGCGGGACACTTGAAATAAAGTATTTCAATCCAGAAAACTAAAACTTTAGGCAAGTCAAGGAAGTTTTACCGAACTATTCCTGAAACGTTAGTGCCCATCAAGGAGGTATTTATTTAATTTACATTAAATGTTCAGTTTCAATTTTTTTTCAACTTTTACAGTACTAGTTCTTAAGGAATAAGGATATCACATTAGATTTTAAATATTGTTACCGAAAAAATAATATAAAAATTATTAAAAATTACGATTATGCTACTATATCCCAACTTTATTGAAAAATTCGGTAAAATGTAAGGAACAAATTTTCTCCGTGTAGTTATACACAAACCGCATTGAGTTTGGATTTATCCGGACTAATTCTGAGCGACAAAAACCTGACCATAAAAAAACAAAAAACAAAAGCCTGACTGTTTCGGATTAGCTGTGGATTCACTGGTTAAACCAACCAGATTATTCTGCGTTTACTAGTTGCATTTGATCTGACAAATTTCGGACTAAACCGGACTAATTACGAATTCAATAGTTATAAAAAAACGGTATTGATTTTAAACTGAATTCAGGGTGAAAAACTCCACAATAAATCGTACTGTTGCGGACAAATTCCGGATTAGTCCGAAATCGGTCCCACTTTTTATTCAGGGTATTTACTTATGGTAAATAAAATATTTACTTTTGCAGTCAATTTGATTTTACACTAGTATTATTAGTTATCTTTTTTAATATTATAAATAACACTGATGCGTTAGTTTTTTGTCATTTCTTTTCGTGGCACTTGATAAATTCTATTATAAATTTGAACTCCCATGCGAGCGTGGTATAGTGGTTAGTGTATTCGATTTCGGTGCGATATAATGTTAGATAGGTGTAGGTTCGAATCCCCAAGCGTTAGAAATTTTAAGTTAATGTAAATAAAATTGCGATAGGTAAATCGAAAAATATGTTGAATGTACCATAAAGTAATAATAATTAATTTGTGTAACTTGTATAATTATTTTTTTATTAACATTCACTAAATTGTCCGGACTAATTTTTGACTGTTTCGGACTAATTCCGGATTCACTAGTTGTATACAAACCGCATTGTTGACAATAAACCGCATTGTTTCGGACAAATTTCGGACTAGTCCGAAATCTGTCCGGTTTTTTAACCAGGGTATTTTTTGTGGTTTGTTAATATATTAATTTAAGTAATTTTTAGGCCAATTTTTTTTACCACAATTATTTGTGTATTAGTTCTTGTTGTTAAACAACGTTTCGGTAGTAGCCACTACCCTTATCAAGTTTACATTAAAAGCACTGAAAATTTTTTGTTGTTGTTGTAGGTAATACAGGCAAACCTCGCTACGGCGGACTTCTATACGGCGGAAACTCGCCAGGTAGTAGTAGAAGGGATTATATCAGTGAGAGTTGTGACTGTGTGAGTGGCATGAAATTCAGGGCCGAAAAGTTTCGAATTGTAATTTTTATATGGATGTTTTTTTATTTAAATTATTTAATTTAGATTTGATTTATAATTTTTGTTTATTTTGTGATATATTTTATATATTATAAAAAATAAACATGAAAAACAATAAAATAAATAGAATAACAAATCAAAGTAATTTAAAAACAAATAAATATATGTAAAATTCATCGCAAAAATTAAATTATTCTTTATAAATAATAAAATTTTCCTGAGGAATTCAATTATTTTCAATACAATTTTAACCCTAGAAGGAGTACGTTAGTTTACTCACTCTCTAAGGAGTAACTGGGGTGTCCCGACACCCCACGCTTTAAACTTGTTTTATAAGGTTTATATTTGACGTAAAAAAATTAATTATAATGAATTGATTGGTTTCTTAGTAAGGAATACAATAATATTATTCATATTTTAATAAATTAAAAAAATTTTGAAAAAAAACCATAAAAACCCAAAAAAAACACCAAAAAACTGCAAAATTGCCTTTTTTCACAAAAAACGTTGTAGTTTCTTAAAAATTTGACTAATTTAAAAACTATTTTAGGTTTTTAAAGTTAAATAGATACACTTTTAGGGGAAAAAATTAGTTTTTGTATTACTTCCAAAAAACATAATTATTTGAACATCTGAAGAGAAAGAAATTAAAGACAATTGACGAATAGTGAAAATCGTAAAAATGAACTATAAAATGGACTTAAACAATTAATACACTACCGTCGGGAATTATCGGTACGGCTGCACGCGCACGGCCCAAAAACATACCAATCTTTAAATCACGATTTCTTTGTAAATACAAATGTCAGAAAATTAACAAATGTGGACGTCCGCATGAAAAGGGACCACTTTGTCGGTTCTAGATTCCGAGATATTCGCAATTTACTAATTTTAAAGAAAAATATCGAAATTTTTTTTATCTTTTTTTCTTAATCTACAGGGTCTACCACGTCGATTCATGCAGTTTTTATTAATTAATTGACACTCTAAGTATTTTATTTCGTTGTTAGAAAAAAAAATGAAAAGGGACCACTTTGTCGGAAATCTGTTATTTTTTCATTGTTTCAAAACGAAGGGAGGGAAAAATTCGAAACCTATTGATTTTCAATCTTAAGGGTGTACTAGACTTAAAACAACTCTTATCTGAATAACTTCCCAGAAGAGCCAGAGAAATTCGCATTACAATTTTTAATTTCGTGTTTTTAGAAATGAAATTTTTAATTTTTTTTAAGATTTTTTATAATAAAGTCGCTTAAAAAATTTTTTTAGGCTACTTTTCTTTTCTTTGCTTGAAATAACTTTAAAAAATAACAACAAACCTTTAAATTCGTTAAATATTCCACTTTATTAATTAATAACCGTATTTTTAGAAAAGGGACCACTTTGTCGGAGATCCATTATTTTGTCATTGTTAAAAAATGAAGGGGGGAGGGGGGAATTCGAAACCTATTGATTTTCAATCCTAAGGGTGTACTAGACTTAAATCAACTCTTATCTGAATAACTTCCCAGAAGAACTAAAGATATTCATATTACAATCTTTGATTTCGTTTTTCTCGAAATGACGTATTTGATACTCCAAACTTTAAAATTCTGTAACTCATCGAATTTTTCACCAAAAAGGTTGTAAGACCACTCAAAATTTTCCAAATTTTGTCAGGAATTCGCCCATATAGATAAGTCCAATAGTGCCAAAGTGGTCCCTTTTCATGCGGACGTCCACAAATATACCATTCGAAAGATTATTAAATTCTTTCTCATATCTAACCGAATAAGATTTTTTAACTCTTTTAGTCTTAAATTAAAGATGAGACTTGAATGATTACACCTATATAAGTTTCAAAATTTTTCTACAATTTTTAAAAAATGTGCAGGGGTTGAAATAATTTCTAAAAAAATTTTATTTAAAAATTTTCTTTGGCAAATTTGTAGATTGCTGCAAGCTTTGTATAAATTATTAAAATTTTCAGTTGCATATCATTAATCGTAGAATTTAATAATCTTTCGAATGGTATATTTGTTAATTTTCTGACATTTGAATTTACAAAGAAATCATGATTTGAAGATTGGTATGTTTTTGGGCCCTGCGCGTGCAGCCGTACCGATAAATCCCGACGGTAGTGTATTTACTAAAAATGGTGTTATAGATTTAAAATTTTACAAACTTAATATATCTGAATTATTTTTTAAAAATTGAAGTTTTTATTGCCTGTCTAGAGGTTAAAAATATTATTCGTTTTTAATAACTTTTTTTTAAAATAAAAGTTTATTAAATTGAGGCCTTCACCGACAGATTGGCTCAGTCGGATAGATGCCTGGCGTTGGTGGTCGTTTAAGGACCAAGGGTATAAGTACCCTTGGTTCGCGCCCACTTGGCTTGGTATTTTTTCGGCACGTGAGACAATCTGAGCGGGAGGTTTGACGTCGAGGTATAATAATGTGCACCGTCGATTATTGTCCGGTACACACCATTAGAACTCGACTGTCGATAAACCGGTTGTACTCAGAGAGGTTTTCTACAGTTTCCCTCTTCTCTGGCGAGAAAACCCATTGACGGGTGGTCCAGGCGTAATGCGAGTACTCCTAATAAAGTCGGCTGTAGACGCAAATTAGGTTAATATATAGAAAAATTTCCAAGTAGAATGGTTATGCTTAATCCAAAAAGTATTTCTCGGGGACTCTTGTCGAAGTGCGTAAGGCCAATAGGGCAGGAGTATAAACAATAAAAAAAAAAATAAAAAAAAAAAAAAAATTGAGGCCTTGGATCGAATAACTCGCCCGACGCTCGGAGGAACGCGCAACTGCCAGTCAGTGAGCAGTGAGCGCCTCTGGACCACTCACTGCTACTCGACTGGTATTAGCGCGTGTCTTCGAGCGTCGGGCGAGTTATTCGATCCAAGGCCTCAATTGTTCAGCGATCTGTGGAGGTAGAATTTTGAAAACTGTTTACAAATTTTTTTATTTGATCATATATTTCAACAAAAGAGAAAAAAAAATTGTATGGGAGTATTTTTTTATTAAAATGTATTTCTATTAATCTATGCTACTTTAATTGAAACAAGAGTTCCAGATAAACAATATTTATAAGTGTAGAATAAATAAAAATTTTATTTGTTTAAAAGTATTCATTCAAATTTTTTAAGCTTTGATTCAAAAATATAATTTGTTTAAATAAAAATCTGTCCGCGCAAGCGCGGACACATTCTCGTCCGCGCTTCGCGCGGGGGCTCGCTTCGCTCGCAAGTTTCAGCGCGCCTCGGGGCGCGCGAATATTAATCTGCAATTATTGTGCATTATTATATTGTGTTCTTGTTCTTGTTTCCTATTATATGTTTCGTAAAACATTTTTTTTCTTAAAGTTACTACGACTTTAAGGATTACATTCTCATCATGTTTTTGTTTGCTGATGATTGCGAGATTCAGTGGATTTAAATGTATATTTTTGGTCTTGATTATTAAAATTGTGAAGTTATTTTTAATTCTACTAACTCTCTTAGCAGAAACTTGATTTGCAGAAGCAGCTAAAATATTCTTAAAGTATTAGTATTCTTATAAGTTTTTTGTGTAGTGTAGATCGAAGCGTAATGGCTAAATTTTCACTCTTTGTTGATTTACTCGAACATATCTCCTAGAAAAGTTATTCTGGTATCTCAGCTTTATTTAAAAAAACGATTTTTTTAAGAGAACGTCCACTGAGATGAGACAAAAAGTCAAAAATTCGAAAAAACTTTTTTAAAAAATTAAGTTTTTCAAAAGTTATTGTCGGAAAATAGTTTTTGTCTACGGACAGAAGGACAGACAGGCTTACAGACAGACGTAATCGCCGGACCATGTTTTTTGAATTCAGGGAACCTCAAAACGCAAAGATTTCATACAATAAGCAAAAGTCAGTTTTCCACCAAATCTAATATCTTCTCATGTGATGAGAATGTAAAAAACCATTTCCAACAACATAGGACCAAAAATTGAAATGTAAAAAAAAGTACAGACCAGCCCAACTGTGTTAATTTCATGAGATTTCATAAAATTAGCGAAAATCAATTTTCGACCAAAACTAATACTTTCTCATGTAATGAGAATGTAAAAAAATTTTGATTTAAAAAGAAAATTTTTTAGTTCTAGATAAACCATTTGGCTATATATGCCCAAAAACTTCAAAAATAAACCTGGCCCAAAAACTTAAAAAAAAAAAAAATTCATAACTTTTTTGTTTTTTGTTATCCAAAAAAGTGTCTAAAAGAAAAGTTGTTTGTTTTTGTACAAATTTTAAGGAAAAAATTAAAAAAAAATATTTTTTTGAAAATTGTAAAAAATACAAAATTTTGAAAATTTAAAAGTTTTGTATTTTTGTCGTTTTTTGACGAAATGAGCTGTCCAACGAACTCAGGCTTCATTTTAATGGACTAAAAAAGCACCCCAAATTGCAAGTCGATTCATTAAAATTTATTCGAGTTATCGTCGGGACAAAATTTTCTACAGACAGACAGACAGACAAATCGACAGACAGACACTTCTCTAAAAACCATTTTTTTGGAATCAGGGAGTCATGAAACGTGAAGATTTACCAAAATTAGAAATTTGTCAAAATCGCACAAATCCAAGACTTTCTCATTTTTGATGAGAATGTAATTATGTTTAATTCAAACATATTTTAAGTTTTGATTTCAACAAAAATTATGTTTAAAAATTTTATGTTTGATTTAAACTTAAAAGTTGATTATAAATCATTCTTAAATTAACCAAAAAATTTGTTTCAATTAAACTCAAATATGTTTTAGATTTGAAAAAAAATGTACAAGATAGTATAGTTGTATAAAAGTTATGCCACAGAAAAAATTTTGTGACTTTCAATACATTTTTCTAAATACCTGAAACGTCTTTGGCAGTATGTAAACTGCCTAGGTACTTTGCTTATTACCTGTTTTTATACATTCAAATTTAGGCATTTTACTAACTGCCTAGGCAGTTTGCATACTACCGGATTATGCTATCTGCCTACGACATATATATATCAATGAAATCAGAAATAGAAAAGTTAAAAAAGGTTAAATTGAATTGAGATAAAATTGAATTGAGAAAAAATATGGAAGAGTTAAAAGCAAGAGAAGTAGAAAAAGATAAATTAATTGCGGAAATGGGAGACAAGGTAAGCGATTTAGAAGTAAAAATAGCTGACTACTTTGATAGGGAAGTAATATCAGAAAAAGGTTCAATGGGTGAGTCTGAGATTAGTCAAAAGACCATGGGCACGGGTAGTGTCGCTGGTTCGACGTGGAATATGGGAGGGTTAAGTGATTATGAGGTAAATAGAATTTAAAAAATGCTAGAAATAAATTACAGAAGTTCAAGGAAAAATAATATAGTTATTAGAGGAGCGAAAATTGAAAAAGAAAATCCAAAAGATTGGACAATCGATTTTTTGCGAAACAAACTTAAAGTAGAAGGGGGAGTAGAAAACGCGTGGAAAAGTGGGATGGTAATTATTGCGAGAATAGAATCGTGGGAGAAAAAGATGGAAATTTGGAATAATAAAACAAAACTCAAAGATAGTGAATTTTTCATTGAACATGATCTTTCTTGGGCAGAGAGAAAAAAACAGGAAACTATTGTAAAATGGGCTAGGGAACAAGGAGAAAAAGGATTTGAGGTTAAAGAAGGTTTTGGTAAAGTCAGGATAAATGGGGTTTGGTCTTTGTGGGAGAAAATTGAAGAAACGAATATCAAAAATAGGGGCCAAAAAAATTTGCAAATAGCAAATGAAGAGGAAAATAACGAGGTTTTTTCTTAAATAATCAGAAGTGGAGAAAAAAAACATTAAAATGTAAGGGACAAAAAGTAAAAGAAAAAGGTTGGAAATTTATGTTCTGGAATACAGCTGGGATTTGTAATAAAGATAAGGATTTTTGGAAATACATAGTTGAGTTTGATTTTATTAGTTTAACTAGCAAAACTACGCGCGCGCGATATTTCTGTTTCTGTCTTATGATACTCAAGACCTTATTTTATTGTGTGTATATAAAAATGTGACTAAGACCTTATGATCCGTTTTTTTCTTGTTCTGAAATATTGGAAAAAGATTACAATTTTTTTTGAAGAATTAAAAAAACATAAAACACGAAAACCAAAAATTAAATTTAACACACTGAGCTATATTGTAAAATGTTTATAAAACGTTAAGGCAATTACAGATTTTCTCAAGATAATAGAAAGGTTTTTTTCGCAAATAGAATTAACATTACCAATTTGTTGAAATTTGCACTTCTGTTAGATGAAAGTTTTTAAAAATTGTAGTTAAATTTTTTAGACCTGTAGGTACTTGTGAAAAAAGTTATAAGCGTCTTTGTTTTTAACTTTTAACATTGAGTTTTGTGGGAATTGAGTACATTTTTAAAAATATTTACTCACCACAAAGTACTCAACATTAAAAATTAATAAAACATTTTTTAATACGAGACAGATATATAATGGTTAAATATCTGTTAAAAAAGTGTCATTAGGTACCTGTGAGAGTTGCAATAAATTAATTTGTAAAAAAATTTCATGTTTTATACAGTATATTGAACAGCTGTTTAAACATCTGGAAACATTGCACACAATTTTCTACTCAAAACTAAATGTAAACAAGACATACTAAGCATTTGCAACACGACTAAAGAAATACTGTGTTGCCAGACGTTTCAAAGTACCAAGCAAGTCAAATTACAAAATAATGGTTTTTGTTTTGATTAGTTCAGTCAAGTGATAGAGAAACTTTATATATCGTCGGTTGGGTGCAGAAAGGTGCAAATTCAGAATAGTCGTAAAAAACGTGCCGTTTCAAAAAACACGTGAGAATCTTGCCACTTCAGCTGCGATTTGGAAAACATGCCAACTCAGAATTGATGTTCATTTTTTTATTTTAGGTTGACATTTGTCAGTACAGAAAAATTTGAAGCAAATATTATAAAGTTGTACAAAAATTATTTTTTTAATTGCATTTTGTAGAGTTGTGCAAAAAGCTCGATCGAGTATTTTAAGCTTTTCGTTTTTCTAGCAGAACTGAGCAGAATCAATCCGAACTTGAACCAAATTCCATCCGACACGTGCAGTAATAAACCTAAAATAATTTTGAACACTTGAATTTTTCGAGCACTCAAATATTTTTGAGTGACTAAAGCTCGAGCCTGGCTCGAGTATCGAGCCCGGCTCGAGCTCGACCATGCTATTCGAGCTTTTTGCACACCTCTAGCATTTTGCATAATTGTTATTTTTCTTTGAAAAAGGAAGATTTTTACTAATCTATTGAATTAATTTGTTGATTATTTATTATTTGATGGACAACTTCTTTCTTGTACCTAAAATGAAAAAAATTAACGTCAATTCTGAGTTGGCATGTTTTCCAAATCGCAGCTGAAGTAGCAGGTTTCTCACGTGTTTTTTGAAACGGCACGTTTCTTACGACTAGTCTGAATTGGCACCTTTCTGCATCCAACCGACGATATATTATACATGAGAAGAATTATTTTATTGAAATATTCTTCCTTCTTTGTCAAAACATTGACACCGAGATTTATTGATAGTCATGATATAAGTCGAGGTATAAGCCGTCCATAAACCACGAGGACAATTTTTTATTAATTTTTGACCCTCCCCCCATCCAATATGGAACACAAACTTTTACTTTATGCATAATTGACCTTAATTTTGTCACTCGGTGGTTTTTAGGGACGCTGATTACGAATTTGATGTAAGTTTTCATAAATTTAAAATGGTGTATTCAATATGGCAGAATTTTCTTTTAAATTTATGCAATTGACCTTAATTTTGTTACTCGAGAGTTCTAATACCAGTCAGTTAGCTGTAAATGTCATAGGAGCGCCCACTGACAATTATTTTAGCACTTGCGTCGATTCACGACCAGCGAGCGTGTATAGAAAATTTCTTTTAATTTCTCTTTCCCATACTATTGAAATTTTGAAAACAAACATCGTATTCGTAATCAGCGACCCTAAAAACCACCGAGTGACAAAATTAAGATTATTTGCTTAAAGTAAACATTCTGTTACATATTAGATCCGCCATTTTTATTTATGGGAAACTAAAATCGAATTCGTAATCAGCAACCACAAAAATTCCCGAGTGACAAAATTAAGGTGAATTGCATAAATTAAAAAAAATTTTGT
Source organism: Leptopilina syphax (assembly GCA_032872505.1). NCBI lineage: Eukaryota > Metazoa > Arthropoda > Insecta > Hymenoptera > Figitidae > Leptopilina > Leptopilina syphax. The sequence continues at coordinate 14,642,376 of CM065471.1, read as the reverse complement.
TCTATATATGTATTAAATCCGCTATCTTGAATTTCTTAAAAATAACATTAAATTAGTAATCAGCGACCCCAAAAGCCTTCGAGTAGGAAAACTTAGGCGAATTTAATTACATTTTGGTATTTTGAAAAATAGTGACCACCGCTTTCAAAGTTTCCTTCATATTTTAGGCCATATTTGGTCCGACATCTTTAAATTTTACATTCTAATTTACTTTTTTTAAAAGTATACAATTTTTGTGCCTCTATGGACGAGAATTTAATATTATTTACGCACGTTTAACTCCTTAACAGTGTAGTCAAAATAAAGTTTTCGTGTCACAACTGAGCTAAATTTTTTTATTTCTTTTAATACCAGATATCATTATATTTTATGTTTTTGGGGTTACTGAATCCAAATATTTGGATGGGTAAATGGGTAAAAAAATAACCAAACTTGAAAAAATTAAATTTCTTTTCTGTTTTTAAAATTAAAACCGCTATATTTAATTTTTGTTTTGAACGAAATTCTTTTTTTTCACACCGGAATCGAAAAGAGCACACTCAATACCTATAAGAAACATACTTGCGGTATAAAATATAATCCGTTTTATTCATAAAAGTATAGGTTGAATTTGCGCAAAGAATTTTCTTATTTCAGGCGTTAATGTGTTAATCATTAAAATAATATTATAATATTTGGGGAGAGTGGGACAAACCGTCCAGATGTCAATATCTCCGAAATGGCGAGATTGTCAAAACTGTTGTTTAGAATGTCAAAACAACCATGTGTAGTATACCTTATTTTTTAACTAACATTTATTCTCAAAATGAGCGTATGGGACAAACAGCAATAATTTCAATAAGTTAAAATTTGACTGGCTCCCTTCTTAAATTATATAATAAATTATATAATACCCAAGTATTATTATTATTTGGCCCAAGTCCACTTCTGGGCCAATAGGCCGAAGTTTCAATAAATAATAATAATATATAATTATATATTTATATATATATATATATATATATATATATATATATATATATATATATATATATATTATATATTTAATACATATTTTTAAATAAGGTTATTAATAAATTATCATAACTTCTATTTCATATTTAAAGATCATATGATTTAAAATGGTTGATACATCTCTGAACTATTCTCCTGACAATGTTTTATGTAAGTATAAACTTTTTCTGGATTTTATGTAATTATAAAAAAATAAAAAAACCGCTGCCAAGTTGTATTTTTTTTATATAATTTTGGAGCTCATTTCATGAACACTTTACTTCCTCATAGAGATAAAGATAATAGAAATATATGAATGACTTTTTATAAATATGGTAAAAGTGATTGAATTTTGAGTCAATCAATGTATTTTTAAATACACTACAAGATAGTTACAATAATTTAATAGTTAAATAAAAATTTTCAATCAAAAAAGTTGAGAAAAAGTCATTTTTCACAATTTTTGGTTTTTAAAATACCAATAATTTTGAAATTTATGATCGAATTAGGTTCAAAAATAGGTCAATCGAAGCGTTTTTTAATGCTCTACAAGTTGATAACGATAATTTTAAAGTTACTTCTACGTTTTTTAACAAAATTTTCAAAAAAGTCTTATTTTCCAAAATTTTTGATTTTTAAAAGTTTAATAACTCCGGTTAATATGGACAAAAAATGTTGAATTAGGGCTCAAAAGATGCGTCTAAAAAAACTCTACAAAATTATGAAAAAACATTTATAGGTGTCCTAACATTTTTTTAAAGTTATGGTCAAAAAACGTTTTTTTGCAAAATTAAAAATCAAAAAAAAATTTAGTTAAACTTTATTAATATATCAGAAAGTACTCTCGCTTTATGTCCGCAGGTGAGATCTACAATTTAAAAAAAAATTCAGTCCAATAGCTCTTCATGATTTCGAGATATTTATGAAAATGTGATGTTTACACACACACACACACACACACACATACGGAATGACATTTTTTAAAAATGTCATTTTTGAACTCCTGAGGTCAAATAACATAAAGATATGTCAAAAAATCGAACTCGAAAAATTTCGGTATTACAATACTTCCTCTATGAGGAAGTAATTATAAAATTAAATATTACCTACAACAACAACAACAACAAATTTTCAGTGCTTTTAATGTAAACTTGATAAGGGTAGTGGCTACTAACAAAAAGTTGTTTAACAACAAGAACCAATAAACAAATAATTGGGGTAAAAAAAATTAACCTAAAAATTACTTAAATTAATAAATTATATACTAACTCGAATGAGAATTGAATCAATTTTTCATTTATTCTTTTATTTTTCAAAATTTCTCTTAAATTTGTTAAGAAATTCCCGTTTGAAATGTAAACCATTAATATCTCAAAACTCTTCCTTATGGACATTTTAGAGGAGTTGTAAGATTCACCAAAATTAAAAAGGGGTTGTTTTGAGATAAGAGTTTTACATTTCTTACAGGAATTTCTCATTGAAATTAAAAGAATTTTTGAAAAATAAAGAAATAAACGGAAATTTCGTTTAATTCTCTGTCAAATTACGTAGAGGAGAACGGGGCGAGGCAGCCAATGAGGTGAGGCAGCCAATTGCTTCTTATTTCTACATATTTTTTTTAAATCGTGCGCTGTTGATAATGTAGACTGCTTATGGTAGTTTACTTTAGTTGCTAACAGATGGGAATTATTGCTGCAGCAGTTTAGCAGTGACAGTATCATTTATGAAAACAGACTTTTTGGATGTAACTTTTCTAAGAGTTTTTTTGGTGATTTTAGTTAATAGAGTTACACGAATGAAATTCTTGTAAAGTGATTTTCAATGCAGAATTTAGTGCTGAAGACGATGGTGTTATTGGAATTGCGATATTTTTAATATTACGGGTTTTGTGAATGTTTTCTTAAAAAAGTACTCGTGGGGTTAGGCAGCCAACGCAAAATTTTTCGTCCTTTTGTGTTAATTTTATTGGTTCTTCTAAATGTTTTCTTTTTTTTCCTACCCCACTACGTTTTAAACTTAAAATTGAATTTTGTAAACCATTTTTTAAGAATAACAAATTTATATTTCCTTAAAATGTTAAATTGAATTTAATTAATGTTATTATTATAATATTATTCAAATGTAAAGTTTTGAAGTTTACTAATAAAATAAAAGTAAGTTAAGGACAACTACCTTGTTATGTTTCATTAATTTTAACTTTAAGTTAGGTTTTTTAACTATTAAAATAGTTGGCCGCCTCACCCTTTCGTTTTTGCAAATATGCCAAAATGTGGTCCTTTGGGAAAAGGGTTGTAGACATTTTCAAGTGCAACCTACGTCAAAATGTTCTATGGCGATTTTTTAGCCAAAAAGACAAGCTTTCTAACGCGATATTAAAATTGAAAAAACCTATTTAAATAACTGCCTCGCAAACCAAAATGTGCCGTCTTGGCTGCCTCGCCCCTTCTCCTCTAGTCTATAACTCATTATCAATAATTCCTTTTTATAGATTAAAATTCACTTAAAAAGTACTATTCTCGCGATCGTCGTATGTTGTCGTATAAACCTCCTTTATATTCAATAAGATATAAGTATTGGTTTTCTTATAAGGTAAATGTTCCTATTTAGCACGTGTACCAATCTGTGAACATTTGCTCATATATGTGCAAATACAACTTAATGTGCGAAAGCTAGAGGGCGCCAAAATTGCGAAGCATCAGTTTTTCCCCTTTTTCGTATCAAAAAAACCATTTTTGCGTTTGGGTGTAAATAGAAAAATTGTAGAGCTTAAAAAAACCTACAAAATTCATATATATAATCTTAGTTTTCCGCCATCACGTCAAGTTTTTTCAAAATGGCGGATCCAATATGACAGTTGAATTTTTTTTAAATTTGTCAGATTTACTTGAAACTTGTTACTTGGGGCTTTTTGGGATCGGTGAATGCGTATTTTACCTTAGTTTCTCAAAATTCAAAATGGAGGATCCAATATGGCTGACGAATTTTTAAAAAATTTATCAGATTTACTTAAAACTTCTTATTTGAAAGTTTTTGGGGTCGCTGAATACGAATTTTACCTTAGTTTAAAAAAATTCAAAATGGCGGATCCAATATAGCTAACGAATTTTTTAAAAATTTATCAGATTTTGAATTTTTGAAAACTAAGGTAAAATTCGTGTCACAAAAATCACCGTAAACAAATGGCTGCCTTTATACCCTTGTTGCTTAATATATTATTTACATGTGAAATTGTATAAAATTGCGTGACAGGGTGAGGGGGGGGGTCTAAAATCCCGAAAAATTGCGTGACATCATTTATGAATGCTCTTTTTCAAGTAAATTGATAAATTTTTAAAAAATTCGACAGCCATATTGGATCCGCCATTGTGAAGAAACTTGACGTGATGGAGGAAAACTGAGTTCGGATTCGAATTCAGCCACCCAAAAAACATAAAAAACATGGTCCAGTCAATATTTCCTTTAAAAAAATTTTGTGGTCCGGTGTTATATTAACCCCTATACCCCAATGGGAAATTTACAACTGGCGTAGTACTGCGCCAGCACTGGCAGCACTGGCGGCAAGGCTGAGAGCCAGCACTGGCATGGCACTGGGATGATAACGCCGTCTGGCGCTGCCGAAGTACTGTCTGTCAGTGCTGCCAGACAGCGCTGGCGCAGCACTGGACCAGTGCTGGCAGAGAATATTGCCGCAATAAATGCCGTATTGTTATTAATTAGTCGTAAATTCATAATTATAAATAATTTAACAACAAAATGGTAAATAATATTAATAAATAGTTATTATTCATAAAATATTTCTCTTCTTAAAGAAATTGTATTAAAGATGGAGACTAACAATGGATATAGTAAATGAAGTAGAAAAAAATTGTTTATAACGGGGCCATCCATAAAGCATGTGATATTTTTTTACGATTTTTGACCCCCTCCCCCCGGTTGTGATAGGTCATGATATTTACAAACCCCCCTCAAAAAGCATGTGATAATTTACTTACACCCCCCCCTCTCTCTATCATGTCAAAGAAATCAATTTAAATTTTAATATTATTAAAATAACAAACGTTTTTCAGCAAGAATATTTTTCAATTTATTATTTAATATTAATACTTATTTTGTTATTTATTTAATTTATTATATATTATTTAAAATACATTACCGGTCAAAATTAAGAGACCACCCATTTTCAGACGAATTAAAAACGTTTTAAAACATAAAATTTATTGAAACTAAAATTTTTTTCTGTTAATTTTTTGAAAGATGATAAAATTTTGAAAAGAACAAGATATTTCAGAAGTCGTTTGGCCAATAATTTATTTAGATATTTTTAAAAAATTGTCATTTTTAATTTTTTTACAAAAATTTGAATAACTTCTAAAGTAATGAACGCTTTTTAATGATCTTAGACTTATTTGAAAGGTCATTTGCTACACTATAATCATTACTTATAGGCATTAACGTGTAATTTTTTTCTTAGAAAATGCAGGCCGTCAAACTTGGACCAAAATAATTAAAAAAATTTGAAACAATCTTATTAACAGAAAAATAATTTAAAAAATTTTTAAATATTTTTTTATAAAATTTTCTTGAAAAATCTACAATGTATGATATGTTATATATTTTCTAGAATAGTTTTTAGTACAGAAAAATTATTCCTATGAAAATAAACAAAATTGCTGACGAGGGGAATCGAACCTACGACCTACGGACTAACAGACTAACGCTCTAACCACTATGCTAACGACAAATGTGTACAGTAAAGTATTAATATCTCAGTATCATTCAGACATACAATTATTGAGTCAAAGATGAGAAAAAAATAGGGATACGTTAGAAATAATAAATTGAAATAAAATAAATTAGGGACGCATGAATCTTCCACAAATCCCATTTGACCTAATAACAAGTAACCGAAATTCACTTCGCCGAATCACCAGTTACCATAAGATATATGTATTAGAATTATTATTTAATCTAATTTTCATTTTCCCGATGATTCATTTGCTCTAATTTTTATTTTGCAGATATATTCTTTAACAGAGATTTCGTTAGTCCGAAAAAACATTTGACCTAATTTTTATTTGTCCAGTTAATTGTTTGGACTAATTTTCGATTTTCCGATATTTCATCTGTTATAATTCCTATTTTTCTAAATCATTAATTAAATTTTTTTTTTATTCGAAATGTTTTTTAACCTAAATATCAATTGCTCTAAATGTAATGAGTTATAAATTTCATTTAATCGAAATGTCATTCGTTATAATTACCATTGTCTCGAATAATTATTTACCAGTATTTACTTTCTACAGAATTGTCATATAAACTATATCCTATTTGCTGTAATGTTTTTTTAACAGAAATTCACTTACCTCGAAGTAGCATTCAGCCGAATGTTTATTTATCAGAAAGATTATTTAACATAACTTTTGTTTATCCGAAACATTATTTCACCTAATTTTAAATTGTTATATTAATTGTATGACATAAATCTATTTCTACCTTATGTTTATGTGACATATTGTTCTTTTATTCGAATTGTCAAATCGTCGAATGCTCAGAACATCTAATTGTCAGTTCGTCGAATGTTCAAAACGTCGAAATGTCTATTCGTCGAATCGTCAAAACGTCGAATTGACAAAAATTCGAAAAATTTGTTTGATCTAAGTAAATTTTTGTTTGTTTTAAATTAATTTTAACTTAAATCAAACAAATTTTTCGAATTTTTGTCAATTCGACGTTTTGACGATTCGACGAATAGACATTTCGACGTTTTGAACATTCGACGATTTGACAATTCGAATAAAAGAACAATATGTCACATAAACATAAGGTAGAAATAGAGTTATGTCAAACAATTAATATAACAATTTAAAATTAGGTGAAATAATGTTTCGGCTAAACAAAAGTTATGTTAAATAATCTTTCTGATAAATAAACATTCGGCTGAATGTTACTTCGAGGTAAGTGAATTTCTGTTAAATAAACATTAGAGCAAATAGGATATAGTTTATATGACAATTCTGTAGAAAGTAAATACTGGTAAATAATTATTCGAGACAATGGTAATTATAACGAATGACATTTCGATTAAATGAAATTTATAACTCATTACATTTAGATATTTAGGCAATTGATATTTAGGTTAAAAAACATTTCGAATAGAAAAACAAATTTTAATTAATGATTTAGAAAAATAGGAATTATAACAGATGAAATATCGGAAAATCGAAAATTAGTCCAAACAATTAACTGAACAAATGAAAATTAGGTCAAATGTTTTTTCGGACTAACGAAATCTCTGTTAAAGAATATATCTGCAAAATAAAAATTAGAGCAAATGAATCATCGGGAAAATAAAAATTAGATTAAATAATAATTCTAATAATTAAATTAAATTACTTTACTTATTGCATTTAACATTTTACGTAATTCTTAAATTACGTGGTAATTTTTTAATAATTTTTTATTCATAGTAAGAAGTATAATAGTATTTTAATAGGAACCAAATTATTATTGAGATTAAAGTTTAAATTTTGTTTATAATTTTTAATTTGTTTAAATAATTTATTATTTACAAAATTAGACAATTGTGTTAAATTGTTATTATTAAATTTAATAAGAATAAAAAAGAACAACTGAAAAGTAAAATATTAATTTTTTTCAATAAATTTATATTTATAAAAGTTTATAAACTTTTTTTATAATTTTTTTCAAGTTTATCCTTTCTTAAAAAAGACATGGAGTGGAAAGGTCGAATTTATCGAAAAGTATCGAAGTAAAGAATGGGCAATGAGAATGTAAAATCTTAATAGAAGGGTGTTTTTGAAATTGTTTGTACATGTGAAGGTGGCGCTGCAGTCGTATGTTATTTAAAAAAGAGCGCGAATATATAAATTTTATTTTTGTTAAGAGAAAGTATTCATAATAAATCTTATTTTGCATTGTCAAAAAAAAACGTCAACATTTCAAATATAAATAAGCAAATTATTAACTGAAAAAATTTGAATATTATTATTATTGAAATAATGGACTTGGACAATGGACATATAAAAACTAGCACCGTAGACTGCCGCTTGCGGCCGTCGGAGGAGCAAAGAGCGTTGTGAACAATTTTTCTATACTCAGCCAGCACTTGCCGCCGTGGCTTGTCCAAGCTTTGGCAAAACAAAAATTCTGTACTGCGCCAGCACTAATTGTCGAGGCTCGGCTAGACAAAAACTGATGCTTCGCAATTTTGGCGCCTTCTATCTTTCGCACATTAACTTGTACAGTACACTGTAAAAAAAGGGAGTTAAATTTTAACTCCCCCGGGGGGTCTATAAAAGTCGCACCCATTGGGGAGTTAATGCCAGGGGAGTTAAATAAAGAGAGTTAAAATTTCACACCCAAATGCTAACTCCCCAAGGAAAAAATAACTCGCGCGGGTGTTGAATGAAGGGAGTTAGAAATTAACTCTCTTTTGGAGTTGATTTTTAACTCGAAAAATTTCACACCCAACTCCCGAGTCCGTTAACTCCCTAAATTTTTTACAGTGTAGGGGCCCAATGAGTTAAAATGTAGAGAAATTTGTTCTCTACAGCTTTTATATAAGAAATTTTTCTGTACGACTTACGGTTTTCGTACAAAATCAAATCCAAAGAAATTTTGAGTTTAAAACCAAACTTTTTGGTTTTAAGCTAATAGTCACATGTGCCACTAACGATTTATGAAATAATCTTGAGTAAGGTATTTTTTCCCAAAAAACGGCATTTCAGGATAGATTTACTGTACTATATAGTTTAGTAAGTAGTTAGTTTTTATCGTGTAAAGTATTTTTGGTATAAAACTGTATTTTATGACAATAAATGTTTTTAAAAAATTAATACTTAGCTATTAGCATTTTGACAACTGCAAGCAATCAAGTGATTTGACAGGTTAACGTTTTAGAGTTTTCCAGAGCAAAAAACGGAATTTTTATAAATTAAAGTGATTATTTATGAGATTTGATATTAATCGAGGGGGTATTTACTTGTGTATTCAGGGTGGCCACAAGTTTCAGTTTATCAATTTCCCTGACAATTTACTGACATTAAAATTAATTTCCCTGACAAAATTCTTTTTACAGGAAAATATGAATGTTTACGGAAAATGAGTAAAATTTATGATTTTAATTATTTTTTAAAATGACAATTATAACCCTTCCTGAATTCAATTATTTTCTACAATTTCCACCCAGTAAAAAAAAAGTATTGGAAGAGAGCGAATAGTATTGTCGGTGAGTTTCTGCCAATACGGTTTTCATGCGAAAACCGTATTGGCGATTGGCACTTTTATGCCCTTAAATTTCAAACCAATTCCGTTTTTGTCCGCAATCTTAATGAATTCCTTTTCTATTGTTAAATTGATAATTTCTATCCAATTCAATTCTCTGTAACCACGTGACCAGAGTCTGAATTTACTTTAATGCCGTTTAAAGGAATCATTTGTTGTGGAGTTAATGCCTTTTAATTAACATTGAATTCTTTAAAGGGCATTAAAGGGGATTCAGACTCTGGTCACGTGGTTACAGAGAATTGAATTGGATAGAAATTATCAATTTAACAATAGAAAAGGAATTCATTAAGATTGCGGACAAAAACGGAATTGGTTTGGAATTTAAGAGCATAAAAGTGCCTATCCACTTTAATTCACCCCTTATTACTGGGGGGCAACTAAACCTTCGTCTCTGAATCAATTAATTTAAATAATTTTCCGAAAGTTCTTCTAAAATTCTGTCATATTTTAAAATTATTTTTGAATTTGATTGATAAATTTTAATTAAAAATTTTTAACATGATTGTTTCCTCTAAAATGTTAAAAATAATTTTAAAATATTATTTTTTTGTATATGTGGCATTCCAGGAGAAATTTCGGAGCACCCTCACCGATTTGTTTTAAACTTGGTAGTATTACATTTGTTGGTCTAAAATTTCAGAAAATCAATTTTTTAAGTAAAATCAATTGTTTATTTAAAAGTTACAACAATTGCTCAAAATTGTTTAAATGCCCATATCTTTTAAACGGTACAAGATAATTGAGTTTTCTTTTTTGCTAAACATTCATAAAGACGAGACGCTTCAAAAATGTTCTTAACATTTTTTCGTATTTTGTTAATTAAAAAAGTTATTTAAATAAATAAAATTAACTTTTGAGCAAGAATTCAAAATTAAATGACTTACGAACCAAAAAATTCCTTGTTTTTCACACTTTTATATTCCGAAGAGAAAAAGTTGATCCAGTTTTTCAATCACTTATAATTTAAACAATTATTCGCTTGTTTACAATTATTTTGCAACTAAATGATCATCTGTTCTCACCTGCGCGCGACACTGCTACGTCACGTCCGTCTGTCTTCAGAATATATTTTTGACAAGCGTGGAAAAATTGAGGTTATGTTTAATCAAAACAACGCATTTCAATCTTCTTAAAGTCTTAGGATATCAGAATATCAATATCTGATTTAACTTTTTTTTCCATGACTGATAAAAACTTTAAAAAGATTGAAATGCGTTGTTTTGATTAAACATAACCTCAATTTTTCCACGCTTGTCAAAAATATATTCTGAAGACAGACGGACGTGACGTAGCAGTGTCGCGCGCAGGTGAGAACAGATGATCATTTAGTTGCAAAATAATTGTAAACAAGCGAATAATTGCTTAAATTATAAGTGATTGAAAAACTGGATCAACTTTTTCTCTTCGGAATATAAAAGTGTGAAAAATAAGGAATTTTTTGGTTCGTTAGTCATTTAATTTTGAATTCTTGCTCAAAAGTTAATTTTATTTATTTAAATAACTTTTTTAATTAACAAAATACGAAAAAATGTTAAGAACATTTTTGAAGCGTCTCGTCTTTATGAATGTTTAGCAAAAAAGAAAACTCAATTATCTTGTACCGTTTAAAAGATATGGGCATTTAAACAATTTTGAACAATTGTTGTAACTTTTAAATAAACAATTGATTTTACTTAAAAAATTGATTTTCTGAAATTTTAGACCAACAAATGTAATACTACCAAGTTTGAAACAAATCGGTGAGGGTGCTCCGAAAAGTAGTAAATTTCTCCTGGAATGCCACATATATTTGAATTTTTGAAAATATTTAATTGAAAATATTGAATTTTAAAAAATTAGAAGCTAATTTTCATTAATTTTCATTTTTAAATTTACCTTTAAAGATTTTTTATTCTTCAAAAATTGTAACAAGACTTGAAATAAATCATTTTCAATTAAATTTTACAAAATTTCAACTACATATTCAAAAAGATTTGTTTATAGTTATTTTTCACGTTATAAAAATCAAAATAACTTGTACTTTTTTTTACTAAAAATTGTGGTATTTTGTCGCAATTTTTTTAAATGAGTCGAAAAAAGTCACAATTTTCTTATTTTCCCTGACAAAAAATTTTTTCCTGACATTTCCCTGACTTTACTGACATTCTTGCTTTGAAATATGTTCAAAAATAATCTTTTTTATTTTTTAACATACAGGAGTAAAAAAAACTTATTTTTTTAATTTGCAATATCCACGTGGACAATTGTATATGGAGGGAAGGGGTTTGACAAATGTCCACGATTGTCCACAACGCGGGGGGGGGAGGTCAAGAATTGGTGAAAAATTGTCTACGTGGTTTAAGGACGGCCCCTTGACGGAAAACCAAAATGACGGATAGTCGAAGTTACAAGTGATTTGAGATTTTTATAACCTATACTTGTCTATATTTTGGACTTCAACATGTAAACAAACAATTTTACAAAACAATTACACAATTAGTTTAAAATTTGTATTAAAAAAACGGAACATCTTATTTTTTTTATTTAAAAAAGCCGAAAACAGACTGAAGAAAATATCTAAACTGCAAGAAATTAGAGGTTATGGCTGCTTAGATATTTCTCTCCAGAGAAATATATTGGAATGAACTTGCAAAGTCAATTTTTTAAATAAAAAAAAAAAAAAAGATCTTGGTCAGTGACGGATAACAGCGGTGACGATAGACCGAGAGACGGAAAATCGAAGTTCCACTGATGTACTTTAAAAATTGATATATCTTCTTATTAAAGGAAATAGATTTTTATAAAGAAAAAACATAAAGGGCATTTTTCACTATTAAGTGTATTAGAAATTTAAGTAGTCCACAAATTGGGAGACTCACCTTACTATTAGAAGAATAAAGAATTTAATTTCCAACAATTTAAACAATTAAGGGGGAGTGACACCTTTGACCCGAAAAAAATCGAATTTTTTTTTCTTGCTTAAACGATACTTTATAATGTGTAGAATAGAAATTATATCATTAGAGATGATTTCAAAGTTATTTTATGTGAAAAAAATCAAAATTTGCAAAAGGTGTCCAAGAGCGCTTCAAGTGCTTTCAAAACTTTAAACGCGTTTTTCTCGAAATAACGTTTTTCAAAACGGTGGGCAGTCTAGCTAGAACAGTTTTGATCGGATTGACTTTGGACAAAGTTTTTTTTAATTGTCATTTACTAATGCTTTCGAGTATGTAGCGGATTTTTTTTTTTTGGTTTCTTTGTTTTTTTTGCAACAGATTTTTTGACAAATTTTCCCCCTAAAAATCGGCTTTTTACTTCAAACAACTGCCAAATACACCAAAATTAATATTTTTAAAATATCCTACGTACTCGAAAGCTAAATCTATCTCAGAATCAGAAAAACTAAAAATTTTTGATTTAGATTAAACGGTCTAACCGAAATCTTGCCCACCGATTTGCTCTGCAAAGAAAGGAGGCCAACTTCGGCGCTCTCTATAGGCAACAAATTTAAACCTTTTTTACGTATAAATATATTTTTGTGAACTTAAAAAGTTCACAAATAATTCCCTTAAAACCAAATTTTGTTTACTTTATTCCCGTGTCTTAAAAAAATTCATGAAAAACAGGTTCAAAAGAGGCCTCAAAGGTGTCACTCCCCCTTAAAAAATTTGCATTTGAGTAAAAATTACAATTTTCGTAAATAAGAAATATTTGTTAAATTTTAGGTTATGTTACTTAAATAGTTTCTTATTGATAGAAAATTATTATTTTTATTCAAATGCAACTTTTAATTGTTTAAAATTTTGATCAAGTTAACTAAGCCCTTGTAAATATATATTATAAATAATAAATCAAGAAAGTGAATTTTATTCAAAATAGTCACCGATCTGAAGTTAATAAAATTTTTTCAAAAATATAATTGTATGCTTATTTAAACGAATATTTAAATTTCTATACAGCTTATGCACTTTTATTTGATTAAAGTTTATTTTCAAATCGTGAGTTAAAACATACCTTCCATACATTCGTTTACACTTTCATAGTCTGAATAAGTTCTTGTTTCAGGTCTATTGCCTGGTTGCACTAGAAGAATTGTATGAGACTGAAACATAAAAATGTGTTTTTAATGACAAAATTCATTCATTACCTTAATCAAAAATTAATGCATGATTTTACAGGATACGGAAAGAAAAATATTTACAGATATCTAACTACAAAAAAAAATATATTGGCAAAATATTAAAATTTTTAAAAGACTCACCATGTTTTACAACTAATAAAATATTATTTCTGTTTACAAAATTGATATACATATACTAATAAGAAATAATAATAACAAACTTCTATTTTGTTTCTCTCTTAATTAAAATAGACTCATACAAACTGAAATTATAATTACGTCTTGAACTACTATACGAATTGATGCGTATTTCATCTCACGCAGAAAATTTAAATGTCTCACTTAGTATTACTAATTGAAAAATGCCACTAGGTGTCTCTAAGGGCGCAGTCTCATGTGAGCAGAATACGTCGACCGAAAGCAGGCTGCAGGTTGTCATGGCAACATACAAGAGTAAGAAAGTTAGTGAATTAAAATGTAATGGACTTTTTCTCTCATTTCTGTTGCTCCTGCCTACACAGCAGGGTTGGAAAATGACGCGTTATTTTTGGTTTCTGATGTAGATTACATAGAATAAGTAATTTACGTAGACAATGTAGAAAACCCATGTAATTTTCATTTTAAAGATGGCGGCCATTAAAAGACTAAATAAAACATAACATAACCTCTTGAAAAGTTTGCTTTTCAGGTTATATCACGTGACAAAAATACATTAATGTAAATTAGGTAGAAAACTCTTGACGTAAATTACCAAGTAATCTACATGTAAAAAATTACGTAGATTACCTTAGGTAGTTTACGTTCCCAACCCTGCTGCACAGGCAGGCAGCTTGCAGAGGTATAACCGCAGCTTATGCCCTTTCTCCAATATGTTCCGAAAGGCCTTTCTCCAAAGGCCTTTCTCCAATAGGTTTTAAAAAGTGTGCGAATGACTGCGTCTGCGTCAGTTGCTATAGCAACACATGCTAAAATCAACGCAACGCAGTCATTCGCAGACAAACGCAGAGTGGAACCTATTGGAGAAAGGCCTTTAGGGCCAGTTTCACCAAACTAGTTCAAGCACTGAACTCGTTCAAAGTATGAGTTGAACGAGATCAAGTCTCTGCGTACGTTTCACCATCTACTTAACCACGTTCAACTCGGTTGAACTAAGTTTATATTTTAATCGCTGAATTTTGTCGGTTTAAGCCAAGAAGACTAGAGACAGGAGGACTAACTGCAGTAGTGGGGGTAGGACAAATATAGGGGGATTATGAAGGCGTGGTTAGATTGCGCCAAGTATCGTGTTTTGATTCTGCACTTCCACTCACACACGCGTGTCACGTATTCAAATATATAATGTAAGGGTGTTGAGATGTGCAGAACCGAAAACAAGATATTTGGCGCAATCTAACTACGCCTTCAGAACTCACCTAATACTGACTCACTGCTGTGAGTGAGAAAACAGCCGAGTTAGCCCTCCTGTCTCTAGTCTTCTTGGTTTAAGCCAGGAAGGAAGAGTAAGGAGACCGAACTCTGTACAGATAGCTCTTTGAAAATGTCTGAGAAATATGCACGAAAAGTGCCAGGTTCGATGCGTTCTAGTCGACCACCAAATAAGTTGATCATGCGCATAAGCTGTGTTGTGTCTCTGTTTCTCATAAAAATTGTGCAAGTGAGATGTAATATATCTAATGTTTACATTTAGCCGGTTTTAGTGAGATACATATATAATACATTTCGTTTTAAAAATTATTTGTTTATTTTATTTAAAAAAATGTCGTGTTGTGTGCCAGGATGTAAAGAAAGAAAAAGAGTCTAAAAACATTATAGTCTCTTCTATCCTTCTACGGTATGTAAATATACTCTAGTTATAAACACAATTCTTCTTAACCATTTTCGCAAAATTTTTCCCTTTTCATAAATATATTATTAAATTATTTCGGAAATCTAAATAATATCACAATTACAAATAAATAAATTTTCTTTTCAAATTAACACAGTTTAAACTATGTAATATTTACCTTGACATAACCACACTTTTCATCTATGTCAACACTGAACTTTAGTTCAATGCGCATGATCGACTTATTTGGTGATCAACTAGAACACAGTGAGTCTGGCACTTTTCGTGCATATTTTTCAGACATTTGTAGAAGCAGAGTTCGGTCTCCTTACTCTTCCTTCCTGGTTTAAGCAGAGTTGACCGCGTTCAACTTGCCGAACTCTCCCGAAGCGCAGTGCGAACTTTTACGATTTGTTGATTTTCTTAAGGGACTACTACCTATATATAAAAAATTAATTAACATTCAGTGTATTATTTACTTAACAAAATAAGTGGAATCATTATATATACAAAGCATTCTATCCCAAACTGACCCACTATCAAAACAATATTGCATGTAGATGCTTTGTTTTAACAGATTTAACTTTATTAAAAGTAAATTAAATTAAAAAAATATAAAGAAAGAAGGATTTTCAAAAAAGAAAAATTAATCTGACAAATGTTTAGAAATATTCATATAAAAGCCATTACAAATTTTAAATGGTCATTTAATTGACATTCGTATTGAAATTTACAAATCTGATCTACTACACCACAATCACAAAATATGTATGTACTATTATGTTATTAAATTAAGAAAATATAAAAAAGGACTTTAAAAAAAAGTTTGGCTCTCTCTGTCTAATTTTGCTTTCAACAAAAAATTTATATTTTGTAATTTTTGAAATAACTTTTTTCTTTATTAAAATTTTAATTTACTCTTGTCAAAATTGTATTTCTGACATTAAAAAGGAATCGATTCATGTATATAAAGTATATATTTTATCAATATTTATAAAATTAATCGGACGATATTTTTATTTTTAACAAAATATTCAAATTTTGTATTTTTTAAAATACTTTTAAATAATTATTCTAGAATAAGAAATTAAGCAATTAGTATATATTATATTGTGGAAGCTAAATGATCATGAAAAGAACAACTTGTTTTTTACTCCACTACTCATTTTTTATTAAGGTTTTAATTTAAAATAATAGATATTAAGCTCAAAAGAACCTATGCGACATTTATATTTTAGGTTAGTTCAGTTGTTTATTTACATTCCGTGGTTAGATTTAAGCGCCATAACCACTAGGAAATTCTAGGGAATGTAGATTAACTAAACGCGTTCATTTTAAACTGGGATTAGGCTGGTGAAACGCACTAGCGGTTAACTCTGACGATCAAGAGTTGAACGAGTTCAGTTGAACCAAGCTTAACCGCCAGTTGGTGAAACTGGCCCTTAAGGGCGGTATTCAGGTTGAGTCCACAATAGGCACTTTTCTTAAGGCGCTTGTACACCTCACCGATTCCGAGTATGTCCCCGTCGTGCGAGACGCATGATTTTCCCCTAAACGCCAAGTGGTCGAATGTTCAAATGGTCGAATACCAAGTAGTCGAATCGTTAACTGGTCGAATGCTAGAAACATCGAATAGTCAAAACGTCGAATGTTCAAAACATCGACTCATCAATTGATCGAATGTTCAAAACGTCGAATCGTCATTTGGTCGAATGCTAAAAACGTCGAATCGTCAAATGGTCGAATGCTCAATACGTCGAATGCTCAAATGGTCGAATGCTCAAAAGGTCGAATGCTCAAATGGTCGAATGCTAAAAACATCGAATTCTCAAATAGTCGAATGTTCAAAACGTCGAATCGTCAAATGGTCGAATGCTAAAAACATCGAATTCTCAAATGGTCGAATGTTCAAAACGTCGAATCGTCATTTGGTCGAATGCTAAAAACGTCGAATCTTCAAATAGTCGAATGTTCAAAACATCGAATCGTCAAATGGTCGAATGCTCAAAAGGTCGAATGCTCAAATGGTCGAATGCTAAAAACGTCGAATTCTCAAATAGTCGAATGTTCAAAACGTCGAATCGTCAAATGGTCGAATGCTAAAAACATCGAATTCTCAAATGGTCGAATGTTCAAAACGTCGAATCGTCATTTGGTCGAATGCTAAAAACGTCGAATCTTCAAATAGTCGAATGTTCAAAACATCGAATCGTCAAATGGTCGAATGCTCAAAAGGTCGAATGCTCAAATGGTCGAATGCTAAAAACGTCGAATCGTCAAATGGTCGAATGCTCAAAACGTCGAATCGTCAAAAATTCGACGTTTTGAGCATTCGACCATTTGAGAATTCGACGTTTTGAGCATTCGACTATTTGAGGATTCGACGTTTTGAGCATTCGACCATTTGAGAATTCGACGTTTTGAACATTCGACCATTTGAGAATTCGACGCTTTTAGCATTCGACTATTTGACGATTCGACCTTTTGAGTATTCGACCATTTGACGATTCGACCTTTTGAACATTCGACTATTTGACGATTCGACGTTTTTAGCATTCGACTAAATGACGATTCGACGTTTTGAACATTCGACCATTTGAGAATTCGATGTTTTTAGCATTCGACCATTTGACGATTCGACCTTTTGAGCATTCGACCATTTGACGATTCGATGTTTTTAGCATTCGACCATTTGAGAATTCGACGTTTTGATCATTCGACAAATTGACGATTCGATATTTTGAACATTCGACGTTTTTAGCATTCGACCAGTTAACGATTCGACTACTTGGTATTCGACCATTTGAACATTCGACCATTTGTCGTTTAGGGGAAAATCATGCGTCTCCGTCGTGCAAGCAGTTTTCCAAGATAGAATGAGTTTTCTAACCAAGAAAACCAAGTTAGAAAATTGTTTGCATGGCGGGATAATTTAAACATATAAACAATGATCAGTGATTAGTGAAAGATGTGTAATAGTAAAATGTGAATAAAATGGATTTTTTGAATAAAACTTAAGTAAAATACATTTGTTATAAATTATTTTAATAAAGCAGTGAAAATGTAATGAGAAATATCTTTAAAAAAGTAAAAGTTGTGATTAAGTCGATGTTTGCAGAAAAGCTAATATATTTTTATTTTTTTATAAAAAATATATGTTAAATCGTTGGTTTTCGATATTTATATATGTTTTAAATGAAGAATGGAAAACTGCAAAAATTTTTAACTCCAAGTATTACCTTTTCTGCAAACATCGACTTAATGACAACTTTTACTTTTTTAAAAGATATTTCTCATTACATTTTCACTGCTTTATTAAAATAATTTATAATAAATGTATTTTACTTAAGTTTCATTCAAAAAATCCATTTTATTCACATTATACTATTACACATCTTTCACTAATCACTGATCATTATTTATATTTTTAAATTATCCCGCCATGCAAACAATTTTCTAACTTGGTTTTCTTGGTTAGAAAACTCATTCCATCTTGGAAAACTGCTTGCACGACGGGGACATACTCGGAATCGGTGATTCCATTGTTCGAACCAGGGAGTATAGACTTAAGGAGACCAATGTAGTGTGTATGAAATCAACCATTTTATGTCGGAAGTTCATGGTTCTGAATCTTCTCGTATAGCGCGCAACGATCGCATAGATAGCTGAAGTTTTAAAATGAACATGGATTTCTATAAGTTTACTAATTCATGTATATACTATATATTCAAATTATTAATATAAATATAATAATAATAAGATAACAATACAAAGTTTATATTACAGGGCTCGGATTGTGCGACTTTTTTGTGAAAAAATGTGCTTTTTACAGATTTTTTTGATTCAGGAGTGTCGATCGCTTGACATAGCCTCAAACTAAAAAGTGATTTTTAACAGCAAATAAAACCATAAATAAAATGATTTCACCAAATTATGAAAGATCCAGTTGGTTGGACCAAAATTTGATGTAAAATCATAATTGTTAAACATTATGTGTTTTTTCTTTAAGGGTCAGTAACCAATTTTGATAAATAATAGCTCATTCTACTCTTTGAAACATTCTCTACATTTCCACTCGTTGAATTTTGTTTAAAATATTTTGTTCAAAAGTTATTTAAAAAAATTTTTTTTATTTTATTTGCTTAACTATTGAACAAAATATTTTAAACAAACCCTGCTGGAAGTAAAGAGATACAAAGAGATTAAAAAAAGGGGATAAAAAAAGATTAGAAAATATAATAGTTTGGAGATGCAATATGGATACTTAAAAGAGATACAATTTTTTTATCTCTTTCTATAACTTTATATTTATATATCTTTTTATCCCTTCTAATCTCTTTATATACAGTTTTAGATATAGAAATATATAGAAAAAAATATATAGAAAGAGATAAAAAATTGGGGATGCAAAGTGGTGAATTAAAGAAGATAGAACTTTTCAATCTCTTTCTTTTCATACATTTCTGTCTTCCTCTATCCATTTTCACATCCTTTCTAATCCAAAGGAAAGTAAAAAAGGAGATACCCCTTATAGAAGAAATCGATTAATTTCAATTAAAAACTTTCTCTATTGTTGTTAATTGAGTTTCTTAATCGTGTTGTTTTAATTCATTACGATTAACTATAAAAAATTTGCAAGTAAATCTTTAATACATTTTTAAAAAAGTTTCGATGCTTTGTGAGTTTAAAACTAATTTTGGTTGTCTATTACTGATAAACATTTATTGGTTAAATATATTTACAATAAACTATAAAAATATGGAAGTTATAAACTCAAACAAAAACGTACAATCGCACAGTGCATAACACACGCTTTCTGATCTACGGATCTACTGACCCGACGCCATGACACATAACAGCTGGGAAGATCGACGCATGCGCGTATAAGTTTATGAGTATGTATATAAAAAGGGATATACTATAGTAGATTAGAAGAGATAATCTTATTATATCTCCTCAAATCCCCATATTCTTAACTATCCCTATCTCTTCTAAATAAAGTAATAGGAGATAGAATATGGGATTGAAAGAAGATTAAAAGAATAACATTCGGAAAAGAAGAATGATAAAAAGGAATAAGAAAGGTTTATAGTTTTGCAGTCTCGCATTTCTATCTTTTTCTATCTCAATAATGGGAATAATGGTAATAAATAAGTGTTAATAAGATCCTACATAAAAAGCGATGGAAGGGTATAAATAGGATATCTATAGTTATTAAGAAAAGGTTATAAATGTGGAGAAAGAAGAGTATCGAGAACTTCTGTCATAGAAAGAGATAGAAGTTTATAGACAGGTTATTAAAAGGTATTGAGAATAGATTATTAATAGGTATAAAGAATAGTGTCTATAAGGTCTAACATTGAAAGAGATACAAGGAAATAGACAGGATTTTAAAAGTAATAGAGAAAAGGTGATTGAAAGGGATAACAACAAGTTGTAATAAGATTGTGTATAAAAAGAGATAGAAGGGTTTAAAATGGCTATTAAAAGTTATTCAAAAAAGGTGATTAAAAGAAATAGCGAACAAGTTGATAAAGGTAGGAATAGAAAGGCATAAAGAAGTATAGGTAAGAGATTAAAAGTTATACATTATTCATATCTCTTTCTATATTAGCAATAGAAAGGGATTAAAAGAGAAAAGGTTTCTATCTATTTACTTCCAGCAGGGAAATTTAACAAATGTAATTGTAAAGAATGTTTTAAAGAACAGAATGAGCTACTATTTGTCATAATTGTTAGATCACTTTTTAGTTTGAGGTTATGTTAATAACCTCAAATTATAGTAATAATTAATTTTACTATAAAGGTCATGTTATTCAGTGGCCACGTGCCTATTAAAACTTTATTAAAATTATTGATAGAACATTAAACTCTTTTAATCAATTTTATTATAACTTTTATAAATAATTAAATTTTTTGAAGAATTTCTTTGTTTTTTTTAAATTGAATCCTTTAGTGAAGTTTTATAAAAATTGTATTAAAAATAATTGAATGTTTTCGAAGAATGTTATTATTTATGAAAATAAAATTCATTGTCATAATTTTATATTATCTATGTATTATTTGAAATTATTTTTAATTTCAAAATACAGCAAAAATAAGGTTAGGACGGTTAGGACTTAATCAAGCGACTATATATGCGATCGTTTGCCATCTACAGGATGTACACGTACTACTGATGTACTTCCGACAAAATGTTGCGCCTTTCAGTGAAGTACATGCATATAAGATTGGTCTCCTTAAGTCTATACTCCATGTAAAATATCATCACGATAAAAGACATCGACCATAGTGATAAGGGGCTTCAGATGTGACGTTATATGCCAGATTTGACAAGTCCGCCACCATACCTTACACTCCCCTACATTTAAAATTCGATAAAAATAAATTCCTAACAATACAGATTCTGAGGTTGTGGATTCGACGTAATAGTCATTCGTGTAATTCAATTTGGTATATGTGGATTCATCTCTTGCACTCATGGCCAAGTTAAGGCCAACGCAGAATAGATTTGTAACCGGAACCGCAATCGTAAGCATAACCGTAAGAATGAGTTAAAGAAGGATAGGTATATTGTTTATCCTTCTCTAACTCATTCTTACGCTTACGGTTACGATTGCGGTTCCGGTTACAGATCTATTCTGCGTTGGCCTTTACAAAACGCAACGCAAAACGCTGCCATGGGACTCCAGCCTGACTTTTTCGGTAAATTTTTTTCTACCGACCGTCGTATAAATGTACCCTCACACCTTCGGTAAAAATTTCCAGAACGCCGAACGGGAAATTTTTACCGAAGGTGTAAAGGCCAACGCAGAATAGATCTGTAACCGGAACCGCAATCGTAACCGTAAGCGTAAGAATGAGTTAGAGAAGGATAAACAATATACCTATCCTTCTTTAACTCATTCTTACGGTTACGCTTAGGCCGCAGTCCCATGGCAGCGTTTTGCGTTGCGTTGTAATGAGAGAGAATGCAGCAAACGTATATTTGCGTCTTTTTCTCTCCCATTACGACGCAACGCAAAACGCTGTCATGGGACTCCACCCTTACGATTGCGGTTCCGGTTACAGATCTATTCTGCGTTGGCCTTTAGACAATTTCATAACTATGACTATAAAGAACACAGATAGTAAACTAACTGCTTAAATAAAATTGTAACAAATGAACATTGAAACATTTGGACATTCTAACTTTTGGAAATTTAACAAATATAAACATTCCAACTTTTGGAAATTCGAACAAATAAACATTCTAACTTTTAGAAATTCTAATAAATAAACATTCGAACTTTTAGCTATTCGAACAAATAAATATTGGTACTTTTAGAAATTCAAACAAATAAACATTCGAAATTTTAATAATTCTAACTTTTAGAAATTCTAACAAATAGACATTCGAGCTTTTAATATTTCTAACTAATAAACATTCGAACTTTTAATAATTCTAACAAATGAACATTCTAACTTTTGGAGATTCTAACAAATGGTTATTCTAACTTTTAGAATTTAAGAAAAAATAAGGCGTCTCGACAATTCCAAGAAATGTGCATTGGAACTTTTGACAATGAACAAACATGAACTAGGATTTGAGCTTTTTGCTATTCGAAACAGTTTAGCTATGTGACGTCGACGTTTAATTCAGTTTAATTTCTGTCTTTGTCAGCCTATAACAGTAGTCTCTACATTTTGTTTGTATGTGTTTAACTGCACATTGGCTATGATAAAAATTCCCTCCCTTCGTTGTTAGATTGTTGATATTAATCTTTACAAGCTACAGACATCTGCTGACATTGAATAGAATAATAAAGAATAAAATAAAAAGAAAACAGTTTTTCAGTTATTCCAACTGAAAAATGAGAATATTGATTGAGTAATGTGAAAATATCGTTAGGTGTATAAGGAGCGAAAGGAAGGAGAATGAAAAAATTGTTGTTTCTTGTTTAACAACCAGAGGCAAACGTCGCGCATCTTCTTTGTAGCGCATGTACATAGATACATACATGCATACATACATATATGGATATATATTATATACTACAGAAAGACGACGACGTATCATTATCGTTATCTTCGCCAACGTCGCCAATTGTAACCAACTAAAAACTGAAATTGACTAAAATAAGAAATTGTGATACAGCTTTTTGTTGGTGAGACGAGAGCGACGAGAACGACGCGAATTTCACGATACATCACTGGGTCGATGACTACAATTGGAGACCTGTTTGACAAAAGACCAAGTGTGTGAGAGTGATAGGAAGTTCATTTTAATCAGTTTTGTCTATTTGAACGTTTCGTTGTTACGCGTTTGGACATTGACAGTTTCGTGTCGGTGCGTCGTATTTTGTGCTCTTTTTAACAAAACTGCTGGAAGAATCGAGAGTAAAAAAGCCACTTTCATAGGAACATAAGTGAGAGGTGAATTGGCGTCGAAATCATCTCGAGGTCTTTTATAACCATTAAAATTTCGTCGTAAATCTGTCATTCGTCGTTGTTTGCAAGTGAAAACTGGTGAAGGGGAAAACGAAAATTTTCTCGTTTACGGTGGTAAGGTGTTGTAACAGTTCCTGAGGGATGTCTACGCCCGCCAGAAGAAGACTCATGAGGGACTTTAAAAGGTAACAATAGTAATTGTTCGACACATTTTCTACCTCTTAACTTACGAGCGTATGAATGATTCAACTTTTCTTTTCACCCCGCGAACAAGAGGACAGATTAACGTCATCGCATCGGTATTAATAGAAATTCGATTGCGATATTTTGCTTCCATATTATTTGCTATATTTTACCTTTAGCCTTTTCTCTCAAATTATATATTTTAATAAGAAAACACTCCTTTCTCGTAAAAAAAGGCGAAAAGATAAATAATTGAAATTTGTATATTGAGTTGTTGCCTTTATGCAAATATGTAATATAGTTTGACATATAATTAAACTTATATTATCAATTTATTTAGAATCATTTTGGTTATAATACTTTTTTATTCGTAACGTCCAAGAAAAAAATAAGTAAGGCTTGTTGCACATTCATTCAATAAGTGGACGAGAAAGTACACTCTCTATTTGTGTGAAACTATATTTCCATTTTATCTGAGTTTTCGTCACTACTTTTACACATGAAATTGAAGAAAAACCGCAATGACAAAGGCTCGAGCAAGTGTCACATTATTGAGACAGAAAATAGAAACTAGAAGAAAAGCCATTAAACTAATTATTAAAACTACATATTTACAAGTTTTAGTGAATTTCAAGAATAGGAAAGTTAAACAAAATTAGCATTACGAATAATTAGTATGCGATTAATAAAATCACAAAAGATGTGACAAATTTATCCTAAAGTTATTGTTTAAATTGTTAAAAAGCTCTTTCGTGTATTTTAGTACCATATCCTTGTTTTATTTTTATAACACAATATAAACAAGTCCGAATTATAAATAATTTATTAAATTTAAACAACAATTACTTAATAATAATATATTTAAAACTGCAGGCTTCGTACTCATCTACTAAAAATTACTATTTACTACAATTGTGATATCTTTTTTTTAGATTTTAGACACTAAAAGATACTTTTTTCAGTTTTTAAGAATTTGCTCTACTTTAAATTCGCTACAGTGCAACCTGTCGGAATGCAACTCGATTTTTTAAATTTTATTAGTATTAAACAATTT
This sequence comes from Leptopilina syphax, assembly GCA_032872505.1. NCBI lineage: Eukaryota > Metazoa > Arthropoda > Insecta > Hymenoptera > Figitidae > Leptopilina > Leptopilina syphax. The sequence continues at coordinate 14,617,485 of CM065471.1, read as the reverse complement.
TTTAAAAACTTGTTTTATAATTTAATTCTGTAATATTTTTACAATATTCTGGAACTAAGTGAAAATAATCAAATTTATCGGAAAAATTCAATTATTGTCAATACAATTTGAATAAAATTTCTTGGTGGAATTTAATTATTTTTAAAAAATGTATCAAAATTCGTTGATAGAATTATTTTTTTAAAAATTATAATAAACTGTTTAGCAGAATTCAAATATTTTCATTACAATTTCAATTAAATAATTCCTCGTACGAATTTAAATTTTCTTCGAAACAATTGAATTTGTATTTTTAAAAATTTTATTTTTTTAATTATTTTTATCTATATTATCATAAATAATAAAATTTTCACAGAAATTCAATTATATAATTAATGTAATTTAATTTAAATTATTTTTAATTCCATTTTAAATGAATTCTTCGAAAAAAACATTTATTCTTGAAAATTTTATTTAAATTCTTTGAAAGAATTCAATTATTTTCAAAAATTTTGATAAAGTTCTCTAGAAAAATCAAATTTTTAGAAATATTCAATTATTCAATAAATAATTAATTTTTTTATTTAAATAATTGAATTTCTCGTACAACTTTTTCTAATAAAAACAGATTTAAAATGGAATTTCAGTTAAAGTTTTGAAAAATAATTGAATATTAGAAGCGTTACAACAAAAATTTTTAGAAATAATTAAATTTTAAAGGGTTTTTAAATTAAAATCTTTGAAAATTTTAATTGTTGTAAGACTGTAATAATATTAAAATATCAAATAATATTAACATTAATAATAATGTTACAATTTAATCCGTTATTTATAAATAATATAAGTAAATGACATATAATTTATTGATTAAGTAAAATAGAAGGATATTACAATCATTATAATTACATAATTTTATTTATTCATGTAAAATTTTAATTTTGTTCATTCGAATTCAATAACTTAATTTTTTCAATAATCGAATTAATTAAGCTTCAAATAAATATAAGAAAATAGATATATCATTAGCACATAATAATATAAATAATATAATAAATTAATCAGTCTATATAATATTGAGATTTTCTCCTCTATAAATTACAAAAACATAAGTATATGTTTCCTTTTTGCTTTTACTTTAAAATTGTTTCTTTGCAATAATAAATTTACAAGTAACCATTATCGTTTGTATTTATATAAATTTTTTAAAACGATGTCTTATTTGTTTTAATGATTTTTTTGGCTTCTTTAAATAAATTTTGAATCTAATGTTCCTATAGTTTTGAACGTTCAAACAAACGACAATATTTCATGTTGCTTTATTTTATTTATATTTTATTTTAAAAAAACTATTTCTTAACCAAGCAAAAATGTTTTATCTACATTATCTTCCATTTCATTTAGTAAATTTTTGAAAAATATTTAAACAGAAAAAATTTTATTCTTTTAAACGTTTATAATTTTAGACAAAATATAAATCTATTTTCTTTTTTTATTTGAATGAAATTGTATTATGTACTAATCAATAAATTTCAATAAATTACTATTTTTTTACCTTTATCAAGTTCATCAACGTTATAATTATCATCGATTTAGAAGAAAAAAAATACACAAATTGATTGCTCTAGAGGTATTTAAATAATTATTGTAAGTAGAAATTGTTTAATAAAAAATACGATCTTCTTTAATTGTATTAATTACATGCAAAGATTAAAAGAAGAATTTTTTTTTGCTCATTAATACATTGAAAAATAGAAAAAAGTTAAAAATATGTTTGAAATTAAAAGATTTCTTTGTTTGATATGAATCTCCTTAAGATTTTACTCTGACTGTTCCTTAGATGCATCGTCCTTATTATTTTGTTTCTTTCTATCAATCGCTTCTTTCTTTTCTTTTTGGGATTTCTTGAAAATCTCCAGGGATTCTTCTAATGGTTGGAGAAATTGTTCCAATTCGATATCCTTCATAGCCTCTGTTACATCTGCTCCGCTAATTGTTTTTCGATTATGGTTTTTGGCAATTGTATTGGCAGCAGTTGTCAGGTATAAAATAAATATCGACGATGCTTTGGCCACTGCAAGCTTTGCATCTTTTCCAATTGCAACACCACTCGGGAGTGCATCCTTAATTAAGCGAGTTACAACCGCATACGGTAAATTTAAATCCTCTATACGTTCTGCCATCTATTACATATCAGTATTTTTATTATTTCTATATTTATTTTAAATAATAAAAATAATAATAAAATTCAGCAAACATTATTTATCGTAAACATATTTTAAATCTTCTTTCAATTGTAAAATTTAAAAAGTAAAATTAGAAAATTATATTTTCTTTTTTGTTAAATACTTACAAAATAATAACTAAACTCTGAATTAGTGAAATTTATCACAGGCAAAGATAATTGAGGTTAGGTTTTATTAAGAACAAAAAGAGGACTTACATTTAGCTTAAAAAGGGTTCTTCTCCTTTTTATGAAGAATATTGATAAAGTAAAAACAGATTTCTTCTAACTCGTAAGTGTGTGATCAATCAAATGTGATGGATGAGTGTTTTCAATTCTCTCTTTTGTAATTTAGAAAATATAAATATTATTTAATTAGAGAAAATCTATTATATTTCTTAGTAGTCACAGTGTCTTATTGTTATGACTCTAATAATTAATTTAATGTTTCTTGAATACCTTTAGTATTTGTGCGCGAAATTCAAACGAAAGTTTCAAATTTTATTCCAATATGCAGACTGTAGTAATTAAGATTTTATTAATAATTTATTAAATTATTAAACAGTATTATAAATTATAGAGGAGTTGCAAATTTCATTTTACTTTACATTCTCTTAATGTAAGACACTCATTTTTTAAATTGTATAAATATTTGCAGATTTAGATTAAAAAAGAAACTGAATTGATGTACATTTGAGGATAAAAAACAATTTTAACTCTAAATGCATTCTTATTTTTAACATTAAAACATGTTGCGCATTTAGAAAGAGAAAAGTAAAGTTAATCTTCTTATAGCATAAAAACTACTTATTTTATTTTTGCTTTATAATAGAATAGTATAGAATATATTTATTATGTCCTAGGTAAATACCACGAGGACAACCATTAAAAATACAGTAATTAATAACATATATATCATATAATGTTAAATAAAGCTATATGGGCAATTCCACGTGAGATTTCAGTCGACCTCTTAAAATCGGCCAAAAATATTTTTTTTCTATTCTGTATTGAAAAAAAAACAGATACGTATTTTTGTATTATTTTTTTGGAGGCCAAATTTTTGAGTTATGAATTTTCAAAATTTTCGCTTTTTAAATGTAGGTATATTTTTAATGCCAGATAACTCAAAAAATATTGCTTCTTTTCATTTTTTGACAAGAGAAAAAAAGTTTTTTTTTCTCTCTACTTTGGAATAATCATAACAAAAAAATTTTTTTTTCATTTTTTATTAAAAAAATAAAAAAATTTTATAAACAAATTAATTTTTTTTAACTTTGGGTATGATAAATTTTTAATTTTCTTTTTTTAAAACATACCTGGAAATGATAAGAAGGTTTTGCAAAAAGTTTCAGAGTGGGCCTGACAAGTTTGATGGGTCCAAAAAAATAATTAAGCTCTCCGTGCAGGTCGCACGCACGTGGCACAATGGGATTTTTTTTACAATTTATTATTAAAAATTGTTTAGAGCCTTAAAATTCAATAATAATCAAAATCCGATAAAATTTGTAGGCTCTAGACAATTTTTAATAATAAATTGTAAAAAAATCCCATTGTGCCACGTGCGTGCGACCTGCACAGACAGCTTAATTATTTTTTTTGGACCCATCAAACTTGTCAGGCCCACTCTGAAACTTTTTGCAAAACCTTCTTATCATTTCCAGGTATGTTTTAAAAAAAGAAAATTAAAAATTTATCATATACCCAAAGTTAAAAAAAATTAATTTGTTTATAAAATTTTTTTATTTTTTTAATAAAAAATGAAAAAAAAATTTTTTGTTATGATTATTCAAAAGTAGAGAGAAAAACAAAACTTTTTTTTTCTTGTCAAAAAATGAAAAGAAGCAATATTTTTTTAGTTATCTGACATTAAAAATATACCTACATTTAAAAAGCGAAAATTTTGAAAATTCATAACTCAAAAATTTGGCCTCCAAAAAAATAATAAAAAAATACGTATCTGTTTTTTTTCAATACAGAATAGAAAAAAAATATTTTTGGCCGATTTTAAGAGGTCGACTGAAATCTCACGTGGAATTGCCCATATATATCTCATTCAGACAATAAAATACTTTGATTTACAAATTATCACAGCAACTCACATACAGATGACATACCAATTAAGATATACTCTATACATCCAACGAAAATAAATATTTATATAATTGTAGTTTAAATGTTTTTGGACTTTTAATATTTGTCATAGAACAAGGTAGAGAGTTCCATAAATTTATGGCAGTAACCATGAACGAGTTTTTATATTTTTCTGTTTTACATTGTGGAGCCCTAAGAATGCAAGGAGATCTTAACTCTCTAGTAGTAATTTCCTCTCTAAAAACAAACTTTTCATACAAGTACGAAGGTTTTTTATTGTTTAAAATTACATGTGTAAGACAGCCGATGTACCAAAGTCGTCTGTTACTAACACTAAGCCAACCTAGCTGTAACCTATATGGAGTTACATGTTCATCCCTCTTTAAATCAAATATAATAAAGCTGAAGCTGGCGCCCAGTTATCAGCAACCAGTTAATTTTTTAAAATTTTGTGTTGGCAATAAAACAAAAGAAAACCAACGTCAGGCGTTCAACTGGCTCTAACGGAATGCAAACAATTCAATTAATATTCAATAATAAAATTAAATATCAGTAGCAAATACAAATAATACATGATTATTATTTATATAATTATATTATTATATAAATAATAAATAATTGTAGTTTGAAAGAAATATTAATATTATAATAATATAAATAAATAATTTCATTTTTTTCAGGATAAAATAAGTTTAAAAATATAGAAAACATTTTTTTTTCCTTGACTAACAATAAATAGTAAACTATTTTTTCTAATGCTTCGGGGAGTAGAATAAAGTAGAAAAATCATATTTGGTTAAAAGACACGAACATTGGTTAGAAAAAATCAATTTTTTCTGAAAAAAATTTTAAAAAATTTTTTTAAAAAATTTTTAATTTTTTCTTTGACTAAAAATAAGTGGTGCACTATTTTTTCTTATACTTCTAAGCAGGGACCGTCACGCAATCAAAACAAAATTAAAAAATACTTTTGTTTTGATTCGGATATGGGTATCAGAATCAAAATTCCACTCTATTTAGCAGGGACCGTCTCGAAAGTTTAGTTTCGTTTTAGTGTTTGAGTTGACACGAAACTAAATTAACAAAGTGACTTTAGTTTCAAGTCGACACGAAACTAAAGTAACAAACTAAGTTTAGTTTCGTGTCGACCCGAAACTAAATTAATAAATTAGATTTAGCTTCGTGTCGACTCAAAACAAAAGATTGAAAAACATAATTATTTAGTGTCAATCATAGAAAAATTGTTTCCCCTGACTTACGTAACTAGAGCAACGTAAGTAATTAATGTAAGTTATGTAACCAGAGTAAATTACTTAACTATAGTGATTTACATAATTAAAGGAAGTTACGTAACTAGAATAACTTACGCAATTAATCAAACTCACGTAAGTTACGAAAATAGAATAACTTACGCAATTAATCAAACTTACGTAGTTACGTAACTTACGTAAGTTTGATTAATTACAAAATTAAGTAAAGTTGACCATTTTACGTAAGTTGCGTAACTTACGTAAGTTTGATTAATTACAAAATTAAGTAAAAATTTGTCCATTTTTACTTAAGTTACATAAATTACATAAGTTTGATTAATTGCGTAAGATATTCTAGTTACGTAACTTACGTAAGTTTGACTATTTACGCAAGTTACTGTAGTTACGTACTTTACTCTAGTTACGTAAGTTATTCTAGTTACGTAACTTCCTTTAATTATGTAAATTACTATAGTTACGTAATTTACTCTGGTTACGTAACTTACATTAATTACTTACGTTGCTCTAGTTTCGTGTCAACTCAAACACTAAAACGAAAGTAATTTCTATTTAGTTTCGTTTTAGAAGCGGTCCCTGCTATTTAGTTTTGATTCCAATATCAAAATCAAAATTCAACTCTATTTCGTTTTGGTTCCAATATCAAAATCAAAATTCAACTCTATTTCGTTTTGGTTTCAATATCAAAATCAAAATTCCATTCTATTTAGTTTTAATTCCAATATCAAAATCAACATTCTTTTTTGCTTTAATTTTGATAAAATACTACTACGCGTGTATAAGTCTCATTGAACCTAAATTTTGTTGCAAATGTCAAATATATCAGAAGATAATATCGTTTTTACATACGAAATCTGAAATAGAATTCGAATCGACTTCTGTTTCTATAAGAAAACCGAATTGCAGTATTATAATATCAGAATCAAAATAGGAAGTAAATTTTGTTTCGTTAACGTATCAGAATCAATATAGAAAGTAAATTTTGTTTCGTTACATTATCGGAATCAAAATAGGAAGTGAATTTTGTTTCGTTACAGTATCGGAATCAAAATAGAAAGTAAATTTTGTTTCGTTACAGTATCAGAATCGAAACAGGAAGTAAATTTTGTTTCGTTACCAAATCAAAATCAAAATACATTAATAATTTCGTTTTGTTTTGGAATATCGTAACGAAATCAAAATTTGATTTCCGTGACGGTCCCTGCTTCTAAGAGTAGAATAAAGTAGAAAAATCATGTTTGGTTAGAAGACACAAACTTTAAATAGCAAAAAATCAATTTTTGGTGAAAAAAATTAGAAAAAATATTTTTAAAAATTTCCAATTTTTTCCTTGACTAAAAATAAGTGGTGCACTATTTTTTCTTATACTTTTGGGAGTAGAATAAAGTAGAAAAATCATGTTTGGTTAAACGACGCGAACTTTGAATAAAAAAAATCAATTTTTTCTTAAAAAAATTGGAAAAAATTTTTTAAAAAATTTCTACATTTTTCCTTGAGTAAAAATAAGTGGTGCACTATTTTTACTTATACTTCTAGGAGTAGAATAAAGTAGAAAAATCATGTTTGGTTAAAAGACCGGAACTTTGAATAAAAAAAATCAATTTTTTCTTAAAAAAATTGGAAAAAATTTTTTAAAAAATTTCTAAATTTTTCCTTGAGTAAAAATAAGTGGTGCACTATTTTTACTTATACTTCTAGGAGTAAAATAAAGTAGAAAAATCATGTTTGGTTAAAAGACGCGAACTTTGAATAAAAAAATTCAATTTTTGCTTAAAAAAATTGGAAAAAATTTTTTAAAAAATTAAGGAAGATTTCGACTATATCAGCAATTAGTGACATCTATTAGACGTCAATTGAACTCTTTGGTTTAGAGTCAGGTGTTATTCTTAAGATAATTATTCCGATATGGTTGTCGGTAAATAATTATATTTTTGAATTTAATTTTTGATCTGAAAAAATAAGCTGCGTGAACGACTGCACTGTGCATCTGTGAGGACTCGAACCCCAGTTAATAGCTGCCTTTCGCGGGACTAACGCCTACCAATGCACCATGCCAACACAGCCTGGACGTTCACGTTTCTTATAATCTCAGATCAAGCCCATACACTAGTCGAAGAGCTGTATAGTTAATGTAGGAAATTATAAATAATAAATAATTTCCTACATTAATTTTTTAAAAAATTTCTAAATTTTTCCTTGAGTAAAAATAAGTGGTGCACTATTTTTACTTATACTTCTAGGAGTAGAATAAAGTAGAAAAATCATGTTTGGTTAAACGACGCGAACTTTGAATAAAAAAAATCAATTTTTTCTTAAAAAAATTGGAAAAAATTTTTTAAAAAATTTCTAAATTTTTCCTTGAGTAAAAATAAGTGGTGCACTATTTTTACTTATACTTTTGGGAGTAAAAAAAGTAGAAAAATCATGTTTGGTTAAACGACGCGAACTTTGAATAAAAAAAATCAATTTTTTCTTAAAAAAATTGGAAAAAATTTTTTAAAAAATTTCTAAATTTTTCCTTGAGTAAAAATAAGTGGTGCACTATTTTTGCTTATACTTTTGGGAGTAGAATAAAGTAGAAAAATCATGTTTGGTTAGAAGACGCGAACATTGAATAGAAAAAATCAATTTTTTCTTAAAAAAAATTGGAAAATTTTTTTTAAAAATTTCTAATTTTTTCCTTGACTAAAAATAAGTGGTGCACTATTTTTTCTTATACTTTTAAGAGTAGAATAAAGTTGAAAAATCATGTTTGGTTAGAAGACGCGAACTTTAAATAGCAAAAAATAAATTTTTTGTGAGAAAAATTAGAAAAAATATTTTTAAAAATTTCCAATTTTTTCCTTGACTAAAAATAAGTAGTGCACTATTTTTTCTTATACTTTTAAGAGTAGAATAAAGTAGAAAAATCATGTTTGGTTAGAAGACGCGAACTTTAAATAGCAAAAAAAAAATTTTTTGTTAAAAAAATTAGAAAAATTTTTTTAAAAAATTTCTAAATTTTTCCTTGAGTAAAAATAAGTAGTGCACTATTTTTTCTTATACTTTTGGGAGTAGAATAAATTAGAAAAATCATGTTTGGTGAAAAGACGCGAACTTTGAATAGCAAAAAATCAATTTTTTCTGAAAAATTTAGAAAAAATATTTTTAAAAATTTCCAATTTTTTCCTTGACTAAAAATAAGTGGTGCACTATTTTTTCTTATACTTTTAAGAGTAGAATAAAGTAGAAAAATCATGTTTGGTTAGAAGACGCGAACTTTAAATAGCAAAAATTAAATTTTTTGTGAAAAAAATTAGAAAAAATATTTTTAAAAATTTCCAATTATTTCCTTGAGTAAAAATAAGTGGTGCACTATTTTTACTTATACTTCTAGGAGTAGAATAAAGTAGAAAAATCATGTTTGGTTAGAAGACGCGAACATTGAATAGAAAAAATCAATTTTTTCTTTAAAAAAATTGGAAAAATTTTTTAAAAAAATTTATAAATTTTTCCTTAAGTAAAAATAAGTGGTGCACTATTTTTTCTTATACTTCTTAGAGTAGAATAAAGTAGAAAAATCATGTTTGGTTAGAAGAAGGGAAGTTTGAATAGAAAAAATCAATTTTTTCTTAAAAAAAATTGGAAATTTTTTTAAAAAAATTTCTAATTTTTTCCTTGACTAAAAATAGGTGGTGCACTATTTTTTCTTATACTTTTTAGAGTAGAATAAAGTAGAAAAATCATGTTTGGTTAGAAGACGCGAACTTTAAATAGCAAAAAAAAAATTTTTTGTTAAAAAAATTAGAAAAAATATTTTTAAAAATTTCTAATTTTTTCGTTGACTAAAAATAAGTAGTGCACTATTTTTTCTTATACTTTTGGGAGTAGAATAAAGTAGAAAAATCATGTTTGGTGAAAAGACGCGAACTTTGAATAGCAAAAAATCAATTTTTTCTGAAAAATTTAGAAAAAATATTTTTAATAATTTCCAATTTTTTCCTTGACTAAAAATAAGTGGTGCACTATTTTTTCTTATACTTTTAAGAGTAGAATAAAGTAGAAAAATCATGTTTGGTTAGAAGACGCGAACTTTAAATAGCAAAAATTAAATTTTTTGTGAAAAAAATTAGAAAAAATATTTTTAAAAATTTCCAATTATTTCCTTGAGTAAAAATAAGTGGTGCACTATTTTTACTGATACTTCTAGGAGTAGAATAAAGTAGAAAAATCATGTTTGGTTAGAAGACGCGAACATTGAATAGAAAAGATCAATTTTTTCTTTAAAAAAATTGGAAAAATTTTTTAAAAAAATTTATAAATTTTTCCTTAAGTAAAAATAAGTGGTGCACTATTTTTTCTTATACTTCTTAGAGTAGAATAAAGTAGAAAAATCATGTTTGGTTAGAAGAAGGGAAGTTTGAATAGAAAAAATCAATTTTTTCTTAAAAAAAATTGGAAATTTTTTTAAAAAAATTTCTAATTTTTTCCTTGACTAAAAATAGGTGGTGCACTATTTTTTCTTATACTTTTTAGAGTAGAATAAAGTAGAAAAATCATGTTTGGTTAGAAGACGCGAACTTTAAATAGCAAAAAAAAAATTTTTTGTTAAAAAAATTAGAAAAAATATTTTTAAAAATTTCTAATTTTTTCGTTGACTAAAAATAAGTAGTGCACTATTTTTTCTTATACTTTTGGGAGTAGAATAAAGTAGAAAAATCATGTTTGGTGAAAAGACGCGAACTTTGAATAGCAAAAAATCAATTTTTTCTGAAAAATTTAGAAAAAATATTTTTAATAATTTCCAATTTTTTCCTTGACTAAAAATAAGTGGTGCACTATTTTTTCTTATACTTTTAAGAGTAGAATAAAGTAGAAAAATCATGTTTGGTTAGAAGACGCGAACTTTAAATAGCAAAAATTAAATTTTTTGTGAAAAAAATTAGAAAAAATATTTTTAAAAATTTCCAATTATTTCCTTGAGTAAAAATAAGTGGTGCACTATTTTTACTGATACTTCTAGGAGTAGAATAAAGTAGAAAAATCATGTTTGGTTAGAAGACGCGAACATTGAATAGAAAAGATCAATTTTTTCTTTAAAAAAATTGGAAAAATTTTTTTAAAAAATTTATAAATTTTTCCTTAAGTAAAAATAAGTGGTGCACTATTTTTTCTTATACTTCTAAGAGTAGAATAAAGTAAAAAAATCATGTTTGGTTAGAAGAAGCGAACTTTGAATAGAAAAAATCAATTTTTTTTTTTAAATTGGAAAAATTGTTTATAAAATTTCTAATTTTTTCCTTGACTAAAAATAAGTGGTGCACTATTTTTTCTTATACTTTATAAGAGTAGAATAAAGTAGAAAAATCATGTTTGGTTAGAAGACGCGAACATTGAATAGAAAAAATCAATTTTTTCTTATAAAAATTGGAAAAATTTTTTTAAAAAATTTCTAATTTTTTTCTTGACTAAAAATAATTGGTGCACTTTTTTTTCTTATACTTTTAAGAGTAGAATAAAGTAGAAAAATCATGTTTGGTTAGAAGACGCGAACATTGAATAGAAAAAATCAATTTTTCTTATAAAAATTGGAAAAATTTTTTAAAAAAATTTCTAATTTTTTTCTTGACTAAAAATAATTGGTGCACTTTTTTTTCTTATACTTTTAAGAGTAGAATAAAGTAGAAAAATCATGTTTGGTTAGAAGACGCGAACTTTGAATAGAAGTAGAGCCGATTATCATAGAATAAGTCTTATTAAAATTTATTTTAAGGGGTAACATCACCCAGAGCCTATACAAAATACGGTCTATTTCAATTAATTTTTTTTAGAAAACGGTTCAGTACAATGTTGCTAGGTTTCTGCAACGTTAAACACATGAATTAAACTTAATTTAAAAATAAAAAAAAATTTTGTTTTCAAAATTGCGCCTTCACAACAGTTCAACTTAGATCACGTTTTTTAAAACAACCTCTGCGGCCGGAAGCTTTTCTACGTTCCATAAGCACCTAGGCAAAAAATTCAAACGAATTATGAAAGAGGATGACATTTACTAGAATAGTACATAGGATATTTTAAAAATATCCATTTTTCGCAAAATGGTATGACTTCGATGACAAAAATGTTATTTTTTGTTAAAAAATCAAGGTAAGAATGGTTATAAAACGGAAACGCATTAACCGATCTAAAAAATCCTATGTACTTCGATAAAGAATGTTGTTTTAAAGCTACAGTCTAAATTTTAATTAAATCCGTCAAAAAATGTTGGAGAAATCCTTCCGGCCAGTTTTTTTTACAATTTTTTCACTGTTGGATGTGTAAAGGCGACATTTTGAAAAAATTTTTTTTTGTTTTATTTTTAAATTAAGTTTAACCCATGTGTTTAACGTTGGAGAAAACCCAGCAACATTGTACTGGACCGTTTTCTTAAAATAATTAATTGAAATAGACCATATTTTGTATAGGCTCTGGGTGATGTTACCCCTTAAGAATATTTACTTATGCCCAATCAAATACAGCCTTAACATCCTCATTTATTAACCTTATATTATTTTGCAAGTCTTCCAAACTAGAATGTATATAGATCTGCAAATCATCCACAAAATACATATGCTTAGAATACTTGAGAACACCCCTGAAGTCATTAGTATAAAGTAGGAACAATAGAGGACCCAGCACTGAACCTTGAGGAACTCCAGTTCCAATATGTCCCCACTCAGATAACTCTCCATCTGGTCCCACAACAGCCTGGGTTCTACCTGACAAGTACGAAGCAAACCATCTTATGACTGATCCCGACAAACCTATGGCTTTGAGTTTCGATAGCACGATAGTATGAGGTACCGAGTCAAAAGCTTTACTAAAATCAAAGAACACCACTATGGTTACCTTCTTTTGATCAATCGCTTTACATATATCATCAGTTGCACCAGCCAAGAGTGTTTGTGTACTGAACCCTTTTCTGTAGCCAGACTGAAAAGGGCTAAGAACATCATTTGTCTCAACAAATTCATTCAACTTTTAAAACACAACTTTCTTAAGAACCTTTGACAATGAAGAAAGAATAGCAATAGGTCTGTAGTCCCCCGGCTGCTGTGGAACTTTCACCTTTCCAATAGGCTTAATCAAAACCCTCTTCCAATCTTCCGGAAAAATAGAAGTCTGTAAAGACATATTGAAAAGATCAAGCACGTAAGGAAACAACACTGGTATTCCTTTCATGATATAACTTATAGACAGTCCATCAGATCCCTGCGCCTCTGTTTTGATACTTTTAAGAGCTTTTAATAATGTTGAGGGACAAATATCTTCAAAGAAAAACAGACTGTCATTAAACTCATAATTAACAAGCAAGTTCGAAATAAAGGAAGGTGTCACATTAAAAGATGAGTCCCCACAAACAGATAAAAAGTAATCATTAATTATATTCACATTAAAATTAAGTGGAGAATCATCTCTTTTATCTTTAGCAATGCCAATACGTCTTAGCTCCTTCCAAAGTTTTCCCGAATCCGTTATGTTTTTTAGTCTACCAGTGTTGTACCTATCACGCGCTTGCTTAAGGTCATGTTATTCAGTGGTCACGTGCCCCATATACTTTACTATGGAAAAACTTCACACTGAATAACATGACCTTAACCAAAGACTTTATAATTAAGTAAATAAATAATTATTTTTCTATTATTTTGCAGATTACAAGAGGATCCACCTACAGGAGTTTCGGGAGCACCAACCGATAACAACATTATGATTTGGAATGCAGTCATATTTGGGTAATCTTTCTTTTTTCAATTACAATTGCACGAAAATTAATTTTACACAATTTTTTATTGATATTGCAATAAATAGAAATTTTTTGAACTTTAACTCTAACTTTCAGGCCACACGACACACCGTTCGAAGATGGGACCTTTAAACTTACTATAGAATTCACGGAAGAATATCCGAATAAACCACCCACTGTAAGATTTGTTAGTAAAATGTTCCACCCGAATGTATACGCTGACGGAGGAATTTGTCTCGATATCCTGCAAAATCGTTGGAGTCCCACCTACGATGTCTCTGCAATTTTAACTTCTATACAGGTACAAATATTATATACTTTCAAATTAAAACTAGGGCTGTGTAAACACTCGACTTTTATACATCAACTCGAAATTTTATAAATTTGCACTTTAAGGTTTTTAAAAAGTAATTTTAAATTAATTTCGAGCAATTTAGCGAACTGGGCAATCGAAAAAAACCCGGCAATTTTGTTCAACTGGAAAAAGAAACGAGAATTTTTTTTCAATTCCGTTCCACTACCACTATTCCGTTTCCACTACGATATATATATCGTGTGTAGATCTTTTAATATACAATTTAAAGCATTAAAAGTATTCTAAATATTAGAGATGTGCAAATGGCTCGAATTTCCGAGCCGAGCCGAAATTTTTTCGAGCCGAGCCAAGCCGACTCGATGTATCGAGTACTCGAGTGACTTCGAGTACTCGAAAAAATCAAGTACTTGGGTAAATTCGAGTACTTGATTAAATTCGAGTACTCGAGTGAAATCGAGTACTCGAAATATTCGAGTGCTCGAAATTATTCGAGCTTTTTTCACAGCTCGGCTCGAGCTCGAACTGATTAGGCTCGGCTTGGCTCAGCTCGAAAAATGAAAAGCTCGAAAAAGCTCGATCGAGTTTCGAGCTTTTTGCACATCTCTACTAAATATACAATGAAGTAATTAATGATTTTAAAAAAGAATTTCTTTATATTTTAAATGGTTCTAAACATTTTTTAAAAATCAAATTATTTCATGTTGTATTTTGTATTGAAAAGCTTTAAATCAGAATATCTCAAAACACGTGGCCTTCAGTTTTGTTGAAAATTATGTTATAAAAAAGTTTAGATTTTCTAGTTTTTAATGGATTAGAATAGGCTTTTAAATAGATATGTGTATGGAAATTAAATGTGCAGTATAAGTTGAATATTAAAAGCGTTATTAGTAAATATTTCCTTAAAATATGTTTTTGTTTTTGTTCAAAGAATTTGGATGAGGAAATCTTGTTAACAAAATTAAAAAGAAAAATGAATTGGAGTTGGATGTTTGACTTCATACTCTATGTAAAATTCATTAAAAACTATTTTGTATTTTAACTTTTTTCTCCGAATGAAAGCTTTTTTTTAAAACAATTTTTAATATTTTGAAATTTGAAGGCGATGTTTTTTGAGATATTCTAATTTTTTTATTAACTTAAACTGTATTTTAAAAGTGCTTTTATTATTTAAAAAACTACACTATGTAAAACTATATACTTTTTTCGTTTTAAATTGTCCGGGAAAATTATTTAAAAACCCGTGAAAAACCCGGAAATTTTTAATTGACAAATCGATAGACACCCTGCTTTCGCATATTTTAAAATAATACCACTTTTTTGGTCCAATATGAAACTTCTTTCAATTTTTATAATGTGAAAAGTAACTATAATCAAATCTTTTGTCCTCAATAAAAAATAATTTTCAAAATACTTAACAATTGCTATTAACTACGAACCAATTTAGGTTTAATAAATTTTATTTGTTTATTTTCAATACCTCAAAACGACATTAATTTGAAACTCCTTTATTCTAATTTGGCAACTTTTTTTACAGTGTTGAAAAGTGAAATTATTATTTATTAAAACAAATTCCCAAAATTTAATTTTAAACATTTTTCAAAATTTATTTTTGATTTAGACTTGTTTTTACATTTTTATGAATTTTGTCAATAATAACATAATTGCCATAACTCTCGAGAAGTTAGAGAAGTTAGAGAATTTTATCCAAAGTAAACAAAAAATATAAAACCAAATGAAAATAAAAATAAATACGTATTTTTTTATAAACACAAGATCCGAGAAAAAAGTTAAAAAATCGATATTATATCACAAAAACACATTAAATTATAAATATCCAAAAAGGGGTAACTTTGGGGCAGTGATGTAGAAGGTAGGGGTGGTAAAAATTGAAAGTTATATAGGTCAAATTATATTTGGCGGAGAGCCCTCTATAAATCCTAATAGCTTAATGTTAACTTTTTTGAAACCCTCGCAAATGATTATGATTTTTCGAAAATTGAAATTTTTCCCATGCATTTTTTATGGGAAAATTGAAGTGCTCGGTGGCACCTGTTAATATCAATATTTATTAAAATAAAAAAATACGTATTTATTTTTATTTTCATTGGAACAAGTTGCAGGGGTTTCTTGCTTTTTCCACTAAAAAATTTGTTTATCCCTCATGCACAAAAACGGCGCTTTCTGATAGCAGACGACAGGGAGGAAAGTCATTCATTTCTTCGACCGTATGAAAATGGCGGCCGTGTTCTCCCAAGGGCAAGAAAACTAGCTGTTCACATGCATTTTTCTTGCCCAAGGGAGAAAACGGCCGTCATTTTCATACAAATCGAACAAGTGAATGACTTTTACTCCCTGTCGTCTGCTATGTGAAATCGCCGCTTTTGTGCATAAGAAATAGAAAATATCGTAAGTAACACGAGAATAAAGGCAGCCAATTTGTTTACGATGATTTTTGTGACACGAGTGGAGGTCTCGGGGCGCCCTCGACCTCTACTCGTGTCACAAAAAGCATTTTGTTAAAAATGATGATTAATTAAAAAAAAAAAAAAAAAAAAAAAATGACCTTAATCGTGATGCGCACATTTTTAATACTCTTAATTATAACTTGTATTTGTTTTTGCTGTTCAAATTTATGTCTAAAATAAATAAAAGTAAGTTTCATTATAGATAATTGATTGGAAATTTTCCAAGGATTGTAAATTTGGGCTCAGATTTTTTCTATATAGCTGCGTATAAGCACAAAAAGGCAAAAACCTTAAGGAAACATTGAAAAAAATCGAATTATCTCACTATTTTGCAAAAATATGGCTAAAAACTCAAAATACCCAGATTTCCGAAATAATCATTTTAAAGTATGGCTTTTCAACTATTTTTCCTGAAAATTTGAGCCAAATCGAAAAAGGTGTTTTTGAGTTATAAATTTTTTTAAAAATTAGTCTCAAAAATTCCAACGGCATTGGATTTTTTGGAAAATTTCCCATCGACTAGTACTTTTCCGATTTTTTTTAGACCAAAATTGACATTTTTTCAAGCAAAAATGGATTTTTTAATCTTAGTTTTCAAAAATGTCACTTTTTATGAAATTGAAGATTGTGAGTGATCTTTATGAGATAGGCACTTAAAATTTTGGCTAAATCACTATTTTTGAAGCTAGAATACGCCTAAAAACTTTGAAACAAATCGGTAACTTGTCACGTACAACTGTGTGATTTACCCGTGAAATCCCCCAATAGAAAATAATATTTTTATTTGTTTTATTAATTTTTTAAAATTATTTACAAATATTTTTACACTTCTAATCCAAACTGCTTTTCGAAAAATTATACTGAGTTTTCTAGAACCAAATGAAATATTAAAAAAAATAAAATAAACTTAAATTTTATTATTTTAAAAAAAGTTTAAAAGATCGTGAAAAATTTTGATTTGAATTTTTCAGTAAAAATTAATTTAATTGAACGAACGCTTTTTTTATAAATTTACTTGTTTTAATGTTTAAAAAGTAAATTTTAGGTAAACCTCAGAAATTATTCGATGGAAAACTATACTATTTTTGTTACATGTTTTACTTTACACTTGTACTTAACAAAGTATTATTTCTAAGCATTCGTGTGAGTGAAAATTTGTCTTTTTTATTTTTTGTTATGGATTTCTTACCTGTCACCTTAACAGCGGTTGCAATTGTACAAAGTCCTAAGTATAATTATTATCCAAAGTGTATATTTTCTTAGAAAAAAATTGACCTGACCAAACATACGTTTGCCGGCAGATCAAAAGTATGAACTAAAATTACGGTTAAAATACACATATCCTAAATAAATTTAAATTAAATCTATAATAATTTCATATCTTACTAATGAATTATTGCCAAAAAGTTGAAACAATTTCTAATTTTTCTATTAAGTTTTATTGCTTATACTTGTATACTTTCTACTATCTACTGTTTTCTTTATAAAAAAGTAATGTAAAACTTGAAATTTTGTCTTCTCTCTTATAAAAATTAAGTTTGAAATATTTTCCTCTTATTCACTTTATCTCTCGGCATAGTAAATTCCTTAATCTATTTACATTATCATCTTCACGTAATCGCAATTCTTATTATCTGCATGTCCACCGGTGACCGTTTCGTATTGCGAAGAAATTGAAGAGTTAAAGAGTTAAATAACGGATTGTAAAAATATTTTCATTAAAATTTCTTACTTTTGTCGCACATTTTTGTCCAAGCACTTTAGGCACCTTTAGGCATCTAGTAAAAATTAGTTTTGAGCTTTTTGGCAGTTATTGTAATAAACTGTTGGTGAAAATGTAATATTAACGAAATATATTTTAATGAGTACGACTTGTGTGATTGCAGTCGCTGTTAAGTGATCCGAATCCGAATTCACCTGCCAACTCAATGGCAGCACAACTGTACAAAGAAAACCGACGTGAATACGAGAAACGAGTAAAGGCTTGTGTGGAGCAGAGTTTTGTGGATTAGTTGGTGGACGTGCTGACTGCTGTCGGCGCTGTCTCATCAGCAGCATTAAACGACCAACAATCAACTTGAACATCAACATCAACGCCGTCATTTAATATAAAGAAGAACGTGCAGCCTTATCAAGGAGCTACGCTGATCGCTTCGAATGCGTCATAATTCCTTATAAAAAAAATGAAAAATAATGAAAAATAATTAATAGTAATACAAAAATAATGGAGGAAAAACAACTCTTTCTCAACATTTACAGCGTGTGCAACATTAGATCGAATTTTTACAATGTTGTATAATAAATTAATATAAACTGTGTATTTATTTATTGGAGGATTCGATAAAAAAAGAAATGGAAATGAACGAAGAAAATGATGAAATTAGTAATGTTGTTTAATAATTGCATTAGGGTATGGAGTAATAGAATAATTAAATTACCTTATCTATCACAATTTTGTCTCTGTGTTCGCTATGCGGCGTTTTCATCCATCGAAAGCACAGATCCACAAACTTGAGTTCAATAATATTGTAACACTTCGTACATAGTCTTGACATTTAACTATACATATATAAATATACATAATATACATACATACATTCAATAAAATGCATAATTATAATCTCTATTCTTGTTTTCTTTAGCTCTTACAATTAGACATTTTCCGATTGAATCGACTTTTTTTTCCCTTATTTCGATAACAACTTCAATTCAAAGTTTTTGTGAAATTCAATTATTTTCAAAACAGGTCATAGGTCTGGGAATTTTATCAAAAGTACTGGGAAAATATCAATTTCTTTTAGAGTCAAGGAAACAGTTAAAGTTCTGTCTGGAAAGCAGGGAAAAATAAAATCAATTTTTTGTGACAGCCTATAAAAAACTGTAATAAAACTTTTTAAAACATAAAATTTATTTCTCCAGTTTGAAACCGCCATTTTTATAATTGATTAAAAATGTTTTATTTTAACTAGATAGACACAGTAAAAAGAAAGTCTTAATTTAAGGCATAAAGAGTACCTTAATTTAAGATGCAACATTTTTAAGGTAGCCTGTGTTTAATTTCAAATCATATTTTTTGGCTGAAATTCAAGAGCAAGCATGCTGGTTTTCAGCACGTTGAATGTGCTGAATTTAAGACAATCATATTGAAAACTCAGCAGTTATATACTTACGATAAAATAGTTTGAAAACCTAGCATTATTTTCACTTAATATATATTATACTCATAATTGTTTCTTATTATTTCAATATTTGACACTTTCAGGTTATGTATTTTGTTTTTTATCGCCCCAGCCATGAAGTAGTATAAGGAGACCGAACGACCGTGCAAATTTTGAATTGAAAGTGGGACAGATTTCGGTACCTGAATAGTGGGTAAAAATACCGAAAGGAACACCAGCGCTGCATGTGGTTAAATTGTTGACTATGAGATGCACAAAACATAACCTATATTATTTGTTTATGTTTTACTAATTCATGTGTGTCATATGTTTCCACGTGTTCCTCATATTTTTTAAATATTATCATAAAGTAAAATAATTATAGTGTTATTTTTAGTGTTATAATTCTATCAATTGTGAATGAACTGTGTTTTCCATTTTTCCCATGCGCGGCGCTAGTGTTCCTTTCGGTATTTTTCACCTACTAAGCGGGTACAGAAATCTGGCCCATTTATAATGGGCGGTATTCATAGTCCCGACTTAAGCAAGGACTTAAGCTTTGCTTGATCAAGTCGGTCTTATTCGAATGAGTCGAGCTTAAGACCGTATGTATTCATAGTCAAAAATAAGCAACTGCTTGGTAAAGGAAATGCACCTTAAGAATTGCTTGACCAAGCAAATGCTTAAGATGATCTTATTGAGCGTTCGGCTTTTTCCGTCAATATTCTCTTGTATCTACCAATAAGCGATGGTAGATAGCTTATATTCATTAGAAAAAATGACGCTAATGCACATAAAATATCTTATAATGGAGAGGAGGGGGGTCAAAAAACTTAAAAATATGCATATTTTAATATTTTTAGGAAAAAAGTTATAAAATAAAAGGATACAAGAAATGACTACCAGAATGATGAAAAATTGAAATATTCTTTATTCCTAACGAAATATTATATTTAGATTCTAAATTTTTCTGTATTAAAAGATAGAAAAAATTATTTCAACTATTATTATATTGTTTCTAAAAAAATTATTCTGAGTCAGAATCAGTGAAATTTCACAGAAAATAAGGAGTATTTTTATAATCGAAATGAAAAAAAAATTTTTATTTGGTCATTGTCTCTATTAAACGCCAACAAACGACAGAAAAAATTTTGTTTAAAAAAAGTTATTGTAAAAAGAATTTTTTGCAACTTTTTGAACAAAATCTTTTTTTCCTAAACCAATGAATCAAGAGTGCATACAAAAGGGGTGAAACAATTAACTTTCGTTTGGAACTACAAAATTTTTAAAAATATTTTTTTAATAATTATTTAATATTAACAGTTTTATTTCCTCATATAGGGTGTCGATTTTCTAAGAATCAATTATTTTTACAAATTTTCAAGTATAGTGTATATATAAATATTTCAACATAGGGAACAAATTCTCCAGATGTATGTGTGTGGATGCATTTATTTGGTAGACACATTCTTAAGGCCAAATCGAAATGTTTTTTCAACATTTCGATGAAAAAAAATACTTTTTATTTCTCGTGAAAAATTTGATAAATTTTGAACCTTTTTTTTAAATTATTAAATTTTAATTATTATTAAATTGTTTTTAATCACAAATCTTTTTATTTTTATTATAAATATTTATAAAAAGACAATAAGTAATTGCTTAAGTCATGTAAAACGTTGACTTAAAATCATAACCTCAATTCGTTCAAATAAGTTCACCGGCAATGTCAAATAAGTTCATCTTATTTGACTATGAATACTTGGCGTTCTTAAGATGGGACTATGCATCTCAAAATCGAACAATTTACTTTTCCAAGCAAATGCTTAAGTTGCGGCTTAACCCTTTAACGACGAGATGTGCTACTTTTCAACATGAATTTCAATCTCTTACAATTAGTAGAAAAAAGCCATAAAAGTTTTTAAAAGTCCATACCCTACTATTTTTGGGGTCGCTCTTTTGAATGGTGTGGTCAAAATTTTCAAAAAATGATATTTAACCCTTCTTTTTTCAAAAATACTAAAAAATGTCAAGTTTTTTTAATGTAATTTTTTTCAAAAGAATTTTTTTCTCTGTCATAACGCTTTTCAAATGCAACAAAAAGTATCAGAAACGTGTTCCCGATATTTGTACTTGAAAAATATTCATTTATAATTTTTATTTTTTTCGATTTTGAATTTAAAATGGCGCTTGAAGAACAAAATTTTTTCCTTATTTTACGTAAGATGACAAACTTTTTCAAAATTGCTCAAATCTAATTGAAATTTGATACTCGAGGGTTTTCAGGGTCGCTGATTACGAATCTGATATCAGATTTTTAAAATTCAAAATGGCGGATCCAATATGGCGTATGACTTTTTAAAAAATTGATCGGATTCGCTTGAAACTCGTTACTCCGGGGTTTTCGGGGTCGCTGGTTACGAATCCAATATTAGTTTTTCAAAATTCAAAATGGTGGATCTAATATGGCGGACGAAGTAAAAAAATTGTTCAAATTTCCTTGAAACTTGTTACTCGGGGGTTTTTGGGGTCGCTGATTACGAATCTGATAACAGATTTTCAAAATTCAAAATGTCTTATCCAATATGGCGGATGACTTTTTAAAAAATTGATCGGATTCGCTTGAAACTCGTTACTCGGGAGTTTTCGGAGTCGCTGGTTACGAATCCGATGTTAGTTTTTCAAAATTAAAAATGGCGGAACTAATGTGGCGGACGAAATAAAAAAATTGTTTGGATTTGCTTGAATTCAAAATGGCGAAATTATTATACTTTATTTGCTCTTACTCTATCAGTATCAACTAATCTATATTTCACAATATTGGACAGGGAAAGTTAAAAGTGATCTACGGTACGAAAAAATCGATGTTAGTTTTTCAAAATTCAAAACGGCGGATCGAATATGGCGGATGAAGTTAAAAAATTAGTCGGATTCGCTTGAATTTTGTTACTTGTGGGTTTTTGGGTCCGCTGATTGCGAATCCGATGTTCGTTTTTTAAAATTCAAAATGCTTGGTATAAAATAGCTATAAGAATTGGTAAGGACAAACCATTAATACAAATAAATACTAATTTACATAGAAATCCAGAAATTCATCTGTTTTGTAATTATCGACCCCAAGATACCCTAAGTATAAATTTATATATAAATCCAAATATTTTTTTAAACCTCGTCCGCCATATCGAATCCGCCATTTTGAATTTTGAAAAATTAACAACGGATTCGTAACCAGCGACCCCAAAAACCCACGAGTAACGAGTTTATATCAGGTTTGAGAAATTTTGAAAAATTAGTCTGCCATTTTGAATCCGCCATATTGGATTTGTGGAATCTAATGTCAGATTCGTCATTAGGGGCCCCAAAAACCCCAGAGTAACAAATTTCAAGCAAATTCGATCAATTTTTAAAAAAGTCATCTATCAGATTAGATCCGCCATTTTGAATTTTGAAATTCTGATATCAAATTCGCAATCAGCGACCCTAAAAACCCCCAAGCAACAAGTTTTAAGGAAATCTGAACAATTTTTTTATTTCGTCTGCCATATTAGATCTGCCATTTTAAATTTTGGAAAACTAACATCGGATTCGTAACCAGCGACCCTGAAAACCCCCGAGTAACGAGTTTCAATCGAATCCGATCAATTTTTAAAAAGTCATCCGCCATATTAGATCCGCCATTTTGAATTTTTAAAAAGTAACATCAGAATCGTAATCAGCGACCCCAAAAACCCCCGAGTAACAAATTTCAATCAGATTTGGGCAATTTTGAAAAAGTTTGTCATCTTACGTAAAATAAGGGAAAAATTTTGTCCTTCAAGCGCAATTTTAAATTCAAAATCGAAAAAAATAAAAATTATAAATGAATATTTTTCAAGTACAAATATCGGGAACACGTTTCTGATACTTTTTGTTGTATTTGAAAAGCGTTATAACAGAGAAAAAAATTCTTTTGAAAAAAATTACATTAAAAAAACTTGACATTTTTTAGTATTTTTGAAAAAAGAAGGGTTAAATATCATTTTTTGAAAATTTTGACCACACCATTCAAAAGAGCGACCCCAAAAATAGTAGGGTATGGACTTTTAAAAACTTTTATGGCTTTTTTCTACTAATTGTAAGAGATTGAAATTCATGTTGAAAAGTAGCACATCTCGTCGTTAAAGGGTTAAGGCAATGCTCATTGCACGACTATGAATCTAGGTGGCAGCTTAAGTCCCTGCTTAAGAAATAAGTATCGACTATGAATACCGCCCAATGTATTTCGTTCGGTCTCCTTATACTACTTCATGGCCCCAGCGCTCGGAATATATTTGACACTTTCAGTCCTTTTAGGTTACATATTTTGATTTTGATTGTCAGCGCTCGGAATATGTGTGGTCAGTTTCAAAATTACTTTCTATTACGATTTTAGTCGATAAAAACGTCATTTTATATTTTATCGGTAACGTTAAAAAATAACCTAAAAGTAAATAGTGATTCAATATTTTTCAATATTTTTTAACAGGAAATGAATGATTTTTATTATTTTTCCATAATCTGTCATATTATGGATAATTATGGATAATGAATATTGTTTATTCAAATAATATAAGTAGTACTATTTACTCATATAATTTTTTTTTATTTAATGATAAAATTTTTATTTTGCTTGTTATGTACTGTCGGTAAAAAAATTCAATATTTAGACGTTTCTGAAACTGACCACATGAGGACTAGTGTATATTTTAAAAACAATGTAAAAACCTAACCTGAAGCTGTCAATTTGTTTGACGTTTAAAAATGTGATTAATATTGGAAAAAATTCAAGAATATTAACTATTATATGCAGTGATCATTTAGAAATTCACTACAGTACTGACAATTGTAAGTTCAGAATGCCTGTTCTTATTTTCACGCAAGCGCAGCTGAAATTAAGACTTTCATTATTTTCACGACTTGTTTAATTTCAGACAGCGCTTAAAGTAAGATTTACTTTTTACTGTGGAATTTTAGCTTTCTCTCTGTTAAAAATTATAAGTTTACTAAAATTACTCAAAAATTTTAATTTGAAACCTTTTGAAAATTAATTATTTCTAAAAATTACAACTATAACCCTTCCAAAATTCAAGAATTAAAATTTTTATATTTTATTATAAAAATTGCGAATTGTAACTCTTAATTATTATAAGATGGTAAGGTGTCAATTTAGCGGATATATATTTATTTTGCTTATCATCGATAAGACAGAAATCAATATTTCAAAATTAATAATTCATTAATATTTGAAAATATATTTTATTTTGTGCATGGTTTCTGAAAAAAATGAATCGTCTCTCACCGCTGGGGTATGATCCCAGAACCTTCCTATTGCCGGTAGGATGCTCTACCAATTGAGCTACAGAGAGATTCGATATCATTAATTTCAGAAACCAAGCACACGACTTTTCAACGCATAGTACAAATTTTATTGTAATATCATGAGATGGTAATGGGTTTTTTTCCGTGATAATAATTATTATAAGATGGTAAGGTGTCAATTTAGCGGATATATATTTATTTTGCTTATCATCGATAAGACAGAAATCAATATTTCAAAATTAATAATTCATTAATATTTGAAAATATATTTTATTTTGTGCATGGTTTCTGAAAAAAATGAATCGTCTCTCACCGCTGGGGTATGATCCCAGAACCTTCCTATTGCCGGTAGGATGCTCTACCAATTGAGCTACAGAGAGATTCGATATCATTAATTTCAGAAACCAAGCACACGACTTTTCAACGCATAGTACAAATTTTATTGTAATAAAGAGAACGATTCATTTTTTTCAGAAACCATGCACAAAATAAAATATATTTTCAAATATTAATGAATTATTAATTTTGAAATATTGATTTCTGTCTTATCGATGATAAGCAAAATAAATATATATCCGCTAAATTGACACCTTACCATCTTATAATAATTATTATCACGGAAAAAACCCATTACCATCTCATGATGTAACTCTTAATTGTTTTCAAAAAGTTTTTGATTTGAAAAAGAAAATTCAATGGTAATTTAAGGTTTTTTCAGTATTTTTAAAAGATAAAAAAATTCTAATTTTTTTATCATTTGTTACGTCCTATGGACTAAACATAATTATTTTAAATTTAATTTATTAAATGAATGAATATTTAATAAATAGAATTATGTTAGTGATTTGAACCTAAGCTCTCGCTTAAAAGTTCGGGACACTTTCGAGTTTTATTTTGTTTTGAAGTGAAATTTTAGGATTTTTGGATTTTAATTTATAAGGAAAGAAACCAAATCATCTAACACAGAAAAGTAAGATGACAGGGTTCGATAACACAGGTAACAATTTTAGGAGTCAATAATAGTAAAAAAAAGATATTAAAATTTTATAGTTCTCAGTCATAGAACCAGGGTTTGGGAATTGGGACAAGATTTAAGAAAGTTCAGAAAGAAAGATGAATTTAATAAGAATATTTTGAATTTGTACTCACTTTTTATTTATAATTTATGAATAAAATCGTTGTCTTCAAAAACGTGAAATAATTTGGAATTTTTGTAATATCGATTATTAATAATTGATTAATCGATTTAAATGTATCGATATATCGATTTATGATTTCGATATATTTGTGAAATTATTTGAATTTGATAGTAAAATTGGCACTTGTATTAAAATACTTATAACTTTTTAAATAGACTTGAACTTGGAAGATTAAGATCGAATTTTAGTATTTTTAAAATTGAGACTGAACACTGTATGAATGTTTAAAGTTGAACTGAATACTGAGAGTGACATGAATATTGAGAGTGAATGATTTTTACTGACTTGTCTCTGGTTGTCTTGTAAGGATACTGTTTGACATGCCATCCTCTTGGGGATGCTGTTTTTTAAAGGTTTGTCCCCACTAGGATTTTAGGGAGTTTTTAGATTTTTGGAAAATATTTTTAGGGAGATGGAAAAAGAGGCTGACTAATTATCAGATTGGTAAAAAGTTAAAAGATTTGATTTTGTCGTTTCGGGATTGGGTCTTCGAGACCCATCCCACTTATGTAGGTTGTGTCTTAAAGGGACGTACCCTAGGTCAGTGTCTTTCTAAAATAGTAGGGATATTATTTCACGTTTTTGAGATTTTACAAAATATTGTTATAAACTAATTAATAATAATTTTACAATATTTTTTATAGCGTAGTTTAATTGTTTATAATTTTTAAATATATGTAGGTTTTTGAATTTTAATTTTATCGTAATTTTTAACGTAATTGTCGCATTATTTAATTATTTATTTCGATTTTATGATCATTTATTTTTTATAAATTGTTATTAATAATTTGTTAATTATTATTGGTTTATTGTTTATAATTATTCTTTGTCGGTATTTATTTGTTATTAATTATTTTATAAACAATAAATATTTATTTATACGCATTATTAATAATATTAAAATATTAATTATTTATTATTTTTATTTATTGTTTTATTTATTATTCATTTGCAAATGAAAATTAACGTTTTCTATTATTTAAACGCATTTTAGAATGTGTATATGTATGCACTCTCGACCGTACCCTTAAAAAGGTCGTTCTTTAGACTTCTGGTCATAGGTTATATTACAATTTATGGTTTCCTTTAACATCCCAAGCAGCACGGAATATAACCTGAAGATGAAGGGAATATTACATTTCATATTCGGAGTATTCCAGTGGAATGTTCCAGGGATCTTAAAGTAATATTAAAATGTCCGCCCCACAGGAATATTACAAGATAACATTGAGGGAATGTTCCACGGTAATATCGAAGCAATATTCTAGGATGATGTTGACGGAATGTTCCATCGTAATATTAATGGAATATTCCAGGTTCATGTTGAGGGAATATTGAGGGAATGTTCCAAGAATATTCCCTGGGAACATTCCAAAATTTCATACTTTGAAAAAATTTGACTTTTTTTTCTTTTTTTCTTCTTTCTTTAGTAAAAATGAGATTCAATGGCATTTTCAACATATTTAATATTACCTGGGAACATTCCCTCAACATGACCCTGGAATATTCTATTAATATTACGGTGGAACATTCCCTCAACATCATCCTGGAATATTGCTTTGATATTACCGTGGAACATTCCCTCAATGTTATCTTGGAATATTCCTGTGGGGCGGACATTTTAATATTACTTTAAGATCCCTGGAACATTCCACTGGAATACTCCGAATATGAAATGTAATATTCCCTTCATCTTCAGGGTATATTCCGTGCTGCTTGGGATTTGGAAACACTTTGACTTTTGTTCGGAAAAAGTATTTTTTTTAGAAGGTTAAAGTTAAGAAGGATAAAATTTGAACTGCCTTTTTCACGGTACAATCTGTGAGCGATAAAAATGTTGTGTGAACGAATTTTCTTAGAAAAAAGATAATTTTGAAATGTTTGTCTAGTCTGTTTAGTGTAACTCTTATAAGGCCCATTTTAAGTTATTTGAAAAATATAATTTGAAAAATAAGAGTGAAAAATATACAGGATGTAACACATTTTTACATTTGATATTTTTTACATGATCTGTGGCCACTCTGTTATTGTGGCCACACAATAAAAAAATCTAAAAAAAGTCTAACTCAAAAATAATTTTTCAAAAATATTTAAAGCATTCTCATAAAAAATGATTCTCATAAATTTCACTAATAATCCAAGGATTATTAGTGAAATTTTAAGTTTTCACCCTCTGAATCGACAGCTTTCAAAACTTGTTTTTTAAAATTTTGTTAAGAAATGAACAACTTTTCAATACCACAAAAAGTAGAGAATTTATGAATTTAAAAATTGTTTAAAATTGTTTTTAACTATTTTGGCTTTTTATTTAATATACTGGATTAATATACTCGTTTCTTTGTTTCAAATCAATGAGAGAATTTAATGTTTCTATTTAAATAAAAATTTTCTTTGAGAACTTTCTAATTCTTTTTTTCTAATGGTAATATTAATAGATATTAATATGAAAATATGTTTCTAGTCATTGTTGGACGAGCCGAATCCCAATTCTCCCGCGAATTCTCTTGCTGCTCAACTTTATCAAGAAAATAAAAGGGAATACGAGAAGAGAGTTACAACAGTTGTTGAACAATCTTGGCTAAATTTTCAAGACAGTCATATGGAAGATCCTCGCTGAGATTAAGTGTGTTATTTGTATAAAATAATTCTTTATAATTAACATGTATGAGGAAATATCGTCAACGCTGCATTGCAATGTTATTCCTGGACAATTTACAAATAACTTTTAATATTTTTAAAAAAATTATTTACATTAAAAAACTGAAGCCATAATTAGAAAAATAAATTTTCAATTTAAATTAATAGACATGCATTTAATTCTTTAATATTATTGATATTAAAAAAATTTTCATCAAATTTCACCTCAAAAATTGTCCTATATATGTTTTAAAAATATTTACAAATATAAGTTCATGTTAAATTAAAAATTTATTTTAAAAATGCCTTTCTTTCAATATATCAAAGTTTGATAAAAGATTAAATAAGTACATAATATTGAAATTAACTTTCCATGTAAAAAAAGTAAGTAAAAGTATTTTCAAATTTGCGTCTTTAAAGAGGTACTTTAATTTGTAATACCTTCGACCTTGTGCATTAATTCACTAATTTTTTTATTTTACTTAATATTTTCGTTTTTATAATGTAATAATAATGTAAGGCTACTGAAATTTTTCTGAATAAAATTTAAGGATATTTCAAGCAAAAGTTTATAACGTACAAAAATTTAACACTTATGCATAACAATATTATTCAGAGATGGGAAAAATAAAGTAATAATATTCGTAATTCTTATTATTTTCTGTATATTTTTATATAACACATGTTTACAATTACTTTGATTTTTTCAATTTTTAATTTGAAGTAATTGAAAACATAAGATAAGGATACACTGAGTAAGAAATTATTGCTTAAAGCTAAAAATTTTAATTTTACTCCTTATAATTATTATTTATTAATTTATTAAAGAAGCGATTAGAAATCGTTGATAAATTACACTACCCATAAATATATACATATAAGAGAGAGGTATAAATTACGGTAATAAGAGAAAAGGAAATTTTAGTCTCACAGATTGTATTATTGAAAATTTCAAGTTTTCATTAAAAACAAGTAGATAACAATTTATGAACGATTCCTGATAAAATATTGCGAAAAAGCTTTCATCAACTGTAAGTATAAGATGCAAAGTATGTACAATTATTAGATTACAATAACTGAAACTGACTATTTAACATAATGAAACCATAAAATTGTACAGTTATCAATTATTATTAAATGATCAATTTCTGATATAGAAAATACTTTTTACAAGACAGAATAAAATTTAAAGTGCAATTAAATTGCATCACTTAAACAAGTCAATAGAAACTGGGAGTAGAAAAAATAAATTTTGCTTTTATTAACAAAAATAAATGAATAATATTCTCCAATTTTAAAGTCGTGTACGACAGTACGAAGGCTTTTTAGGGGCCATTCAAAAAATACGTCAAACTATTTGTTACGATCAGCAGAAAAAATGGCGATAGTGCGTTAGAAAAGAGGGGGTAAAATTGTCAAGAAAAAACATTAGGAATTTTTAGAATGGCCTCTTAATAGAATATTAAAAATTCTTCTTTTATGACAACAGTAACGAATATTTATTTATTATATCAGTACTGATTGATTAGTTAATCGACTTTATAGTTTTATAAAACGAAATCTGTTGCTACGATTTCTCTTCTTTTTCTTTATTATACCTCTCGAGTTCCTTCAAGAATTGGGCCTTTGGTTTCATGACGTTTGGACGATCACCTCTACATTTGGGACAGAACCATTTCCCTTTTGGCTTCGTTGTCAGAGACACACAAGAGAAATGGAACCATTCTATGGGGCACAAGTCATTGTCGCACAAAATCATTTCACCATAAGAAATTTGATCACAGAGACAGTAAGTCGGTTCGTCTGGATCAATGGCCAAATCGTCTTCTTGTGGCGGTGGAGTATCCTCCCGATGTTGATTTTGTTGGTTTCCTTGGCGAGCCTTTCGTTTCTTCTTTTTACCTGTAACGGAGAAGAATTTATTTTACATTGCAAGCATGGAGAAAATGCTTGCTTTAATAGTAAAATGTACTATTAAGGAGCACTATATCGAATAATTTAAATAATGCATACAAATATTGTTTATGATTTATTATGTATCTCTTTTCTCGCGATCCCCTTTACACTTTAACTGTTCAGAATATTGTTACAAACTAAAAAATCGATGATTTTATTAATATTTTCATTTTTTTCAAATTGTTTTAAAAAATTATTACCTAAAATTATTACAAAATTATTACATCAAACACATTAAAAAAAATTGAAATTTTTTTTCAAAATTCTTCATATTTTCCTGCATTTTTTTCTGTATTTAAATATTTTAAAAAATTTACTAAATGAAATGGAAAATAATGTAAATTAAACATTTTCACTTAGTTAAGAATCAATTTTTTAAACAAACTACAAATTAAATGAAGTGACAAAAATATTTCTGGAATTCACTTGTTTACAATTAAATTCCAAATAAATTGAATTTGATGCGAAGAATTTTTTTAAAGTTTGAATATGAAATTTTTCAAAATTTGAAGTTAATATTTAAATAAAATTATATTCGAAAAACAATTTTTGAATAATAATTTTTTGAAAGTTTTTCAAGCTAAATAAATTATTTTAAATAAATGCAATTAAAAATCTCTAAAGTTCAATATTATTGTGAGAAATAGAAAGAATTTAAAATTAAATTAAGGGGGGAACCCCAGTTGTAACGTTAAAAAGAAGTGCCTTTTTCAAGAATTTTTTCCTAATAAACCATAAAATTTTTTTAAAAATACTATTTACTACCTAAAAGTATACATACATAAGGCTTTAATTTAAGAAAAAAAAAAAATTTTTTATCCAAAACTTTCTGAGATATGAGCCACTAAAGTGACGCCTTCGGAAAAAAACATGAATTACGGTGACCAGCATTCCGCAAGTATAGTTCGTCTGAAATGCAAAAATGAAATTGATTTACATTTATTATAAGATTATCTAGTTCCTGATCGAAGGATTTAAAAAAAAATATTTGACAAAATGGCATCCTGTCAAAGTCATGAGCATGATTTTGGTTAAAAAATAAAAGTCGATTTTCAGCTGTAGGAAAAAAGTTTTGCATTAAAAAAGAAAACCTTCGACCGGGAACTAGATTATCTTCTAATACATGTAAATCAATTTCATTTTTGCATTTCTGACGAACTATACTTGAGGAATGCTGGTCACTGTAATTCATGTTTTTTTCCGAAGGCGCCACTTCAATGGCTCATATCTCAGAAAGTTTTAGATAAAAAAATTTTTTTTTTTCTTAAATTAAAGCCTTATGTATGTACTTTTAGTTAATAAATAGTATTTTCTAAAAAGTTTTATGGTTTATTCGGAAAAAATTCTTGAAAAAGGCACTTCTTTTTAACGTTACAACTGGGGTTGCCCCCTTAAATCTTTTCAATATATTTTTAAAGGCTGCTGGTTAACAAAATTCATAATTTTTTTATGAATTCTAGAAATTGAAAATTTTTCCAGTAGCTTTGATAAAATTCCCCGACTTTCCCTCTGTCTTTTGCTAATACTTCATCATTTATAAATTTTTTCTCTCTTTAATTTAAAATACAAAATTTAAATTTTTGTATAATTTTAAAGAAATTTCTCCTGATTTTAAATTAAATTTCCTGGCTTTCAAATTGACTAATAACAGGGAACTTTGGGAAAATTTTAGTATTTTGAAACTTATAATTAGAAATTTTTTCATAAAGGATAACAAATATACAGTGAGTTCTCGCGAGTCGTTCAACTCACGAGTCGTTCAACAGCTGATCAGTGTCCGATTCACGAGTCGTTCAATTTCTAGCATGCGCGCGCCGGTGCTCAGTGCTGTGTAATTTAAACGGACCAAAGTCATTGAATATTTTGTCTTTCGGGGCGATAAATAGTTTTCATACATCCCTAAAATCGCCTTGGAGGCGTGGCTTATGCGTTGAACGACTCGTGAGTTTTATGATCTTGAAAATTTTCGAGAATTGAACGACTCGCGAGAACTCACTGTAATATAATATAACTTTTACTTCAAAGAAAAATCCTAATTGATTGGAATTTTGGACAAATTGTATTAATTTCAAAACAAAGTTTACTTATATTAATACAGAGCTTATAAATAACAAGAATTATATGAAAAAGGTTACAAATATTCTCAAACAATTTCACAAGTTATGGATAATAATGCATATTTTCCTGATTAGTGATTACGCACCCAGAAGTATTATTTAATTGCACCTGAAACTTGTAATCTATTTTCTGTTTAACCTTCCCAGCAAAAATTAAAAAAATTAATTTCAGAAATAACTTGCATTTTGAATCTATAGTTTTATCATTAAACTATATTTTGAAGAAATTAGGAATTAAAAAATATTTTGTTCATAGTGCTAAAAGTTGTAATTTGTGAAATATCGTGATAAATAATGAATTTGTTCTTTTATTGGTGCCAATTCTTTGACTGGTGCTTTAAAGAAATTAAACTTGTTATATTCGTACCAGTAGTTGTTGCAGTCGTCTTCTTCTGATTGCCATTCGAGTTGTTTGGAATATTTGCCGATCGTGTTTCTGACATTGTCATCATGTCCATAGCGTGAGCTGATTCAACCAAGGTCTCGGTTCTCGTTCTTCGTGCTCGTTTCGTCGGCCTCTCAGCACTATTGGTATTGCCGGCTGTACTCGCATTGATCACGGAATTTGTGTCCCTCGTCCCTTCATTATTTTCCTGCTCCTTCCCAAAGTCTACAGAATATAAAATGTTTTTGAAAATTAAATTCCAAGAAAGCAAACCAGAAAACAAATGAATTTCAATGAAATTGAGAAAAGTACTTTACCCAAGTTACGATAATCTAAATCCAATTGACGGGATTTATTCTCTATAAGATCTTGAACTTGTTGAACAATTTGTAATTTTTCATCGCCTATTTCTTGAGCGGCAATTAAAGCCTGCTGCACT
This sequence comes from Leptopilina syphax, assembly GCA_032872505.1. Taxonomy (NCBI): domain Eukaryota; kingdom Metazoa; phylum Arthropoda; class Insecta; order Hymenoptera; family Figitidae; genus Leptopilina; species Leptopilina syphax. The sequence continues at coordinate 14,584,155 of CM065471.1, read as the reverse complement.
CGAAGTAATGCTCTATTCCGAGTTGTGCTATCGACGTCGTTTGTTAGAATTTCCAATTGTTGATCCACTTCTCGAAGAAATTCTAAAAATAAATACAATTTCCGTTAATAAATTTAACTTGTATTGAAGAAAAGTTGTTTCCAACCATTATTTTCTTATTTACAAATGAAAGTATCTATTTTTAAATGAAAATAGAAAACTAACTTTGACAAGTGGCGTCCAATTCTCGAGAGCGAGAAACGTGTCGTTGTAAATCATCTGGTAAATTTTCAACCCAGTCTAGATAATTTTCGATGTACGTTGCCGAGTAAAGAGCGTCAACTACTGCTTGATTTAACATTTTTAAGCCTTTGACCGTTAATGACAATTACATGAAAAAGTCTTGTGTTTTTTTGACACTTTAAAGTTTTTTCTGGAACGTGCACTTAAGTTGTTTTTTTTAGTAATAGATAGAATAAGCAACATTTATAATTATTATGAAAATAATTCTTGAAAATGTAAAAATATTTATTTATTTAGTAATAATCTTGAACAATACTCAAACGTTTAATAACCAATCGACGCACACTATCAACAACAGTCAACACATTGAAACTGATGTTCCTACTTCCCCTCTTTTTGCTTACCTCACATCAGCTTGCATCAGAGTTATGTAGTTACGTAAAACATGACATTTTGACACAAGAACTACGCTAAAACAGTAAGCTACGTAAAATATAAAGGCCTTTCTCCAATAGGCAGGGTTGCGTACGTAATTTACCTGACGTAAATTACATAGTTTTTACAGTATATTACGTCAGTAATTTACGTACTCAGTTTTATACGTAATTTACTTTTTCAAAATGGCTGAATTGTTGACATTATTGCCGTTGACTATTTCTTGATTCTGTGTCCCAACAAATTGCATTTATATCACAAAAGGAAAATGGGAAAAGTGTGGATTTTTATCAAGGATGCAAACAAACCTTCTCTAATACATCCGAAGAGAGGTTAAAAATCTACAGGTAAATTTGAATGAAGATTATATGTTGTTATATAAATAAATGTATTTTGAATATGCAAATTATGATTGAGTTATTTGATTATTCCTTATTTATCTAAATGTTCTAAATTTTTGTACAAGTGGTACAAATAGAATTCGTAAACATAACCTATACAATATACTGTCCCGTCATAAACCTGTCAAAATCATCTTCATCATGCGCTTTTAAACATTTAAAGAATCATGAATTATAAAATAATAATTCATATTTTCAAAACATTTCAAAATAGCCTTTCCTTTTTCTGTTTTTTGACGTCCAAACCCTAATTATTTCCAAGGAATCTGTTGTCCTTTTTGGTTTGGTCGATATATTGTATATAATTTATATTTAATAATCTGACGAATTTATTGCATGACATTGACGACGCACGTGTAATTTTCAGCTTTTAGGCCGCAGTCCCATGGCAGCGTTTTGCGTTGCGTTGTAATGAGAGAGAATGCAGCAAACGTATATTTGCGTCTTTTTCTCTCCCATTACGACGCAACGCAAAACGCTGCCATGGGACTGCGGCCTTAGCGCTTCTTCAATTGTCCGACATCTTTTTTTACATTTATTACAGGTTTCTTACGTATATTACATTTTTTACGTAATATACGTAAAAAACTTCAAGTTGCGCGCAACCGTGCAACCCTGCCAATAGGTTCCCAAAACTCTGCGTTGCGTCGCAGGGTTGCTACGGTCATGGAAAACCTGGAATTGTCAGGGAATTTTTTCTCGGTCAGGGAAAACCTGGAAATGTCAGGGAATTTTATAAAATATGTTTTTTCAAAAATCGCGTAAGGCCGCAGTCCCATGGCAGCGTTTTGCGTTGCGTTGTAATGAGAGAAAATGCAGCAAACGTATATTTGCGTCTTTTTCTCCCCCATGCGTCGTCTCGTAATGACGACGCAACGCAAAACGCTGTCATGCGACTCCACCCTAAATTTCAATTTTTCATTTTTATTCTCACTTTTAATTTTAAAAAACTCCATTAACTAATTTTTCAAGTTAGATTCAAATAAATTTATTAATTTAATAACCATATAAATGTTTTATTGTCTCAAATGTTACGCGCGAAACTACGTGATGTTGCATTTATTATTATTATTATAATTACGCAAATTACAAGATTTTTTAATTTCAAATTTAAATTTTTTAATAATTATATTTTCAAAAATTTTAATATTTTTTTTCGCAAGAATTCAATTATTTTTATAAACAGTAAAAATCTTTTTAAAAATACAATTACTAAATTCAATTCCAATACAATTGTAATAAAATTTCACGAGAGAATTAATTGTTTTTAATTTTTAAGAAGAATCAATAATTTCCTAAAAATTTTAATAAAACAATAACAAAAAATAAAATAAAATTGAATAAAATTCAATTATTAAATGTTTAATTTCAATTATTAAGAAACACGATTATATTAGAAACTTGAAATAAATTGTTAATGAAGTTAAATTATTTTAAAAATTATCAATTATAGAAAATTAATATTATTAAAGAAACTCTATTAAAAAAAAATTAAAACAAATTCTTCAAAAAATTTAATTAGGATTTTCAATCATTTTAATAAAATTCATAAAATTCTTCGCAAAAATTCAATTATTTTCATAAATAGTAAAAATATTTTCCAAAATTCAATTACTTCCAATACAATTGTAATGAAATTTCACCAGAGAATTAATTTTTTTTTAATTTGTAAGAATATTTTTCGAAAATATTCCATTATTTTCTGCAATTTTAATAAATCCTTGGAAACAATAAAATTTTTTTCTTAATTCGTTATAAAATTTTTCAAAAAAATTCAATTATTTTCTAATATTTTAATAAATTTTTCGAAACATTTCAATTATTTTTATAAATGTATAGTAAAATTCATCGCAAGAATTAAATTATTTTTTATAAATAGTAACAATTTTGAAAAGTTGAAAAAAATTCTTTGTTTAAATTAATTATTTTTAAAATTTTTACTTAAAATTTAAAAAAAAACTACATTTTCAAAAACACTTAAAAAAATTCTTCAAAAAAATTTATTAATTTACAAAAACACAAATAAAATTATAAGATGGTAAAAAAAATTTTTAATTTTAAAATTTAATTTTAAAATTGTTTGAAAGAGTTTAATTTTCTAGGAAAAATTTTAATAAATGTTTACAGTATAATTATTAACTATAATTATATTAAAAATCAACATAATCAATAATTTCCTAGAAATTTTAATAAAATAATAACAAGAAATAAAATAAAATTTAATAAAATTCAATTATTAAATGTTTAATTTCAATTATTAAGAAACACGATTTTAGAAACGATTTTAGAAACTTGAAATAAATTGTTATTGAAGTTCAATTATTTTAAAAATGATCAATTATAGAAATTTAATAATATTAAAGAAACTCTATTTAAAAAAAAAATTAAAACAAATTCTTCAAAAAATTTAATTAGGATTTTCAATCATTTTAATAAAATTCATAAAATTCTTCGCAAGAATTAATTGTTTTTATAAATATTAAAATTCTTCGAAGAAATTGAATTATTCTCAAATTTTTTGATAAAATTCTTTGCAAGAATTCAATGATGTTCAATACATTAATTTTAAAATTGAAAATATTTAAAAAGAAAAAATATTAAAAACAGCAAACAACTAACTAATTTGGTCAGGGAATTTTAAGAAAAATGGTCTGGAAAACCTGGAAAAGTCAGGGAATTTTGAAATGCTGAAACCGTAGCAACCCTGGTCGGTTGCTATGGCAACATATGCTACAATCAACGCAACGCTGTCATTCGCAGATAAACGCAGAGTTTTGGGAATAATCTAAGGAAATATTGAAATTTTCATTTCTAAAAAGACGAAATTAAAAATTGTAATGCGAATTTCTCTGGTTCTTCGGGGAAGTTAGGGAGTATTTACACCTTTGGTAAAAATTTCCCGAACGGAAAATTTTTCATTGGAGTAAGAGAGACAGACTGTGTATCTGACTCTCTTGCTCCAATGCAAAGTTTCCTTTCTGAACAATTTTTACAGAAGGTGTAAACGCTCCATTATTCAGATGAGAGTTGTTTTAAGCAAGAAGACTAGAGACAGGAGCAAGAAGACTATATACAGGAGAAGCAACTATAGGTTTGTGGTGGGGCCGTTTTACGGGAACAGGGTTGGCGTGAAATGAGTTGCGCCAAAAGTGAATTTGGGCTCTGCGCACGCAAGCTGTCTGCTACATCAGCTGATATATGTCATTAGTATGTGCAGAACCCAAAATTCATTTCTGGCGCAACTCACTCCACGCCATCCTTGTTCCCGTAAAGGCCAACGCAGAATAGATCTGTAACCGGAACCGCAATCGTAACCGTAAGCGTATGAATGAGTTAGAGAAGGATAAACAATATACCTATCCTTCTTTAACTCATTCTTACGGTTACGCTTACGATTGCGGTTCCGGTTACAGATCTATATTCTGCGTTGGCCTTAAAGGCGAGAACAGAATAGCCTACGTGAACGTGTAACGTGCTGACGTCACAATGTTATTCAAATGGGTCACGTGATCACGTTCACGTTAACGTACACGTTTTCATAGGCATTCTGTTCTCGCCTTAAAACAGCCCGTAACTCTCTATTTGGAACGAAGTTTGCTCTCCTGTATATAGTCTTCTTGGACAGGAGAACCAACTCGCCTGCTTGTTCATAGAGAGCAGTGGTCCCGATTTTAACGTACGACTGGGCGTACTACCCCGAGGCGCACTAGTCTTCTGCACATCCCAACACATGCATAACTTTATAAACTCTATCTGTGTATCTTTAGATAATGTGTGTTTGTTTTGTTTACAATGTTTACAATTTTCTTGGTTATGTGCAAGTTCTGTAACAGTTGATTTTGAAAATATGTAGAGTTTGTATCTTCAGAAATATTTGTGCTTGATTTCGTCTTCATTAGTTTTTATAATTTATAAATCCCTTTTAAAATTTAAGTTAAGTTAGTTTAGTTGGAAAAATTCCTCTTTTGGAGGTTATGATTACCCTCAAATACAATGCTATAACAGAAATAAATGAAATATAATAAATTATATATTATAATAGGAGCGATAATAATTTATAATATAACATGCCCTTTTTTTATTGTAAGATTAAAAATGGTTATTAAAATCCCATTACAACTTTTATTATTTAAATTAACACTCTTCATTAAGGCGAATCATAATTAAAAACACTAGTGTTAAATACACTTCTTAATTTTTTTAGAAACTTTTGTATTAAAAATATTAAATTCACTTAATATTTACACTTATTATTCAATATAAAGGAGATAATAACAAACTTGCAGCTGTTACAGCTGTCAGATGGAATATTTAATGATTAAACGAACTTACAAGTGAAGTTCGATCATAATTATATGAATAACTCGAAGATATAATAACTTGTAGTACCGCAACTTGTTGTCGGATGACGCCACTGTTCAGAGATAGAAAGAGAAAAACTCACTCCCTCTCTCTTTCTCTCTTTGTTTATCTCTTACTACCCGGTAAAAAGCGAGGAATTAAAAATAATTCAGAAGTTTATTTCTTTTGAATGGGCGAATTTCCAAAATAATCCAATTCCTCGGTGAGGAATTATTCTTAATTGACTTCACCAAAATATGAAACGCGCATTCAAAAGAGTGAGAGAGTACAACAAATATATATTCATCATAAACGGATAAAATCTGTATTGTGTTAAAAATCAAATATATGAAGGACTACGAGCTGAGCACATGTTAGCATAACCTCGAATTTGCACACTTGTCTAATTGTTCTGCGGGAGAGGATTCTTGCTTGGCGATCAACTTATAGCTGATTTACCTAACATCTCTATGTACCAAGAACTATAGTGGTCAAGCTTTACCAGAAATTGGAGTGAGTTTAATTCTTCAGTCCATAAGCACGTGTGAACATAACCTCAACCATCTGGCTTTACCAAGCTTGCCTAATTACTCAGAAAATTATTTCAAGCATGAGCATTCTGATTTTTGTGAAAACCAAGATTTGAGTTTATCAAGCGTAAACCTAAATTTGCTCATTTACTGAGTCACTCATCAGCTAAAAATCAGCTTGATTCCTTATACCTACCATACCTCTATTTCCTTTTCTTTGTAATGCAACTTTATGTTTGAGCTTTGCTAGGAGGGAAATTTGATCTTGGTTGGCTTATATGTTTATATTTTGTTTGTTTAATTGAATTTGAATTGTTTTTGCTTTAAGGTGAATTATGTTTAATAATTGAACTACTGTTTATTACAGTCGGATTTGAAAGTGAGTATTGCTTGTTTTTGAGGCTTTTTGCTCGAATAGCGATTAGTGAGATTGGAGTCGGAATTGTAATTGAAAATTCTTAGTTTGCTAATTTTGCTTTTGGAATATAATTTCAAATCATAAAACTTTAAATTGATTATTGCAATTTGAGACTGCGCCTTGCTCACATTTATTCTCTCTACTAAAATTATTATTTGTCATTGTAGAAAAACTACATTATGGACCCGCAAGCATCCAGCTCACGACGAGAGTCCGAAATGCAACACATTGATGATGAGGAACACTTCCGGGAATTGGAACATGAGAGGAATAATAGTGTGCTGACGCGAATGTCGGGGCAAATCAGGAAATTAATCAGGTTGCAGAAATTGGTGCCCCTAATCTGGGGATCGACATCTTGACAGGTAGCCTATATGGTACTGGTGAAGTTGGTGGACGACCGGTTCTCCCTTCCCCAATTAAACCTGAATCTCAAAGGAAAAGGTCAAGAGATGATAATTCTTCGAGCTCATCTATAAACACTGACCCGAATTTGAGTTCCGGCAAACACGTTTCTAAAAAAATATCCCAAAGAATAGATGAATCCGATTTATCGAGAGTACGCTTGATGCCTATACCCTACTAAAAAAATAATGAGGAATCATGACAAAACATCAGAGTTCTGATTATTCGTCAGATTTTCTGATGCTTCTTCTTGACTCTAATGATTTGTCATTTTTCAGATTATTTCTGACAGAATTTTTAGAATGGATTTGATGTTTTGTGAGAACTCTATCAGCTTCTCACTTCACTTCACAAACCAAGCTGACCATACTTGAAGCGTATCTTTTAATTTCTTCAAAATAAAGTTTCTTAGAATAAATTTTAGATATTTGGAATCATGAAATATCACAGATTCTGAATTTTTAAATTATAAACTTTAATTAGTTAAATTAAACAAATTTCAAGTCATAAAATTTTTGTTTAAAAAATCATATACCTTCAGAACAATGCCTTTTTTTGCCCACTCGACTCAACTCAGTCCCAATGACCAATTCGCTATGCACCTTTCTTTAACAATAGATTTTCCGAATGTGAATGTGAAGATTTAAAAACAAGAATTTTATAACTTTAAAATTCTGCATTTTAACTAATTCAACTTTGTAACATAAAAATTTAGAATCTATGGTATTTTACGATTCCAAATATCTAAAATTTATTTTAAAAAACATTTATTAAAATAAATTATAAGGTTTGGGTGATAATTAAAAAAATGATTTTTAAAATAAATTTTAGATATTTGGAATCGTAAAATACCATAGATTCAAAATTTTTGTTACAAAGTTGCATTAGTTAAAATTCAAAAGTTTTAAGTTATAAAATTCTTGTCTTAAAATCATCACAAAAGACTCGGAAATCTATTGTTACAGAAAGGTGCGTAGCGAATTGGTCATTGTGACTGAGTTGTGTCGAGTGGGCAAAAAAAGGCATTGTTCTGAAGGTTTATGACTGTTTAAAAAAAAATTTTATTACTTGAAACTTGATCAATTTAACTAATGGAAGTTTATAATTTAAAAATTTAGAATCTGTGATAATTCATGTTTCCAAATATCTAAAATTTATTTTCAAAACCTTCATTTTGAAGAAATTATAAGCTATCTCGTGAACTATAACTGATATGTAAAAACTGATATCATTTTTGAATTTTAATCCAAGACAGTATAAGGTATACGTAAAACAGTCTTCAAAATAATCTGAGTTTATAAACATTAAATATAATGTTGAAATAAACAAAAATGATTTTAAACATTAAAAAATGTATAATAGTTTCTCGATGGTATACCTAAGTTTTAAAAGGCGTGACGACCCTTTTACATAAAGGAACAAGAATACATCCCCAAAAAAGATTTTTTGCTATGCTATAAAAAATTCGGTGGCAGTCATAAAGGTTTTCATGATTCTTGGCAGTATTTTGAAGGGTTCTATTTCTTTTTCATGTTTTTGAGCTGCAATTGTAAGAAAAACTGCTCAAAAACACCAGAAATTCTGATTATTTTTCTGATGTTTTGTCATTATTTTTTTAGTAGGGTAACCCAGGAATTCCCAAGGCCTTCTACCTCCACTTCTGAAACCGTTTTTGTCCCTCTTAATGAGGAAATAAGTGGTGGTGATAGCATTGGGGGAAATGGTACTAGACAATCGACTCCCAACGTGTGGGATAATCATGATTTGAATTGGCATAACGATCTCTCGGGTCCTGTTTCGTTGTATAGCGAGGTGTCCCCCTCACCTTTCCTTGTTTTGATGGAGAGTACAATTCCTGGCAGGAACATAGGTAAAATCGATCCAATTTCCATTATTGATTTATTAAGTACATTTATAGCAGGTTAGAAAACAATCACTAGAAGCGGAAAAAATCAGCTAAAGATTGATTGTAGAGAGAGAGAGAAAGTGCGAATGCACTAGTGCAATGTCAGGATTTGAAAAGGGGAGGGTATAAACTTTTTATACCTGAATCCTTTTTACGACGAAAGGGGTTTACCGACGTGTTTCCTTATAGTCGATCCATTAGGGACATCATTCGCGTTTGTTCTCAGGATGACCTTAGGGAAATAACGGATATTAGGAGAAGAGTTGGTGAGGACAATGTTATAACAGACAGAGTTGAATTCACATTTTCGACACCTGTCATTCCAAGAACTGTTTCACTTGGCCCTTTTCTGATTCCAATCACCCCAGTGGTACCCCGACCTAGGAGGTGCTATCGATGCCAGAGATTCTGTCATACCCAGGATCAATGTAGGTCTACCTATCCCTCGTGCGAATTCTGCGCGGGACGTCACACCCAAGTTCTATGTCCGAATGGACAACGTTCTCCAAAGTGTAAAAACTGCAAACAGTTACATCTTGCGTCATCTTCTGAATGCCCCATATTCAAGTTAGAATTTTGAATCCTGAAGTTGAGGTACACTCTGAACTGTAATAGGGAGGAAGCTAAAAGATTGATATGTGTTGAGAATCCTGATCTAATCATTAATAATGTAAGAGGTGAGCAGGATTCACCACCTGGATCTCCAACTGTTGATATTATTAATCCTCCTTCTGGTGAGCAGGGTAATCAGGGTAACCAAATCATTCCAGATTTCAATCTACCTCCCCCCATTATTGTTCCTGAAAATCATAATGTAGAGATACAGACAGGTGGAAATAGGAATGATATTAACGCTCCCCCAGGACGCAGGGACGTAATGATAGAGGCATCGATGGCAATTAACGAACGGCGACTTGCCAATCAGTTTGAATCAGTAAATAACTTGTTTGATATGTTTATTTACTCTCCCTGCAATAGGCAGGGTTCGAGACTCCCAAGTACATACACAAGTCAGCTTATTCTAAATACAAAATTACTTAAACTAAAACGCCTCTCATATCCCACATCAACAAAACTTAACCTAATCGTAACTTAATCCTATTCGCTTCTCACTCATCCTCTCAAAATTTGCCAGTGCCAGGGCTTCCGTTTCCAGTTCCTTTTGTCCATACTGACTGATTCCCCATTATCGTCCCACCCCTTTACATTTCTTAAATCCTTAACCACAATCTTCATTCTCCAACCATTCCGTCTCACGATTTCATCCTAACCTTTTACTACCATAATCCCAACCAACTTACAATCATACAATCCTTCAATTCTCTCCATTCACCCGATCATTGATTCCAACCTCAAACACTCCTCCATTACCTTCTTTCACGCACCATTTTACCCCATCCACCCACACACATTCCCTACCCATTCTTACTTCATTTCCATTCATTCTTTCCAACCTTGCCTTCTCCCCCAGCAACCATCTTATTCTCCTCTCCCTCCACGTTCTGTCCTCATCAATTCTCTCAACACATCCTTTCAACCTTCCTTTCAACCTCATCACCTCCTCTTTCTCCTCTTCACTTCCCAGTTCTACTAACCATATCTTCGGCATCCCATTCGCATCCATACTCATCACTTTCATTTGTCTAATATTAATTTTCACCCCTATCCTTGCAGCCATTCTCCCCACCTCTCTTCTTCCTTCACTTAATCCTGCATTCATACCCTTAATCACTATATTCCTTTTTCTTTTATCCTTTTCCATCCATTCCACTCTTTTTTCCAAATCTTTCACCTTTCGTTCATACTGAACACTTTCACTCCCCTCACTACTTATTTTTATCCCCTTTTTTAAAATAACCTCTATTTTTCTATCCTCTTCCTTCTTCTCTACTATAAATTTTCCCAATTCATCCACTCTTTCTCTCATACCTTCCATCTCACTTGCCCACCTTTTCCATTTTTCCTGCATCCTTTCCATTTCCTCATATATTTCATCCAACTCTTTACCCTTCTCATCACCTTCTTCACAAATCGTTACAAAATTCTTTTTCACTCTCACAAAACGCTCTTCCATTCCTTCTTTCAACATTTCCACTAGCTCCATTAAATCCATACAGTCTTCGCACGTTATCACCTTTCCATTCTTCCCTATCCCTCTTTTAAATATTCGCGCCTTTTTCTCACTCTCTCGAACACTACTTGAATCAGACTCAGCCATTCCAGAAATCTACCTTATCACACAATTTTCCCACTATCTCTCTCTCCTTTCTCTCACTTCAAACAACCTAACCTCACAATATCCACTTCTCTTTTTTACCTTTTTTTATCACTCACACTTACCCACTCGTACACATACACTCTTTTTACTTTCACCACCACTCTTTCCTTTATTATCTCTGACACTACACTACCCACCCTTCAATAAAATACTCCAGATTTTGCCAAAAACTCTTAACCCTTTACAAACGCGTGCACAACTCAACGGTACCGGAAACGGAAGCCTACTTGTTTGATATGAACCGCTCAATTTCTTCTCTTCTTAGCGATTTAAATGCTAGCTTAGCTATTCAGGAGGAAAATCTGGATAATAATTCTCCTTCAACTAAGGAAGAAGAATCATAATTATACGATCATTTTCTAATTTACACAGGAGAGGAGGGAAAATCCTAATAAGAGAAGGGAAGAGGAACTAAGCATGGGTGATAGAAAAGAAAAGAAATTTATTTATTTTATTTTTTCCTTCCCTTTTTCATTTTATTTTATTTAATTTTTGTTTGTGATTTTCCCTCTAAGTTTGATTAAACTTTAAACAAAGTATAAAATTTACCACGTGTTTTCTCTATCTATAATTAATCAATAAGTATATTAGTTTGGATAATAAATTTATTTAGTTTGAATTATAAATTTATTTGTTTTGTTTTGATATTTTGATTTTATTTTTATTTTTGTTGGAAACAAATTAAGTTTCCCAATTTTGAATGTAAGATAGGCTCAATGATTGATGGTCCGACTGTAGTGAACTGAGAATTAATTTGAGTTCCAAATTGGAATAGAATAAATATAAGAGAAATCAAATTAAAATTAAAAAGAGAATAATATTCTATTAGGTATCATTGTATTTGAATAAACAATCAAGGCCGATTGAATTGATAGCGCCTTTTTGTGTTTTTATTAATTTTTGTGTTTTTCGGCTTTTAGTTTCATGTGTTGTTTTTGTTTTTCACTTGATTTGAATTTTTTCATTCTTTTATATTTTCACCATGAATAATCAACCTGGGAAAATTAAGTTTGGTAACTGGAACGCTCATAGTGTTATCCAAAAGAAACCTGAAATCGAATCCCTATTATACACTTACGATCTCGATTTGCTTTCAATCACAGAAACTTGGCTTAAACCCAACACAGCGGTGTGGCAGACTGCTGGATACTTGACTTATCGATGCGACAGAAGTGATCAGCGACAAGGTGGTGGAGTAGCAATTTTGGTTAGACGGAATCTTATGATATCTCCTATTGCTTTTCCAAGGGATGTCTTAAACTATGTAGATGCAATTGGAGTTACAATAACAACCAACATGGGCAAAGTCCACTTCATTTTTGTTTACGCTCCTCCAAACATCCAAATCCCTCCACTGATCTGGGATAGGATTATAAATACCTGTGATAGAAATAATTATTTGGTTATTTGTGGAGACTTTAATGCTCACTCGTGGACATGGGGGTCATCTTTTTGTAACTCCAGGGGTGAAGATTTGGCTGAGGCGGTCGAGGCAGCTGATCTTGTTGTTTTAAATGATAATACACCAACCTTTGTTCCACAGGACGGAAGAAGGGGCAGTAATTTAGACTTGATTTTTGTTTCTTCTGCTCTCTGTCAGCTCTCTTCGGTCGAGGTCTCCAATGATTCATTCGCTTCTGATCACCTACTAGTCATCGCTTGCATTGACTCTATTCCTAAGATGGTTAAGTCTTCAACAAAGAGACTAAATATAAAAAAGGTAGATTGGATAAGGTTCATGAGGGAAATGGAAGAGAGGACACCGCCATTGCTTTCGCGCATGGAACCTGATTTGAATCCGGAACTGGTGTATTGTGATTTTCTTGAGGAGATGATTGATTCCCTTATTAATTGTGGTGCCTTCTATCCTCAACAGCTCCATGGAAATCGCAAATCCAAGCCATTGTGGTGGGATCAGGATTGCGAGGTTGCTCTGGATCGTAGAACGGAAGCGAGGAAGAGATTTTTAAGAGAACAAACTGAGTCTAATAGAGCGAATTTTCGTGAGGTCGATAACGAGGTCAAATGGTATCTTAGGGACAAGAAGAGGACATCTTTTGTTAGTTTTTGTTATTCCATTGAACCATCTTTGGGCTCAAAAACAATATGGTCAAGAGTAAAAGCTTTCTCTACAGCTACCCAACCGATACGTACTGGTGTGTGCAATGATCCAGATAACCCTATTTTCAAAACATTACAGGATGATCTGGTGCGTGAGGATATTGTCCTAAGGATTTTTCCAGTTATTCGTAAGGGGGATGAGGATGATTTACTTAATCAACCATTTTCTAAGAATGAATTCGACTTGGCTCTGAATTTGTGTAAAAAGGATTCTGCCCCAGGTATGGACTCTATAACTATTTCGATTGTCAAACATTTACCTAAAACTGCTAGAGACCTACTTTTATCATTGTTTAATGAATTTTATCGTAGATCGGAATTTCCCGAGCAATGGAGAAATACTCGAGTGGTATTTATCCTAAAACCTAATGGTAAGGGATATAGACCGATCTCGTTAACTTCCGTTGTTTGTAAGCTATTTGAGCGCATGATTCATCGTAGGCTTGAACATCACATAGAAAAAGAGCATGGTATTCCCATAAATTAATTCGGCTTTAGGAAATGTAGGTCAACTATTGATTGCGTGTCTACCTTCACTACTGATGTCCATTGTGGTTTCACTCAGGGGGAGCATACGACTGCTGTTGCTGTTGATCTGAAGGGGGCATTTAGTAATGTTTTGCCTGAGGCTATTTATATGAGATTAGTCGAGTTAAATGTCTCATTCCGGCTGATCAACTTTGTCGCTTTTATTATTTCGATCAAAAATCTTTATTTCTCTTCTGATTCTCCAAATTTTCGAATTTCTGGAGTGGGGGTACCACAAGGAGGGGTGTTATCACCATTACTGTTTAACTTGGCACTTGGTAGGATCTCTCTGGTTATTCCACGGGGAGTTAAATGGCTCATGTTCGCCGACGATCTATTACTTTACACTAAATCTAAAAAACCGGAAACTGGGGTTAAGGCTATCAGGGACACAATTGTTTCCCTGATTCCTTGGCTAAAACAAGTAGGACTTTCCATCGCTCCGGCGAAGTCACAACTAACAATTTTTACCCGAACCCGAGAGAGAATAGAACACTTATTTATGTTTATTAGTGAGGTCAAAATTAATGTACAAAACAGTCTGGAGTACTTGGGCATTAAGCTTGATAAGAAGTTGCTATGGTCACTACATATAAATGAAATAGCTAAAAAAGCAAGTAGATCGATAAATATATTGAGGGCTTTGAACAGGGTTTCCTGGGGGGCCAATCCGTCTACGATGCTAATGGTATATAGAGGTCTGGTTAGGGCCCATTTGGAATGGGGCTGCCAGCTTTTTCCCTCTGCCAGTAGGACCCACCTTAAAAAACTGGATCGGGTTCAATCCTCAGCTTTGAGGGTTGTTTTGGGGTGCATGAAATCGACACCAATTAGTGTCCTATTGTCCGAGGCTGATGAACCCCCAGTGTCGCTGCGGAGAGCACTTATTTGTAGGAAGCATATGCTCCGGAATATTTCGTGGTCACTAAATCCCCTTCCTCCTAAGCTCCTCCTACTTAAAGAAAAATCGAGAAACGGAAACCGTAATAGTCGCAATCAATACAATAGTAAGTTCTCTCCACTCACGACATTTCTTGACATTTCGAGCATGACAAATAAGAGCTGTAGAAGTCAAAAAACATCCACTTTCGATTATAGTTGGTTGGAATTGGTAAAACACATCGATATAGACATCACCTGATGAATCTCTTGACGATCTGCTAGCTTCGAATTATGAGGGATTCACCAGTATTTTTACTGATGGATCACATGATCCCATTACATGCCGCTCAGGATCTAGTTTTACGATTCCATCAATCAATTTTCATTTTGCGGTAAGAAACAGTGGAATTATGTCTAATGCCTCATGTGAACTCTATGCCATTCTTTCGGCCTTGAAGCAATTCATTACCCTGAACCTAGACAAAATAATCATTATTACAGACTCACGCTCATCCTTACAGAACATCATTGAAAGACTGTCCAATCCCAGACCACATCCATTTGTTTTAAAAATCATTAAACTCACCCTAAATCTTCTGGATAGAAATAGTTTGGTTCACTTTTTGTGGGTACCTGCACATCGCGGAATAAAAGGCAATGAAGTTGCAGATAAATGGGCTAAATACGCCCTCTCGATGGAATATGGGAACTTTGTAACGATACCCGCATTAGATTTAATCCCTATTATGAAAAAGGACTTTGAGGACTGGAGGAAAGTCCTCTGGCCTTACCCTGAGAACCGGTTGTCCACTAATAAATACTTTGATTGGGTGAATGTGAAGACGGAGCGTCCTTGGTTTCGGGGCATCAATGCACCACGACGATACATTAATACTATAACTAGACTGAGAACAAATCACGTGAGAACTGGTGAACATTTCCTCAGGATGCATTGGACTCTCCCCGTGGGCTGTGAGTGTGGCTCCGATTTTAAGGATCTCAGA
This sequence comes from Leptopilina syphax, assembly GCA_032872505.1. Lineage (NCBI taxonomy): Eukaryota > Metazoa > Arthropoda > Insecta > Hymenoptera > Figitidae > Leptopilina > Leptopilina syphax. Next base: position 14,568,684 of record CM065471.1, on the reverse strand, counting down.
CATCTTTTTGGCGAATGCCCGATTCTCTCACCGGGGAGACCAAAACTGTTTTCGTTTTTGTCAACTAAAATTCCCAATTTCAACCCAGATCACTTTGATTTGGATAATCTAATGTACAACCCGAGCGAAGAATTGACCAAAGAAATTGGCCAGTTTTTCTCGAGAGGAAATGTAAACATATAATGGTGATATCACTCGACTCCGTCTGTGGGATCTTTGAGTGTTGTAGGGGAGGAGTAGGAGTGTTTGGTCTCTCTCGTGATTGAAGCGGGTCTGGTTGGGACTTGGTTTAATTAAGAGAAAAGCAATTCATAGATGTAAATGTGAGACAGGTGAAACCGCACTTGTTATTGTTACGGAAATATTTATATAATAAAAAAAAATATATATCGACGCCTCCCGTTCATAAAATGCTAACATAAATGTCAGAGCAAGATAATTCTAATTGAAAAACAAGTGCAATATAAAGTTAACAAAAAAAATTGTGCAAGATAATTCTATCTCAATATTCCGTGCAAGACAATTTTAATTCAAATTTGCGTGCAATATAATAACACGTGAAGTTGTGGACAATATAATTCTATCAAAAATATTAATGCAAGACAATTCTAACTTCTGACACAACGTAAAACAATGCCCATTCAACCTCAAAATAATAAAAACGTTCAAAAATACTCTAAATTTATGGTGTTGATATATTATCGGTTATGTGAAATATAGTGAAGCAAATTTTTGTTAATCAAAATTTGAATTGACAAATTCAGAATTGTCTTTAAAAGGACAAATAATATCTCTATAGATTTAGAATTGTCTGGTCTATTTGTCAATTCAAATTTTGTTGTGGGCATTTTATATAATTGCGATTTCAGTTTAAAAAATATATACATAAGAAACTAAAATTGTTCATACACGCTATTGAAGTCTCTTTTTAATTTTTATTTAGGGTAATTCTCAACAACGAATAATAATTTTTATCGTAAAAAGCTGGAAAAATGTCTTAAACTGCTACCTACAATTGTATTATTATTATGAATTCAAGTAAGAATTTTATATATAAAACCACGAAATTACTGAGAAAAATATTAGATTTAATTGTAAATTAATTGTTTGCATAAATAAATATTGGAATTTTTAGATCATAGATTCAGTTAAAGTAAACAGAAATGGAATTTTTTTATTTTTATTTAAAAATATATTTATTTATAAATATTTTTATCTTCTAGTTTACAATAATTTAAACTATCAAAAAATTCAAGTAAATTAATTCCACAATTTATTATTATAAAAATTTCATATAAATGCTATTATGATTCTAATGTTTAATTAAAAAAAAAAAAAAAAAAAGTTGATAACTGCTGAGTTGACTAATGACAGTTTCAAATCCTGGAGGCTGAACAGAGAGAGCATTTGAATTTGAATCCTTTCCCGCCACCTCAACATCCAACTAAACCATGAACTATAAGGGACGCATCAATGTTCCACAAATCTCATTTGACATAATAACAAGCAGGGATGGGTACGTAACATACTTCATGTATGTTACCTGGGTATGTTACTGTATGTTACCTAGTATGTTACGTCCTTACATTGTTACATCCATGTATTTTTCGAGAGTGGGTGGTAACATACGTATGTTACTTCATGTAACATACATGTAACATACGTAGAAAACCTCGAGTTACGCGTAACTGCGCAACTCTGATAACAAGTAACCGAAATTCACTTGACCGAATCACCATTTGCCATAAGCTATATTATTAGAATTATTATTTAATCTAATTTTCATTTTCCCGATGATTCATTTACTCTAATTTTTATTTTGCAGATATATTAAGTAACAGAGATTTCGTTAGTCCGAAAAAACATTTGACATAATTTTCATTTGTCCAATTAATTGTTTGGACTAATTTCCGATTTTCCGATATATCATTTGTCATAATTCCTATTTTTCTAAATCATTAATTAAAATTTTTTTTTATTCGAAATGTTTTTTAACCTAAATATCAATTGCTCTAAATGTAATGAGTTATAAATTTCATTTAACCGAAATGTCATTCGCTATAATTACCATTGTCTCGAATAATTATTTACCAGTATTTACTTTCTACAGAATTGTCATATAAACTATATCCTATTTGCTCTAATGTTTATTTAACAGAAATTCACTTACCTCGAAGTAGCATTCAGCCGAATATTTATTTATCAGAAAGATTATTTAACATAACTTTTGTTTAGCCGAAACATTATTTCACCTAATTTTAAATTGTTATATTAATTGTATGACATAAATCTATTTCTACCTTATGTTTATGTGACATATTGTTCTTTTATTCGAATTGTCAAATCGTCGAATGCTCAGAACATCTAATTGTCAGTTCGTCGAATGCTCAAAACGTCGAAATGTCTATTCGTCGAATCGTCAAAACGTCGAATTGACAAAAATTCGAAAAATTTGTTTGATCTAAGTAAATTTTTGTTTGTTTTAAATTAATGTTAACTTAAATCAAACAAATTTTTCGAATTTTTGTCAATTCGACGTTTTGACGATTCGACGAATAGACATTTCGACGTTTTGAGCATTCGACGAACTGACAATTAGATGTTCTGAGCATTCGACGATTTGACAATTCGAATAAAAGAACAATATGTCACATAAACATAAGGTAGAAATAGATTTATGTCATACAATTAATATAACAATTTAAAATTAGGTGAAATAATGTTTCGGCTAAACAAAAGTTATGTTAAATAATCTTTCTGATAAATAAATATTCGGCTGAATGCTACTTCGAGGTAAGTGAATTTCTGTTAAATAAACATTAGAGCAAATAGGATATAGTTTATATGACAATTCTGTAGAAAGTAAATACTGGTAAATAATTATTCGAGACAATGGTAATTATAGCGAATGACATTTCGGTTAAATGAAATTTATAACTCATTACATTTAGAGCAATTGATATTTAGGTTAAAAAACATTTCGAATAAAAAAAAAATTTTAATTAATGATTTAGAAAAATAGGAATTATAACAGATGAAATATCGGAAAATCGAAAATTAATCCAAACAATTAACTGGACAAATGAAAATTAGGTCAAATGTTTTTTCGGACTAATGAAATCTCTGTTAAAGAATATATCTGCAAAATAAAAATTAGAGCAAATGAATCATCGGGAAAATGAAAATTAGATTAAATAATAATTCTAATACATATATCTTATGGCAACTGGTGATTCGGCGAAGTGAATTTCGGTTACTTGTTATTAGGTCAAATGGGATTTGTGGAAGATTCATGCGTCCCAACTATAACTACACAGACGATGTGAAAACTCAAATGCAAGCGGAATTATATGTTTGAAACAACGAATATTGAGAAATATAACAACGAAATTTACAACATATCTACAATCTACATCAACGAATGTTTTATGTACTGGCTATATGTAATATACAAGAGGCCATTTAAACAGAACAGAACAGAACAGATCTCTATATATAACTGGATGGGCGACTGTATCTAAAACTGCAAAATATTAGAAGACCGGAAACGCCACATTTTAGATGCCCACTTTTACACAAATAGCGGAAATTTTTAAATATAAAAGTGAGATTGATATACGTTTTGCTGTATAGAAAAGTACTTAACTGATTAGCAAATTTTTTAAATTTAATAATTAATTAACCGTCAATTACTTTTTTAATTAAATAATTTATTATTCACTTATTTTATTTTAAAAACTGATTAATTAATGTAGTAACAGAACTTTTAGTATTCAAACATTATATAAACTCAAATATTATTGAAATAATATTTTTACTTTTAAATAATAATTGATTAAAAACAATATTTTTTTAATTTGGTAAGAAAACTAAAATTATTCAGCATTACACTATTATGTGTTTAACAATACGCAAAAGTGTGTAAAATATTCTACGCAAAAAGGAAACAAAATATAACCTAAAAATATACACTTCAATAATATGTATTTACTGTTTAAATATGTACTTTCATGTGAAAAGAAACACCCTTTGCTTTTTTTCCACAATATAAACAAATTAACACCTTGTCTGTGTTTTATATCACAAAAGTTAAATTAAAATTATTAAAGCACTTCAGATGTCGAAACATTGGAAACACACACACTATATCAAAAGCACACTCACACGGCAACTCACACAATCAAAATCGCTCTACGCTGTTACACCGGCATCTAAAGCGTGGCGTAGAGGGTTTCAATTATTTTCACACCGGAAGCCACTTTTCTACAGCAATCGCCCATCCAGTTAATATAGAGATCAGTGATTGCTTTACTATCACTCAATATTTCACTTGAAAAAAGGTTAGGTTTTGAAAACTTGACGTTAAACATTGAACACTTGAAAATTTCTTTCATTTATGTCAATATAAGAGAATTTTTTATTTTATCGTAAGCACTGTGCGTTTTTAACCATATTTTCACTAGTTTAAATATTTCATTTTAATAATTTAGCACTGAAATCACAATGAAATTCACACGACGCGAAAAATAGCTGTCACTGCGTTTTATTTTAAGACAATAGCTAGAGGAGCTCCAACAAACAATTGGAAAGATTAGGCTTTTTCAAATTGTCTGTCAAAAGTTCTATTCCTTTTAATGCGTCTCTAAAATTCGAAGCAGTCAATTGAAAAGAATAAACAATTTCTATTCGTTTAAATTGACTACGTAGAATCGTTAAAAGTCGATTAAAAAGAATATCTATTTCTTATTTTTTTCAGTTCGCTTTTACAAGATTTACTTTGTCGATTCAAAAGGATAGGATTCTGTATTTTTTTGGAACTTTGAGAATCAGAAAAATTTTGCGCATTCGAAAAATAGAAACTCTTTATTCTTTTTTATCATCTTATTGACACGAGCAATAGAGAAGAATTAATTTTTCTGATATTTTGCTGTTCACAGAGGAATTGGTTTTTTTTTGGAAATTCGCCTATTCAAAAAGATTAAAAAATCCTCGTTTAACAGAATATTTCTGGAAATTTAATCTTTTTCTATTCCTCGCTTTTTACCGGGTACCTACTTTCTACCTTTCATTTAGTTTAGAGAAGACTTAATTAACAATAGACCTTTTCATTTCAATTCGGAAGTCGCGAATGCGTCTGCGCAGCAACCATGACAGTTCACCAATTTTAAAAGTTTCGGCCCTGTTCTATTAACATGTGTTAAAACTTTACTTTTGCTCATGTTTTTTTAGAGAAAAGAAAATGTGTCTGTGTATTTTCTTTGCTGAGGTAGCACAGTAATTTTTGTAGTTAAAAAGACAGCAAATATTTTCGTTTTTTTAGATATAAACTGTGTTGGTTAATGGTACATTCTACTTTGCCAATAAAACGAACCTATTTTATATGGAAGCACAGTAATTTTTTCCATAATTTCCTTACAAAAGTTAACAGAAATTTCTCTCCGTATATAACTTATATGTAAAAACTGATATCATTTTTGAATTTTAAGCCAAGAGAGTATAAAGGTATACGTAAAACAGTCTTCAAAATAATCTGAGTTTATAAACATTAAATATAATGTTGAAATAAACAAAAATGATTTTAAACATTAAAAAATGTATAATGGTTTCTCGATGGTATACCTAAGTTTTAAAAGGCGTGACGACCATTTTACATAAAGGAACAAGAATTCAGCCCCAAAAAGATTTTTTGCTATGCTATAAAAAAATTCGATGGCAGTCATAAAAGTTTTCATATGATTCTTGGCAGTATTTTGAAGGGTTCTATGTCTTTTTCATGTTTTTGAGCTGCAATTGTAAGAAAAACTGCTCAAAAACACCAGACATTCTCATTATTTTTCTGATGTTTTGTCATTATTTTTTTAGTAGGGATGAAATGTGAAAAACACAATAGTTACCTCTTTCACTTTTATTTATTGTTTTTATTAACGTTGCATGTAGAAATGCAAAAAAAACTAAAATAAATTATTGATATTTAAAAAATAACTTATTGATAAAATAATTAATATATGCTCCGTCCTTAATTTTTTTATTAAATTTATTCCAGTATTTGTTATAATTATTATACTCCATTTTTATGCAACATATAATAATTTAGAACACTTTTTATAATTTTTGTCATATCTGAATAATGCAATAGATATAAACAGGGCCGGAACTTGAAACGGAATTTCAATTCCATATAAACGCATGCGAAAAGAAAATAATTGAAATGAAAAGGTCTATTATTAATTATTATTTCATATATGGGGAAATCTCACGAAATGGGGACAAATTGGGTTCTGAGATATATATGCCACAAAAAGCTTCCATATTGCTAACACACGTTTTTATACATTTGCTAATACTATATCGCGACTATGAGATATAAAAAAAATTCTTGTTAGTAAAAATCTTGTTATACATGGATTCGTTTCATGTATGGAGAACTCCATACCATCCATACTGCTTGCGCCGGCTCTGGCTATAGGCCAACGCAGAATAGATCTGTAACCGGAACCGCAATCGTAAGCGTAACCGTAAGAATGAGTTAAAGAAGGATAGGTATATTGTTTATCCTTCTCTAACTCATTCTTACGCTTACGGTTACGATTGCGGTTCCGGTTACAGATCTATTCTGCGTTGGCCTTATGGGACTGCGGCACTGATCTCTATATTAAGGCCAACGCAGAATAGATCTGTAACCGGAACCGCAATCGTAACCGTAAGCGTAAGAATGAGTTAGAGAAGGATAAACAATATACCTATCCTTCTTTAACTCATTCTTACGGTTACGCTTACGATTGCGGTTCCGGTTACAAATCTATTCTGCGTTGGCCTTTAACGCTCCATAAGGAGATCCAACGGTAGTGAAAATTTGCAGTAAAGGCCTTTCTCCAATAGGATTCAAAAACTCTGCGATTGTCTGTAAATGACTGCGTTGCGTTGATTTTAGCATGTGTTGCTACAGCAACCGACGCAGACGCAGAATTTTAAAAACATATTGGAGAAAGGCCTCAAGGCCTTTCTCCTGCTGCCTCTACAATACGGAAAAAAGTTGAGAAACGCGCGACGCAAACGCGAAACGCGAGAAAAATACATGGCAATTTCTCGCGTTTCGCGTCTTACTTTCTAATTGTAGATACAGCTTCCAATAGGATCCAAAAACTCTGCGTTTGTCTGCGAATGACTGCTTTGCGTTGATTTTAGCATATGTTGCTATAGCAACCGACGCGACGCAGTTTTGGGAACCTATTGGAGAAAGGCCTTCTGCTGCCTCTACAATACGGAAAAAAGTTGAGAAACGCGCGACGCAAACGCGAGAAAAATACATGGCAATTTCTCGCGTTTCGCGTCTTACTTTCTAATTGTAGATACAGCTTTCAAAAGGCGGTGTTTACATGCTTGCGTTCGAACGCTACGTTTTGCGTTGAATAATGAGATAGAGAAAGAAAGACATAAATACTTCTGTCCTTCTTACACTTACTGCTCAACGCAAAACGCAGCGTTTAAACGCAAGCATGTAAACACAGCCAAACTAAGCTAAGGAGTTTAGAAAACAACCTTTCAAGTCAGAGAGTAACTTAGAACTAACTATTGGGATTAGAAATACTACGATACGCCATCTACTGAGAGCCTTGTTGTGGTAGCCATCTTTCGTTTCGTCTCTTTTTGATATACGTTCAAGAAAAAGATAAAATCCAAGATGGTTACCACAAAAAGGCTAAGGGGTGGGTCAGTTTCACGTGATTTCAGATCCCAATAACTATTCATTCCGCAGAGAGGTTCTCCGCTAAAGTCCATTTTTGTGGAAATGCGCATGCGTTATTCTACGCGCATTTCCTTGCTGTAGCATATAGCATCGTTGCACTAACACTGTTCTGCACTACATTGAAACTATACTCATACACACATGCAAGAGAGATCATCTCTATACTCATGCAACATACATTGCATTTAAATAGTAATAATAATATAATAACAATTATTATAATATAATAATAATAATTATTATACTAATAATTCCGTTCGTATTATTTATTATTAAATATTTTAGATCTTTATTTAACTAGTCCTTTGTGACTTATCTCCTATACCTAGACCATTGCAATCCTGCGGTCTCAAGTATGTTATTGAATACGCATGTTCTATTGTCCTATGGAAAAGGGCACTTGAGATGTTTTATTTTTTGTATAACTCTTGACGGTTTTGGTTTTATGACTTAAGAAATTCGAGATAACTTTTTCAAACTTTTACTTGATTTACGACCGACATTTCTAAGAAATGTCTTCGTGGTTAATATAAAAACTAAAAGTTTGGAATTTATTAAACTGTGATAATATTCTATTGACAAACATACACAAAAGATTTCCTGGTTGTGTCTCAGAGATTTTTGCCTCAAAGTGTGGGAAGACTATTCTAAAATTATAAAATAATTAATAAATAATAATTCAATTCTAGCGCGTTTATTTCGATTGTCGATGTATCGAAACTATTCGAGCGAGATAATAGTCGCTGGTTAAGGCCTAAGCACAACTGATTCGGTTTCGTACGGAAGCTTCTACGCGCCACCCTGCGGCACTCACTCGCTTTACGAGGCACAAGGCAAATGTCGTTTGAAGCACCCTGCTAGTGAATTCCTTGTACGATGCCTCGGTGTGTGCCTCGTAGGGTGCCTCGATGCGTGCTTTGTGCGACCAGTAGTAGACCAGTGTTTTGAAATTTTAAACGGCTTTAAATGTAAATCAGAATTCTCAAAAAAAAAATTTGACTAGTTCAGGTTAAATTAATAGCTAATTGCTGTTAATATTTTTAAATTAAAAAGTGTAAATTTTAGAATAATTACAAATTTTGTTGAATCTTGTTTTGAATTGTAGTGAGGGTGTTGAAATGTATTTTTACTTGAGAGATAGGTTATATAACCTCTAGTTGTCTTAAAAATTTTAAGCAAATATGTACATCTTGAATAATTATTGAATTCAATCCTCATATATAAAAATATATTGAATCGTACTTGCAGCTTGTCATGAATAACTTTTTTGGTAGGTGAAAATGGTGAAAACATAACCTTGACATTTTATACACGGAGAAACTTTTAATACCAATAATTCTTAAAACTGGTGAGACATTTTAGTATGTTAGGTTAGATTCAAGGGAAAAACGACATAGGTTATAGAAATTGCTATTGAGACTATCAAAAACACTCATTCAGTATATATTTTACAGTTCTTCATAAGGAAACTAACGAAAATTAGTATGTTGTTTTAGAAAGAAAATAATAATTTTTGCAAAGTTGGGAAAGCCATGAATTAAAAAGAAACACAACAAATTAATTGTCTATAGATACTCATAGAGACGATAGTGATACTTGGATCTGATGGTAGATGGCATTAGTGTATGTCACTGTAACTGTAGGTAAATATATTTAACACGACGTAAGAACCTAACCTATATTATTTACGCACACACGCACACGCAAGTAAAGACACGACGATTGGTCACGGAAACCGAAAGATCGCACGATTCGTTAGAAGTACACAGCTGAATCGTCCTTATATATTAAACGAGTGGAAAAATATGTGCCTTCGAGAGAGAGCATTTTTTAAAATAACTTACTAATCAAATTATGTAAATAAGTAAAAGTCGTGAAAAAAATTATGTTATATTGAGGAACAGTTCTTGAATTTAATTTGGCATGAGGAGACATTCACGTTTATTAATAAAAGGTTTTTTTCTTTCATACACGTGTGAATTTCAACTTCGAAAACATTAGGGTTAGTTCGCGACGTCAGGTGATGGTCTCGGTGATGCTCGGGCGAAATCGGTTAAGTCCGCCCGCAGTCCTTCCAAAATTGGTATGCTACGTTAGAATGTCTGTTATATATTCTATCTATATGTGGAAAAAAGGTTAGAATTTCCGTATTATTTCACAAACAAAAACTAGCATTTTATTCTTTTCTAAAGAAAAATAAGACTATTTCTAATGCAGATAGTAATTTTTGTACACCGAAGGTTGCTTAATATATAACGAACTTATCATATTTTCGTATTAATGTTGAAATTATTAGCACAACGCACGAAAAATCCTCACATTCTAACGTACTTTTAGAATAAACATAACCAAATATATTTAATATTATAAGAAAAAGTTTCTCCGTGTACTTAAGTAAAAGAAACATTTCAACACCCTCACTACAATCTAAAACAAGATTCAACAAAATTTGTAATTGAAGGGTAGCATGACAAAAATGGTCAAGCAACAATTTAACGATTTTACAGGAAACGAAAATAACACATTAAAAATTTTTTAATATTCAAATGACGAATTGAATGCAAAAAAGTTTGCTTTGAAAAAGTTGTTTGTTTTCAAGAAAATTGTTAATTTAATGTTAATTTTTGAAAGTAAAAAGTATAGAAATTATCAAATGTAAACTACAAACAGGAATATTTAAAAATTAACAGAAGAATAATATTTAAATTATTGAAAAATAGATAAAGAATAAAAATTATTTCTAAATAGACATACAGTTTTTCAGAGAAATTTAATATATATTTAATGATATAAAAAAGAAATAAGTATTTTTAACGATATTTACCTATTCAATTATTCATAATAATATTCATTTCTTTTGTTTTTTAACTGAATTGCATTGTAAGTAAAAATATGTAGGCTATTGTCTTATTCTTATTTTTATTAAAAACGAGTTTAAAAAACAATTTACAAGAAAATCCTCTTACAGAACTGTGTAAAAGAATTTACCTGATTTTTTTCTAAAAATATCTCAATTTGGAAAAATTGTTGCTGACTCCCTTTTGTCATGCCACCCTTCAATTATTCTAAAATTTACACTTTTTAATTTATAAATATTAACAGCAATTAGCTATTAATTTAACCTGAACTAGTCAATTTTTTTTTTTTTTTGAGAATTCTGATTTACATTTAAAGCCGTTTAAAATTTCAAAACACTGGTCTACTACTAGTCGCACAAAGCACGCATCGAGGCACCCTACGAGGCACACAACGAGGCATCGTACAAGGCATTCACTAGCAGGCTGCTTCAAACGACATTTGCCTTGTGCCTCGTAAAGCGAGTGAGTGCCGCAGGGTGGCGCGTAGAAGCTTCCGTAGTTTCGGGATATGGGCTTCATAACCTCAAAATATATGAAAAGGCCAACGCAAAATAGATCTGTAACCGGAACCGCAATCGTAGCCGTAAGCGTAAGAATGAGTTAGAGAAGGGTAAACAATATACCTATACTTCTTTAACTCATTCTTACGGTTACGCTTACGATTGCGGTTCCGGTTGCAGATCTATTCTGCGTTGGCCTTAAGGGTGTTTCCGACATTCGCTCTTGGAGTGCACTCAGAGCGCGAAGGGGTTCTCCCCTCTGGGCACGGAAACGTCTTCGTTCTAGAAACGTTCCTAAAACGTTTTTAGAACGTTTCATGTCCTCAACATAACGTCTCAAGAACGTTTTATGTTCTAAAAACGTTTTTAGAACATTGGACGTACTTAAGCCGTTATGTAGCGGACATGAAACGTTCTAAAAACGTTTTAGGAACGTTTCTAGGACAAAGACGTTTCCGTGCCCAGAGGGTCAATTATTTTTAAACTCGCTGCTCAAAAAAAATTCTAACAAATGAACGAGACGCATGCAAATCCCCTAATCGCCAAGTCGTCGAATGATCAAATAGTCGAATGCCAAGTAATCGAATGGACAAAACGTCGAATGCTAAAAACATCGAATCGGCATTTAGTCAAATGGTAAAACAACGGGGGTGACACTGGTGCAGTTTCCCATTAGAATAAACTAACCTGAGAGTTGACCGTCGCCACTGGTGGCGCTGGCTGGTTAGTTGGCCGATAATGAGTGAAAATGCATTAGAAAAAAAGAAAAATTAATTTTAGAATCAATAATATTAATTTAATGGTATTTATTTGTATATAATATTAATCCAGTATCTTTTTAGCATTTTTTATAATATTAAAAACTTAGAAAAAGCGTTTAACATTTTATTTATAAAGAAAATTGTGCAACAATTCATGGCGGGAAATTTAAATTAAATACTAAATAATATTATAATAAATAAATTATCAAACAAATTTTTATTTATTCTGTAAAATATTATTAAATAATAGTCAGTAGCAATAATTAAAATAATAAAAAATAATTATAATTTTATTAATTTAAATTTCCCGCCATGAATTGTTGCACAATTTTCATTATAAATAAAATATTTAACGCTTTTTCTAAGTTTTAAATATTATAAAAAATGCTAAAAAGATACTGGATTAATATTATATACAAATAAATACCATTAAATTAATATTATTGATTGTAAAATAAATTTTTCTTTTTTTCTAATGCATTTTTACTCAATATCGGCCAACTAACCAGCCAGCGCCACGGTGGTCACCAGTCAACAGTATGGTTAGTTTCAACTCCAGAGTGTCACCCCCGTGGGTAAAACCCAGGATCGAATAGTCCATTCGTCAAATGCTTAAATAGTCGAAACGCCATCTGTTCGAATTATCAAGTAGTCCTTTCTAAAAAAATGCAAAGCAGAAAAAGCTCGAATTGAAAAAAGTCGAACTCGAAAAGTATCGAAGCAAGAAATAAGCATAGAGAATAAAAAAGAACATAGAAAGCGCACCTCACACTCTAAATATAAACGAAATAGATGGAGCTGTCTTGGGTTTGTCTGGTTTATCTCAAGAAAAATTTATAAATAAAATGATTTTATTTATAAATAAAATATAAAATAGAATTTAATTAAAAATTAAAATAGAATTAAGAATAAAGCAGCAACAAAGTCGACCGCCAAGCGGTCGATGAGGGCTCTGGTTTTATATAAAAAATTATTAAATTAAAAAACTGAACATTAGAACTTTTAAAAATTGAACAAAAATGAAGAAGGAATTGAAGCAACGAAGACGGCCGAAGGCCGTCTGAGGCGCTAGTAAAATGGTAAAGTTGTCGAATGTTCAAAACATCGAATCGTCATTTAGTCGAATGCTAAAAACATCGAATCTTCATTTAATCGAATGCTAAAAACATCGAATTCTCAATTCGTCGAATGTTCAAAACGTCGAATTATCAATTAATCGAATGTTAAAAACATCGAATCGTCAACATGTTGAATGTTTAAAACGTCGAATTATCAATTTGTCGAATGCTCAAAAAATCGAATTGTCAATACGTCGAATGTTCAAAACGTCGAATGATAAAAACGTCGAATGCTAAAAACATCGAATCGTCATTTAGTCGAATGATAAAAACATCGAATCGTCAATTCTTCGAATGCTAAAAACATCGAATTGTTAATTCATAGAATGCTTAAATCATCGAATTTTCCATTCGTCGAATGTTCAAAACGTCGAATGATCAAAACGTCGAATTCTCAGAACATAGAATAGTCAGTTCGTCGAATGCTCAAATAGTCGAAACGCCATCTGTTCGAAATGTCAAGTAGTAGAATGGCAAAGTAGTCAAAACGCCATCTGTTCGAATTGCCAAGTAGTCGAATGTTCAAAACGTCGAATGATAAAAACGTCGAATGCTCAGAACATCGAGACGCCTGTTTATCCCCGTTTATGCAAATGCTCTAATAGTCATTTGATCTAATTTAAAGGTTATAAATATTAAAATGATCTAAAGAACATTGAATATAATGTGATTTTATATAAAAGTCTAATTAATAAAATGAGTTTATTCTATAATTTATTTTTAAGCCAATAATCAAAATATCCAATTCGCATTTTCTATAATCATAAGCAATTATAAAATTTTTTCACGCAAACTTTCAACTGATAAAATAGTTGTATAAGCCAAAGTTTATTTTTTATAATTTTATAATAACCTAATTTTAAAGTGTTTATAATTTTTAATTTGTATAAATTGTAATTTAACAAATGTCTGTCAAATCTAAATGTAGTAAAATATAATTTATTTAAATAAAATATCTTTTTTAAAAAATGCTAACAACCTCGAATCGTCAATTGATCAAATATTCAAAACATCTAATCGTCATTTCGTCCAATGCTAAAAACATCGAATCGTCAAATGGTCGAATGCTTAAAACATCGAATCGTCAATTGATCAAATATTCAAAACATCTAATCGTCATTTCGTCCAATGCTCGAAACGTCGAATCGAGAAAAAGTTGAAAAATTTGCTTGATGTAAGTTAACATTTATTTAAACCAAGCAAATTTTTCCAATTTTTGTCGATTCGACGTTTCGAGCATTGGACGAAATGACGATTAGATGTTTTGAATATTTGATCAATTGACGATTCGATGTTTTAAGCATTCGACCATTTGACGATTCGATGTTTTTAGCATTGGACGAAATGACGATTAGATGTTTTGAATATTTGATCAATTGACGATTCGAGGTTGTTAGCATTTTTTAAAAAAGATATTTTATTTAAATAAATTATATTTTACTACATTTAGATTTGACAGACATTTGTTAAATTACAATTTATACAAATTAAAAATTATAACACTTTAAAATTAGGTTATTATAAAATTATAAAAAATAAACTTTGGCTTATACAACTATTTTATCAGTTGAAAGTTTGCGTGAAAAAATTTTATAATTGCTTATGATTATAGAAAATGCGAATTGGATATTTTGATTATTGGCTTAAAAATAAATTATAGAATAAACTCATTTTATTAATTAGACTTTTATATAAAATCACATTATATTCAATGTTCTTTAGATCATTTTAATATTTATAACCTTTAAATTAGATCAAATGACTATTAGAGCATTTGCATAAACGGGGATAAACAGGCGTCTCAGAACATCGAACTGTTAATTCGTCGAATGCTCAAAACGTCGAATGATATAATAAACGTCGAATGCTACACTGAGAAAAAAATGCTATTGAATCTATAGCACGCATATTCGCATACGTTCAAAAGCAGATGTCATTAACTTGATGTGATATGTAGTCTATTTTATAGCACTGCTTTTAAATAAAAAATGACTTCTTTGATTCAATAGCGATGCTATAAAATGAATTACATTTCGCATTAAGTTAATAACATCTGCTTTTGAACGTATGTGAATATGCGTGCTATAGATTCAATAGCATTTTTTTCTCAGTGTAAAAACATCGAATCGTCAAAAGTTCGAAAAAGTTCTTTGTCTTCAGTAGACATTAACTTAAAACAAAGAACTTTTTCGAACTTTTGACGATTCAATGTTTTTAGCATTCGACGTTTTTATCATTCGACGTTTTGAGCATTCGACGAATTAACAGTTCGATGTTCTGAGCATTCGACGTTTTGATCATTCGACTACTTTACCATTCTTCTACTTGGCAATTCGAACAGATGGCGTTTCGACTACTTGACATTTCGAACAGATGGCGTTTCGACTATTTGAGCATTCGACGATTTGAGAATTCGATGTTTTTAGCATTCGACGTTTTGAACATTCGACGAATGGAAAATTCGATGATTTAAGCATTCGATGTTTTTAGCATTCGACAAATTGATAATTCGACGTTTTGAACATTCGACATGTTGACGATTCGATGTTTTTAACATTCGATGAATTGATAATTCGACGTTTTGAACATTCGACGTATTGAGAATTCGATGTTTTTAGCATTCGATTAAATGAAGATTCGATGTTTTTAGCATTCGACTAAATGACGATTCGATGTTTTGAACATTCGACAACTTTACCATTCTACTACTTGATAATTCGAACAGATGGCGTTTCGACTTTTTGTCCATTCGACTACTTTACCATTCTACTACTTGGCAATTCGAAAAGATGACGATTCGACGTTTTGAACATTCGACAACTTTACCATTCTACTACTTGATAATTCGAACAGATGGCGTTTCGACTATTTAAGCATTCGACGAATGGACTATTCGATGGTTTTACCATTCGACTAAATAACGATTCAACGTTTTTGAGCATTCGACGTTTTGAACATTCGACGTTTTTAGCATTCGACGTTTAAAACATTCGACGTTTTGAACATTCGACGAATTGAGAATGCGATGTTTTTAGCATTCGATTAACTGAAGATTCGATATTTTTAGCATTCGACTATATGACGATTCGATGTTTTTAGCATTTGACGTTTTTATCATTCGACGTTTTGAACATTCGACGTATTGACAATTCGATGTTTTTAACATTAGACGAATTGATAATTCGACGTTTTGAACATTCGTCGTATTGACGATTCGACGTTTTTAGCATTCGACGTTTTAAACATTCGACGTTTTGAACATTCGACATATTGACAATTTGATATTTTTAGCATTCGGCGTTTTGTCCATTCGATGTTTTTAGCATTCGATGTTTTGTCCATTCGATTACTGGGCATTCGACTATTTGATCATTCGACGACTTGGCGATTAGGGGATATGCATGCGTCTCAAATGAACATTCTAACACTTGGGGAATCTAACAAATAAACATTCTAACTATTGAAAATTCTAACCAATAAACATTCTAACTTTTAGAAATTCTAACAAAGAAACATTCGAAATTTGGAAATTCTAACAAATAAACATTCTAACTTTTGGAAATTGTAACATATAAACATTCTAACTTTTGGAAATTCTAACAAATAAACATTCTAACTTTTGGAAATTCTAACATATAAATATTCTAACTTTTGGTTATTCGAACAAATAAACATTATAACTTTTAATAATTTTAACAAATAAACATTCTAACTTTTGGAAATTCTAACATATAAACATTCGAACTTCTAATAATTCTAACAAATAAACATTCTAACTATTGGAAATTCTAACAAGTAAATATTCTAACTTTTGAAATTCTAACAAATGGTTTTTCTAACTTTTAGAATGTAGGCCAAAATAAGGCGTCTCCCTGCGCAGGCAGGCAGGTATAGAGATGCAAAATTCTCGGTAATTTAAAATCCGGTTATATTCTCGAGAATATGACCGAGAATATTCTCCTTCCGGAGAATTTAAGAGAATTTTCTCTACATTGAAATGCATGCGTGCACTTATCTGTTTTAAAATAAAAAAATTGTATAAATTAAAATTGATAAAATAATTAATGAAATAATTAACATTACATAATATTAATAAATAAAATAAATAATTCCGTGACAATATAATTTCGTTAGAATAAATAAATAAATTAATGTTTTTGAAAATAAAAAACCTATGTTCCCGTGCAACTGAAAAAACCATAATTTCAATAATGAAATAAATAATGTTTTTAAGATATGATTGATAAATTTAGATTTTTAGGTTATGTCTGGATCACATTTTCGTATTAGTTTTCTTATTGTAAGAATATCCCAGTAAAAAAAGAAGTATTGAGTGGAGCGTTTAGGAATTGAGTGAAGCTCTGAGCCAATACGGATTCGAGTAAAAACCGTATTGGGACGTTTGACTCAATCTTTTTTTCATCCGCCGAATACGGTCTTATTTTAGCATTAAAATTAAAATCACATGAGCAGAGTACACATTATAAATTGAAAGCACAATTGTCCTGGAATGTAAAAATGCCGATTTCGATAAGAAGCAATGAATATTTGTTAAAAATTGGTAAAAGCAAAGTTTTATAAGCGCGACTGATTTTACCATGTGAATAAATGAAGTGGCAAGTTTAAATGGACTAAAAGAAATCTTCTGTTACCGACAAAAAGTTCCTAGAAAACAATGAAATTTCATTGTTTTGTTGAATTTACCACAATTCTCTAGGAACTTTATGTTGGTAAAAGTAGATTTCTTTTAGTCCATTTCGTCCATTTAAACTTACCACTTCATTTATTCACATGGTAAATTCAGTTGCGCTTGTCAAACTTTGCTTTTACCAATTTTTAACAAAAAATAAAAAATATTCACAGTTTTTTATCTAAATCGGCATTTTTACATTCCAGGACAATTGTGCTTTCAAATTATAATGTGTACTCTGGTCATGTGATTTTAATTTTAATGCTAAAATAAGACCGTATTCGGCGGATGAAAAAAAGATTGAGTCAAACGTCCCAATACGGTTTTTACTCGAATCCGTATTGGCTCAGAGCTTCACTCAATTCCTAAACGCTCCACTCAATACTTCTTTTTTTACTGGGATTGTAATCATATCTTAAGTTCTATTTCAATCGAACAGTTTAATATCTTTTAAAAGTAATTATTATTAATTAATACTAATAATTATAATACTAATCATATAAAAATAGCACACAAAAGTGTGGTACACCAACGAATTATCCAATCAGATATACCAGTTAAACTATAGCAAGAAGACTAGAGACAGGAGGGCTAACTCGGCTGTTTTCTCACTCACAGCAGTGAGTCAGTATTAGGTGGGTTCTGAAGGCGTAGTTAGATAGCGCCAAATATCTTGTTTTCGGTTCTGCACATCTCAACACTCTTACATTATATATTTGAATACGTGACACGCGTGTGTGAGTGGAAGTGCAGAATCAAAACACGATACTTGGCGCAATCTAACCACGCCTTCATAATCCCCCTATATTTGTCCTACCCCCACTACTGCAGTTAGTCCTCCTGTCTCTAGTCTTCTTGAACTATAGAAACGATAGAAACTATGTTTCGTACACAAGCACAAAAATTCTCATAAATTCTCTTGGAGAATTTTGGTCGGTTATATTCTCGGTTATATTCTCGTTCTCGTTCCCGTTCTCACGTGCGTGAAGTTGGCACAACAACCATAGAATAATTAACTTTTCTAGTATGGAATCGTTTGGTCATCGTTTGGTCATGTTAAGGAGAGTCCAGAATAGAGTCGAAGTCGGTATGAACGCGTTGATATTAACGCGCTCGTCCATATGGAATACATAGGACGAGCGCGTTGTATCAGCGCGTTCATACCGACTTCGACTCTATTCTGGACTCTCCTTTAGGAAACTAACTTTCAACGTTTGGATACAATAAATAAAAAAGTTATTCAACTTTTAAATTTATAGTGCTAACTTCACATTTGCACAACAAAAGTTAATATTTTTTAAAATTTTTAAGGCCGATCGTTTGGTCATCGTTTGGATAAGATTGGAAACACCATTTAAGCGTTTGGACGATTCATAAAATAATTATAAAACGTTTTAAAGATTTTTGTTCACAGCACACTGGAAATGTATTAAGGAGAGTCCAGAATAGAGTCGACGTCGGTATGAACGCGCTGATAGTAACGCGCTCGTCCATATGGAATACATAGGAGGAGCGCGTTAGTATCAGCGCGTCGACTCTATTCTGGACTCTCCTTTAAGTTGCGCGTAAAAGGAACTGCGCATGGGCATTCTTAGCGCGAAATTTTAAAATATGCTTGCCTAACTCATAAAGACTATTATTGTTAGTTTTTAAATAAATTGTAGGTGCAAAGAAATTAATAATGTTAATAATAATAATAATTAATTAATTAATGTTATTATTATTACTATTATTGTTAATTTTTCTAGTATGGATTCGTTGGTTCATGTTTGGATAAACCAACTTTCAACATTTGAATGCAATAATTAATTTTGTTAAATATCGTGATTAAAAAATATGAATTATGCAATTTTTTAACTTCTTAAAAAAATATTTGATATTTTGATAAAAAATGTTAGTTTTGAACTAGGAATTATGCAAATAGTTTTCTCTTTTTATACAACAAACTTATAATTTCGTGAAAGAAATTGTACAAACAAAAAAATAACCTTAATTTTTTATTGAAAAGAAATTAAAAAAATTTAGCATGTTTTCTTTAATAATATTTCTCATTTCACAATGAAAAATCGTTTAAAACTTTTTAACTTTACTTTACTAAAATTAAAAAACAATTTAAATTAACCATTAAATGAATAAAATAATAATAATTGAAGTTAAAGTTTTTTATTCCAATTTTTTGTTTTATAGTTCGACTTGTTATATCAAAAGTTTGACAGTTAATTTATATATAATGAAATAAGTGGATTAAGAAAATCTATCCCAAATTTCAAAAACTCGAAAAAGAGGTACAGATGCAATTTTTTAAAATAATTAATCATTTTATGCATTATTTATTTTTGTATGTAAATAATTGGATTCTCGTAGTTGAATTTTAATAAGAATTGATTTTAAAAAAAGAAGGACCGCAAAAAGTGCCCGTTCTTTGCACATCGACAATTATCACAAAACATAAGTAAAAAAATTCGGCCAAAAATCTTCTTAATCTGCGTGAAAATTGTAGTTGATCATAATTTTTGGTTTTTATTTAAGGGTAGCCAAACTATCCTAATTCAACCTTCTAAAAATTGACAAATTATGAAATTCATAACACCATAAATTCAACAAAAATAATTAATTATCAACGGGAAAACTGATAAATAACGAATATAAAAAATCCCTTTAATAAAAAAAACAATCTTTAATTACCTGAAAATCCTCAAAGTGCTTTTCAACCCCCAAAAAACTACCTCTATTTGAAAAATTGACCAAAATAAACACAAAAAAATTATTACTCTCCAAAATCGATAAAATCAATTAACTAGTGAGACTTAATTAACTAGTGAAATGTGTAATATGGTAATTTTTTAATTGGGGGTAGTTTTTTGGGGGGGTTGATTAATCTACTCTAGCATGGAATTAAAGTCTCGCTAGTTAGTTGATTTTATTTATAATTTTCGTGAAGATTTTGCACCGTAAAAATTTTTTAAATGTGTAATATGGTAAAATTTCTAATTAGGGGTAGTTTTTTGGGGTTGATTGATTATCTGTAGCATGGAATTAAAGTCTGGCTAGTTAGTTGATTTTATTTATAATTTTGGTGAAGATTTTGCGGAATAATAATTTTTTAATGCGTAATGTGGTAATTTTTCTAATTAGGGGTAGTTTTTGAGGGGTGGATTAATCCATGTATACCACTTCATGGATTAATCTACATTAGCACGGATATTAAGTCTCACTAGTTAATTGATTTTATTTATATTTTTGATGAAGATTTTGGAGAGTAATATTTTTTTTTTGTTTATTTTGGTCAATTTTTTAAATAGGGGTAGTTTTTTGGGGGTTGAAAAGCATTTTGAGGATTTTCAGGTAATTAAAGATTGTTTTTTTATGAAAGGGATTTTTTATATTCGTTATTTATCAGTTTTCCCGTTGATAATTAATTATTTTTGTTGAATTTATGGTGTTATGAATTTCATAATTTGTCAATTTTTAGAAGGTTGAATTAGGATAGTTTGGCTACCCTTAACCCCTTCACAGTCGAGTGAAAATAAAGTTTTTGTGCCATAAGTGTTCAAAAAAAATTTTTTTTTTTAAAATCATGATATTGTCATATTTTATGTTTTTGAGGTCACTGATTCAAAATCCGTGGTCGAAAAGTCAAAATTCAAAATGGCGGCTTCAAAATATCGAGCAAAAAAATTGAAAAGTTAACGAATTCGTTAATTTAAAAATTTTTTTTTGTCGCCTTTTTAAAGTTGCAATTTTAAATTTTGAATTTTTGACCACGGATTTGAAATCAGTGACCTCGAAAACCCCCGAGTAGGCATTTTAAGGCATTTTAAAAAAAATTCGTAAACTTAAAAATTTTTTTGGGCGCCATTTTGAAGCCGCCATTTTGAATTTTGAATTTTCGACAACGGATTTGGATTCAGCGACCCCGAAAACCCCCGAGTAAGGATTTTTAGCCAGATTCGTTAACATTTAAATGTCTTTTTTTCCGATGGCCCTATAGAGCCCATGGACATAAAGGGCACGACATTTTTATGGCTCTATAGAGCCCACTGACAGTGAAGGGGTTAAATAAAAACCAAAAATTATGATCAACTACAATTTTCACGCAGATTAAGAAGATTTTTGGCCGAATTTTTTTACTTATGTTTTGTGATAATTGTCGATGTGCAAAGAACGGGCACTTTTTGCGGTCCTTCTTTTTTTAAAATCAATTCTTATTAAAATTCAACTACGAGAATCCAATTATTTACATACAAAAATAAATAATGCATAAAATGATTAATTATTTTAAAAAATTGCATCTGTACCTCTTTTTCGAGTTTTTGAAATTTGGGATAGATTTTCTTAATCCACTTATTTCATTATATATAAATTAACTGTCAAACTTTTGATATAACAATAAGTCGAACTATAAAACAAAAAATTGGAATAAAAAACTTTAACTTCAATTATTATTATTTTATTCATTTAATGGTTAATTTAAATTGTTTTTTAATTTTAGTAAAGTAAAGTTAAAAAGTTTTAAACGATTTGTCATTGTGAAAAGAGAAATATTATTAAAGAAAACATGCTAAATTTTTTAATTTCTTTTCAATAAAAAATTAAGGTTATTTTTTTGTTTGTACAATTTCTTAATTTTAAAAAATATTAACTTTTGTTGTGCAAATGTGAAGTTAGCACTATAAATTTAAAAGTTGAATAACTTTTTTATTTATTGTATCCAAACGTTGAAAGTTAGTTTCCTAACATGACCAAACGATGACCAAACGATTCCATACTAGAAAAGTTAATTATTCTATGGTTGTTGTGCCAACTTCACGCACGTCCCGTTCTCCGGGTAAAGCCTAACGCAGAATAAAAACGTAACGTGAACGTAAGCATGCAATAGAAAAGGACAGACCAACTTCTGTCCTTTTCTATCTCATGCTTGCGTTCGCTTCCCGTTTTATTCTGCTCAGGCCTTAATATTACCTCTTCGCATCTCTAGGCAGGTAGTAGAGGTGAGAGTGTACCTTAAGAGGGCACTTTGCGATGACAGCGCGCGTAAGTTTTTTTATAACTACAAACTTAAATACCCTTTGTCAATTAATTTAATATATTTTTTTCATTTTACAAGCTGTTTGAATTAATCTTATATGTTTGATTGAATTTTATTTTGCCTTTGGTATACATTTAAATATGTATATTAAACTCAAATGAGGGGCAAGTTTTCAGAAATTGATAAATCCATATTTTCATATTTCGAGAAATTGAACAAATGACTTTCCTGACATAACCACGTTAATTTTGAAATACAAAATTTGAAACATTTAATATTTATAACAATGTTTTATAACCACTACAGTTAATTTTAAAGTTCAAAATTTCTAATATTTAATATTTATAACAATGTTTTATTACCACTACACTTAATTTTAAAATATACAAAATTTCTAATATTTAATATTTATAACAATGTTTTTATATTTAAGATGTTCTGTTTTTAATTAAACTTTAACATAATTAAGTAATTTAAACGTTTTGGTAATTTTTTCTATAATAAAAACAAAAATTACGTCATCTTGCAATGCGGGTAACGTATAAGAGTGAGAGAGATATGCAATTGCCTATCTCTCTCACTCAGCTTGCATGTATGAGCCATGCAAAAGAGATAGTCAGATAGCACTATTCTTTCTACTCTCATGAAATTTTTTTTCGGTTTCAAGGCGCTTGCACACTTCCAAAATTTTGGGCGAGCAGCGAATTTTCATGGCCTTGAAACTCACATTACTAAATATGATTGGCTCTACAAAAAGCTGCGTGAAAATGTACTTTGTCAGAGCCAATCATATTTAGTAATGTGAGTTTCAAGTTTGTGAAAATTCGCTGCTCGCCTAAAAATTTGGAAGTGTGCAAGCGCCTTTAGGGTACATAAAGGCCAACGCAGAATAGATCTGTAACCGGAACCGCAATCGTAACCGTAAGCGTAAGAATGAGTTAGAGAAGGATAAACAATATACCTATCCTTCTTTAACTCATTCTTACGGTTACGATTGCGGTTCCGGTTACAAATCTATTCTGTGTTGACCTTTATGCATGCAGGTTGCCATAGTAGCGTTCAAGAGTGAGAGAGATAGAATAATTTCCTATCTCTCTCACTCTTGAACGCTACCATGGCAACCTTCATGCATAAGTTTTGCATGAGATCGTGTGACTGTACCCTTACAGGAAAAAACATGCGCAAATATAATCAGAAAATAAGGAATTTTTAACTTTATTTTTTGTTTGAAAAATGATCCTTTCTGATTTGAAATAAATGTAAATAACTAATATCGATTTTTATAGATATTTAATTATAAACAAGTATTATTTAAGAAAATGATTTCATAATTATTATTCACATTGAAGCAGGCATTAGATGGGTGAAGAATGCACCAATCAAATTGCAGCATAAGGCAAAGCGCCCGCCCGTCTTGCAAGCAGGTATAGTTGTGGTTGTGTGTTGTAGTTGGTTTCACGCGTGTCTCAGTCTGCTTACTAGTTTTGCCATTTCGATAATACTATTTGCAAGAGAAAATCGCTGTCTTTTATTGAAAATTTCAAAGTTCTAATAATTCATCATGACTTCCACGGGAATTTACCAAGGATTAAAAGACGACCGAAAATCCAGCAAGTGAGTAAAATTTTCTTTTCAAAAGTGTTATAATTTTAACGGGAAGAAACGGTCACGAATATTGCCATTTTATGTTAAGTTTTTTTTTGTTTTATTTCTATAAAACAGACAAAGTTGTCTGCTTTGAATTTTTAATAATACTACATGAATTATATTTTATGTGTGTTAACAAAAGTTATTTTTTTATGAAAGATAATTTAGACTACAATTTTTTTCTATCTTCATTTGTGTAAACATTGTCAGTTGTCATAAAATATTTCCCGTCGTTGCATTAGTAGCATTTTTGATGCTATTTATTATACTTGATTGTTTAAAAAAGTTGTTTATCATGTAGATTATTTTTAATATGGTTTAGCTTTATAAACGAAGCATTGAAGTACATAGTGTACCGGTGGAATGTACCGGTTTCATCTGGATATAACTGGATACATCCGTTTCATTCGCGTTTTCTTTTCTCGTGAATTTTGCAATACACACAACTCAATATATTTAACGCTGTTCATACAAAATTTTCACTTTTAATAGTAACAAATTAATTAAATGTATGAAGTTTCGCTTTAGAAATATGTTAAAAATGGGGAATGTAAGTAAGTGTGAAATCGAAATTAGAGATGAAATTTAATAGCTCATAATATGAGTTGCTATACCGGTGTAGAGCACGTGTTTACTGTCACTTTCTCATTTTTTAATAATGCACATATAATATGCGTTTCTAAATGTATGTAAAACTGAGCGTATTTCACTCAAGGAGAAGGTTTTAAAGAAATTATAATTCATTTTTATTCCTTAATAGTTCTGCCGTCCAGTTTAAAAAAGGCACTATCTACATATTTTATGAAAAATGAGTTTTTTATACCGTTGAATTCGTATTGAAAAGACGAATCTAATAGTCGAATTCGTAATTGAAAATTTTAATTAGATTAGAAGATAATTAGCGGTCAATTAAACTATCTACAGAGATTTTTGAGAAATATTTTTTAAAGTGTCACTATCTGCAGAAGGAGACGACCTATCTACAAAATTTTCAGGATTTTCAACCCACTTGACCCCTGAAATCCTGATTCACGAGCACTATGTACATAGGTTAGTCAGTAAACTGGTCTCAAAAGTCACAAAAGTAGAGAACTATGTACATAGTGACGTTTTTCGTACATATTTTTCTCGAACTTTGGTTAACTTTCCGCGAGAGAGAGCACTATCTACAAGTTTAATTATGCAAATAAAATAAAAATAATACAATAATTTGCAAATAAAGCTTTTATTTTGTATTAACAGATATATTTAATGCAAATTAAAAGCAATTTTAATTATTCTTTTTGTAAAGTTAACATTTAATTTAATAAAAATTTCATGCAGAACATAATAATCAAATAAAATAAAGTTATAATAATGGTAAATAAAATTTATGTATTGAGGGGCTGATAGTAAAAATGGTTTGAAATAATAACGGGAGCAAAAGTAGAATAAGTGACTTAGAAGCAAAAACAGATTAAAATGATTGTGTAATTTCTTAATAAATTAATTATAATAATTACAAAATATTAATTCAAATAAAATAAGTTTTTTATTATTGACAATATTTTTTAAGCATTAATATAATTAATTTATCAAGAAATTACATAATCATTTTCACCCGTTTTTGCTCTCAAGTCACTTATTCTACTTTTGCTTCCATTATTATTATTATTATAAACCATTTTTACTATCAGCCCCTCTATTGTTCGTCATTTTTTGTTCAAAATTTTAAAAATTAAAAAATATAATATAATTATAAATAAAATAAAATATAAAATAATAATAAAAATATAACAGAAATAAAGGATTGTGTTAGAAAATAATGTAGATGGTGACGCTTTAAACAGGAAAGTGGACCGACAAAGCAATTTTAAACGTACTATCTACCACATAGTGCACTTTTCATGTATTCTCCATAATTTTTGGATAAAAAATGTGCACTATCTACAGTTTTATTAATAAATAATTAAAATTAATAATTTTTTTTTGCACCAATGAAAAGAGCGTGTCCGAATTAGTCAAGAACATAAGTTTGTTTACAAAATTTTTAATTTTATTAAGAGATCCAGATGCAAACGCGTTTCCTTCAATATCTCCGATTGAGCTGAAATGTAGATAGTGTCTTTTTTAAAAAGGACGGCAGAGTTGATAAATGTGTATTATTTATATTCAAATGTATAAAAATTATTATAATCATTTGAAACAGATTTTTTTGAGAAAGCAAATACAAATGTTACTCTCTAAATAAAAATTACTGAAAAGTTTTGGTTGATGAAGTGAAGCAGTTCATTTTTACTAAAAATTAGTGAAAATGTTTATTAATTTGAAATACTATTAGACGATTTTTTACTATTGCAAATTTAAAGATCTCATATATTACATATTTTTATAATTTTTTTTTAAACACTCAAACTATATTAGAGTTTAATTTTGTCTAAAGTTGTCAAAAACTGAAAAAATTAGATGTAATGAAAAAAAATATGAACATTAAATATTGAAATTTTTTCTAAAAATCTGAGATACTGTGCATAAAAAAGCAGGTGCAAATAATATTTGCATGACCAGCACGACTGATGAGTCAGCTGCACTGTTGTCCCTTTAACAGCTGCGGCAACTATTGTTCTATGAAGTTCATATGAATTGAGGAACATTTTTAGAAATTATTATGTGCGACATGCAACTTCAATTATATGGGTGGTGCTGATTCTACCACTAAGATTTTTGCTACTTCTAAGTTCGTGTCCATGTACACTCCATTTCATTGAAATTAAGCAGCTATTAATGTTTCAAATATGCACCCTAAAAAAGTAATCTCATAGTTAGAGGAAAAATTCTCTTCTAATGTCTTCTCAATTTTTCCTCTCAAAACAAAAGTATTCCACTTGAATGCAGAATATTTTTATGTTATTAAATAAGGGGCCGTTCAAAAAATACGTAACGCTATTTTTCGGAAATTTGGACCCCCCCCCCTCCCCCATGTAACGCAATGTTGTATACATTAGCCCCATTTTTTCTGCTGACCGTAACAAATAGCTTGACCCCCCTCCCCCCTAAAGCGTTACGTATTTTTTGAACGGGCCCTAATGATTACTTATAAGGTACATGTTAACAAATGTCATCATGGAAGTAGATGAAAAATTGGACCTCAATAATAAAAAAATAAATAATTTCATTTATTATTTTAAATAGTTAATTTAACTTTTCTTACAGGTGCTTCTATTACAATCTGTTACAGGCATCTCCTGAAACTGCAATAAAAATAGGGTAAGAATTCCTGAAGTGGGCCCCTATTTTTCATTGGGTTGATGAATTTTTCTCATTCTTATATGTTTCGATAGCCTATGATAGTATAATAAAAACCTGTAAATAGTTTTCCGAAATTCGAAAATTTGCCAAAGTTATTCAAGGTCAAAGTTATTTATAGCGTTTTAGTAAATAGCTAATTACTCGCGATCGGATGCACCGATTTTAATAAAAATTGGAGGAGAGTTTACCTGAAGAATTGTACTTTAGATAAATGATCAAAATTTTAATTAAAAAATATAATTTGTTTAAATAAATTAACTTTTTAATTTTTGGGGTTAAAAAAAATTTGTTCTTTTTTTTTTTTGATTTTTTTTTAATAATCAAATAGATGATACTTTTAAGATTTTATTTAAACAATAAAAAAGTGGGATTCTCTATCACTTTAGAAAATATAATATTTTTAGTTACAAAAATTTTTGAAAAGTTAAAGAGATTTGAAGCAAAACAAATGAATGAACTAAACTCGACAACTTTAACCAAAAAAATTACATATTAACCCTCCGTCACACACATGGGAAAAAATGACGACTTTACACACGTTTAGAGGGAATCCCTTACCACATTGTAAAATAAGCAACATTACAATATAAACAAAGGAATCAACAAAAATTTAGTTTTAACACAAACTTACAAATATGTAGTAAATTATTCTAAATTATAAAATTAATAAAAATAATTTTCGGTCTCAAAAATAAAAATTAATTACACGAATGCACATCTTCGAAGGAATTCCACTTGACATGTAAAAATAATGTAACATTAACAAATAAGCAAAAAAATCATTAAACATCCCAGGCGCGAAAGACCAGTGCTGACGATTTAACACTCGGTCAATCTTCGTGAGTGTAGCTTCAACAACCGGTCTTTATTCAGGCTTGAATCAATCTTGATAGTTTATTTATTACCGTGTGCACTTACCAATATTAGATATAAATATTTATAAATTATTTAATATTAAAATATTATTTCTGATATTTTTTAGTAATTTTTTATACTATTTAAAAATTATTATTCTTATTATTAATTATTATTAAATAATATAATAAGTATTATTATTATTATTATTAAGATATCAATTGGTAAATAAATATTAATATTTATTTAGTGTATAATATTTATATTAATTATATAAGATTCATATAAAAAAAGTTAAATTATATATATTTTTTTCTCGCACAGTGTCAAATTATTATTTTCAAAGTTCAAGAGTTTCGTTTATCTGAAAAATTTTCAGTGAAAAAAAATGTTCATTAGGTAGTAATAAATATTTATGCCTTGTAGTTTTACACTAGGTTTAACTGTTTACTGAATATTTTATATACAAAATTACTAAAAAATATCAGAAATAATATTTTAATATTAAATAATTTATAAATATTTATATCTAATTTATATCTAATATTGGTAAGTGCACACCAGGAAGGAAGAGTAAGGAGACCGAACTCTGCTTCTACAAATGTCTGAAAAATATGCACGAAAAGTGCCAGACTCACTGTGTTCTAGTTGATCGCCAATTAAGTCGATCATGCGCATTGAACTAAAGTTCAGTGTTGACATAGATGAAAAGTGTGGTTATGTCAAGGTAAATATAACATAGTTTAAACAGTGTTAATTTTAAAAGCAAATTTATTTATTTGCAATTGTGATATTATTTAGATTTTCAAAATAATTTAATAATATATTTATGAAAAGGGAAAAATTTTGCGAAAATGGTTAAGAAGAATTGTGTTTAGAACTAGAGTATATTTACATACCGTAGAAGGATAGAAGAGACTAATGTTTTTTAGACTCTTTTTGTTCTTTCTTTACATCCGGGCACACAACACGACATTTTTTAAATAAAATAAATACATAATTATTAAAACGAAATGTATTGTATATGTATCTCACTAAGACCGGCTAAATGTAAACATTAGATCTTACATCTCACTCGCACAATTTTTACGAGAAACAGAGACACAACACAGCTTATGCGCATGATCGACTTAATTGGCGATCAACTAGAACACAGTGAGCCTGGCACTTTTCGTGCATATTTCTCTGAGATTTTTAAAGCGCTTTCTACACAGAGTTCGGTCTCCTTACTCTTCCTTCCTGGTGCACACGGTAATAAATAAACTATCAAGATTGATTCAAGCTTGAATAAAGACGGGATGTTGAAGCTCCACTCACGAAGATTGACCGAGTGTTAAATCGAGCATGGGACGAACATTAGTGTCCTATGCTGAACCAATATTGAGTGACAATGATATAAAGACTGCTTCAACTCTGGGTTACCCACGCTGGGCGTTCAAGACTCAGTCAAGTTTCAACCCATCGTCAGCACTGGTCTTTCGCGCCTGGGCGGCCAATCTTTATAAAGCCTGAACTCGGCGTCACTTCGCGCCTGGGCAATTCATTTTAATTATATTTATAATATAATTTTGTCATTAACCAACAGTGGAACAAAAGATGTTTTGAAAACTTGATTTTTTTATTTAACATAACCTCACTTTTTCGAGTTTTTTCTGGCTTTAAAGCTTCATAATTAAATATTAATTATGTTTAAACTAAATGTTTTTTTAGAAATGTGTTGAGGAGTAAATTGTCGAAAGGTATAGAAACTGATTTTATTTTGCAATGAGGAAAACAAAAGTTATTTAAAAAATACTGAAACCATAGAGGGAATCCCTCCCTAGGTGGGAGGTTGACAATCATACATATACGTAAAACCATGAAATCGACACGAATTCATTTGTTTTGCTTCAAATCTCTTTAACTTTTCAAAAATTTTTGTAACTTAAAATATTATATTTTCTAAAGTGATAGAGAATCCCACTTTTTTATTGTTTAAATAAAATCTTAAAAGTATTCTCTATTTGATTATTAAAAAAATCCAAAAAAAAAAAAGATGGAGAACAAATTTTTTTTTAACCCCAAAAATTAAAAAGTTAATTTATTTAAACAAATTATATTTTTTAATTAAAATTTTGATCATTTATCTAAAATGCAATTCTTCAGGTAAACTCTCCCTTAATTTTTATTAAAATCGGTGCATCCGATCGCGAGTAATTAGCTATTTACTAAAACGCTACAAATAACTTTGACCTTGAATAACTTTGGCAAATATTCGAATTTCGGAATACTATTTACAGGTTTTTATTATACCATCATACACGGAGAGAAAAAGAAAGTTATACCAACCGGAGACCCCGGTTAAAACTACTTGACCGACACAGGCGTTAACATAACCTCTGATTCCCAAGTCAGCACAATTTGACAGCCAGGCAGTTTTGGCCTGGCTGCCTCAAGTAGTGTCAATGGCTGGATCGATATCAGTAGTAAATTAACTGACGAAAACTAAAGACTCAACTGGAGAGCCAAGTCAAAACGGCCTGGCTCTCCGGTTATCACTACTTGACTTCATAAAATTAGCATGACGACTCAAAAGAAAGCAGTTACAACTTTTTTTTTCTCTCCGTGTAGGCTATCGAAACATATAAGAATGAGAAAAATTTATCGACCCAATGAAAAATAGGGGCCCAATTCAGGAATTCTTACCCAATAGTTAAAAAGCAGTCAAATGAACCAGGTTTTCTTTATGTGTAAAACTCTGAAAAGAATTATGATGCAATTATCTTCTTCTAAACGTTTTTTATTTAGAAAATACAGTTAATAACTATAATTTTATATGCAATAGAAAAATAAATTTGAACTGTATTATTTACTACTTTTAAGTATTTAAGAAAGCTTTATTTTAGACACTATTTTGACTTGCAGAGTAAATTGAAGTTTAAAAGGAAACTACTTTTAAGTCCACTTTTTGGCTATCGGCTATTTTTAAGACTACATAGCGACTTCATTCAAGCCTGAGTACCGACTTTTTTTAAGACTCTTTTTTTACAAACTAGCTCCTCCGACGGCCGCCAGCGGCCGTCTACGGTGCTAGTTTTTATATGTCCATTGTCCAAGTCCATTATTTCATTAATAATAATATTCAAATTTTTTCACTTAATAATTTGCTTATTTATATTTGGAATGTTGACGTTTTTTTTGACAATGCAAAATAAGATTTATTATGAGTACTTTCTCTTAACAAAAATAAAATTTATATATTCGCGCTCTTTTTAAATAACATACGACTGCAGCGCCACCTTCACATGTACAAACAATTTTAAAAACACCCTTCTATTAAGATTTTACATTCTCATTGCCCATTCTTTACTTCGATACTTTTCGATACATTCGACCTTTCCACTCCATGTCTTTTTTAAGAAAGGACTAATTTTAAGTCTAGGATGACTACTTTTTGTTACATCTTAAAATTGGCTCGTTTGTAGACTTTATTCAAGACTTTTTTCTGTGTAGATCCAAATAAAAATTATTTGAATCAAATAAATATTTTTCAAATAATTTGAATCAATTGAATCAAATAATTTTTTTTTCAGTGTCCCAGGTAGAAAAATTTAATGGAAGCCTAGATATATGCTAGCGCCACCACTGGAATTTGCATGGCAGTTTATCTCGCCGACGTCTTCTAGCGCCTTGAATGGCGCGAGCACTTTTCGCTAGAATGCAACATAACCTCAAATTTCTGTTGCATAAACTGTCAAAGGTGTTTGTTTTTATTTTTAAAGTAAAAGTAAATGTTTGCTTGGAGAATATTGTGGCATTTAAAAACAAATAATAGTAAAGGATTCTAAGTATTTATATATTTGTAATTGTATTAAATTTAAATATAAATTACTATTGCATTATAAATTTCTAGTTCATTCGTTAATTTATTCACTTATTTATAAAAGAATTTTTAGTATATGAAGCTTTATTCAACCTCCAAGAAAATTTTTTAATATATTTTAAGTAATTAATCTAACGATTTATCACCAAGAATAACAATAAATACTTTTTGATGGATCAAATATATTATTAATTTCTCTCCATTCGAATTAGAAAACATAACCTCAAACTGGATTTATTTTTTCTTTATTTCTAATTGAGCCTCCCAATTCATGAACTCGCCCGACGCTCGGATGAACACTCTAACGCCAGTCAAACGTTAAGAAAAGTCACAAAAATTAAAATTTGAAATTTTGATTTTTCAGAAGCACTACCTTGTAGGAAATTGAATAGCGCATCTTTTTTTCCTTTGAATTTTTTTCGTAGGATGAATATTGTCGGAAATAATGACGAAAAATGGTAAAATTTTGTTTTTCAAATTTCATTGCTTTTTAAAACATAAATCATCGTATCTTCGACAATTATTGTCGAATTGACTTCAAATTTGGTATGCAAGTCTATTTGGGTTCTGGGAAGACGATAAAATGATCAGAATGTAAAAATTTCCTAATTGTTCACTAATTTGTTAATGTAAATAAAGGCTTGTCAATTTTAGGTTAACTTACCTTCGTCGACAAAAAGTCTGCGGTGAACTTTCGAATTGAGTCGCGGCGTGCAAATATCACTAAACACCAACTTTATAGGACGTCAGTTGTTGAATTTGTTCTTATTACCTCGGTTATTACTCAGTACTTTAAAAAAAGCATTAAATAAATTATTGGGATATAATTATAACGCTATGTTTAACATTATAAAAAACATAAAAATTCTATAAATAATAAAGAACTAGCAACAATTCGCGCGGCTAACTTTTTACTACATTTTATAAATAAAATTAGCAATTTTAAAAATAATAGAATTTGAAAACTTTCTAATTTAAATTTTTGTTGAAAACACTAAAAAAATTCAATTTTGGAGAAATTACAAATAATTGCAGAAATTCAATTATTTTCAAAAATTATTAGAAAATTTTTTGAAAATAATTGAAATTAGAACAAGAATTTCTTTGACATTTAGGAAAATAATTAAACTTTGGAAAAGAATTTTGTTATTTATAAAGATAATCGGGATTTTTACAAATTTTTTTTTCAAATTTTGTACATAGTAATTTCTCCAAAATTGAATTTTTTTAGTGTTTTCAACAAAAATTTAAATTAGAAAGTTTTCAAATTCTATTATTTTTAAAATTGCTAATTTTATTTATAAAATGTAGTAAAAAGTTAGCCGCGCGAATTGTTGCTAGTTCTTTATTATTTATAGAATTTTTATGTTTTTTATAATGTTAAACATAGCGTTATAATTATATCCCAATAATTTATTTAATGCTTTTTTTAAAGTACTGAGTAATAACCGAGGTAATAAGAACAAATTCAACAACTGACGTCATATAAAGTTGGTGTTTAGTGATATTTGCACGCCGCGACTCGATGTCGCGCTCTCCGCGCTGTCTTTAAACCTTAATATTTTCCACATTTTTTACTAAATCAATCTAATATTTTCCAAAAAACTTCCTTATATACTAATAAACAAATGTCTCACTGGAAGTTTTTTCAATTCGAAAGTTCACCGCAGACTTTTTGTCGACGAAGGTAAGTTAACCTAAAATTGACAAGCCTTTATTTACATTAACAAATTAGTGAACAATTAGGAAATTTTTACATTCTGATCATTTTATCGTCTTCCCAGAACCCAAATAGACTTGCATACCAAATTTGAAGTCAATTCGACAATAATTGTCGAAGATACGATGATTTATGTTTTAAAAAGCAATGAAATTTGAAAAACAAAATTTTACCATTTTTCGTCATTATTTCCGACAATATTCATCCTACGAAAAAAATTCAAAGGAAAAAAAGATGCGCTATTCAATTTCCTACAAGGTAGTGCTTCTGAAAAATCAAAATTTCAAATTTTAATTTTTGTGACTTTTCTTAACGTTTGACTGGCGTTAGAGTGTTCATCCGAGCGTCGGGCGAGTTCTTGAATTGGGAGGCTCAATTGACCTGACAGAAAAAATTTACTGATTTTAAATAGGAACTTAATTTTTTCAATTATTATTATTATTATTATTATTATAAAAGAATTGGTTAATTTCAAAAATTTTAATTTTAATGTTTAACATGTGTAACTATTTTTGACACTGTTACTGTAAAGAAATAAATAATTTTTTATGGAAATTTAATAATAATTTATTCTTAAAATTTTCATATTTAAAAACAATTTTATACAGCAAATAATGATCAAAATTTTGATTAGGCTTGGAATTAAGAATAGGTTACCGTTTTCTGAATTAAAATCTATTACCATAACTTTAAACGAAACGTGTATTTATCTTCAAATACTTTAAAACTTCATTGCAGGCAGATAATTAGTAAATGTTTTTTATATGTACACAATTTTTTTAATTATATTCGTCAAAAGAAATGACATAAGAATCATCTTTTAATTCGCGAAATAAAGTTTTGGCAGGTGAGGTTATGTTCATTCTAGCACTGCGAGCAGAATGCGAGAAAGGCGCTAGACTAAAAAAGTGTTTCAAATGCTTTCAGCGCCACTACAGCGCAATGGAACGCAAGAGTGGCACCATGCTAGCGCCACCAAATTTTTCTACTAGGGGTAGAAATTAAAAATGTCGGATTCAATATGGCGGAAAAATTTTCAAATTATTTGATCATATTTACTTAAAACTTGTTATTCAAGGGGTTTTTAGGGTAGCTGATAACGAATCTGAAAATACTTTTTAAAAATTCAAAAAAGCGGATCCCACATTGTAGTGAGTCTGTCTGGTATGGGTGTGACTAAGAATGACGACAAGGTGGGAAATTGTAAAGAGAGGGGTTTGATCCTCAGAATTTGTCAATTTAATTCATTTACTTATCAAACCTATTGGAAAAACGTACAATTTAACTTATATTCATTTGAATTATAAATTTTATATTATTGTAATAATTGTTTGAAATTAATGATTGACATAAAAATAGTGAAACAAAAAGAGATGCCAATATAGACGATAATTCAGGAAAACCACGCAATGAAAGGTGAGCCTGAATTTGTATAAAGATTAAAGAGAAAAAAGTGTATATTTGTATCATCATTGTAATGAATCAATTATTGCAGTGTGGTTTTTATAAATTCTACAAAAAAAAAGAAAGGTGTAATCTCCAATCCCCTCGATTGCAGCCTTTCGTATTATCAGGATCTTTCAGCTGTAAATTAAGTGGAGATGATTGTTCATTGCAGTTTAGAAAATTTAAACTAATTATTATTTTTGACGACAACTGACGAACATAATTTCACACCTGCAGCCTGATCAATGATATAACGTCGAAATTCAAACATCGTAAGTTGGCATTTATAAAAACGTCTATTAAATAAAAAATTCACTTTAATTATAAACAAAAAATCTAACTGTTATAATGATTGACTGTTGCTCATTTTATTGCGTATGTGTGCGTGTATAGTATTAGTGTATGTTAATCGTATATGTAAGTATCTTAAATTCTTGTAAATCGCTTATGGACGGAGATCATTTATAAAATAATATTAAATAAAATATTATTATTTAAAATTTGAATTAAACCTTTTATAAATTAATTTTTTTTATTTATTTAAAAAAAGGATTAAATTAAAAAAAATAGGTTTGAATAAATTATTTTTTTAAATATAATTAAAATATATATATCGCAGTAAATTGTTATTTAAAAGAGAATAATTTAAAAAAAAAAATATTATCACCGAAATTAAATTATTACAACATGACTGATAAAATTTTCAAATTTTATCCAATTCGCTTAAAGCTTGTAATAATAACAAATTGTTTACATTATAGAACAGTAAGAAGCTAGAATTTCTTAAAAGTGACTTCAGATTCGTAATCAGATACCCTAAAAACCCCCAAGTAACAACTTTTCATTATAGGCCAGTCGGTGAGTACAAAAAGTGCACAAAAGTGCAACCTGAAAAGTCTCAATAGTTTCTTGTAGTTTGGGGGCCCCATATAAGAGCCCCATGGTTTGCTCTCGATTTCCGGTTGCAAAAAATAGTGTAAACAATCGTCAAAGTTCGAGAAACGTAGTTTTTCGATGACCCTTGCTTCCGGTTAAATTTTAGAGGAAAAAGTTGTTATTGAAAGTTGTAGAGCCTAAAAATACCTTTCAAATGATTGGTGATACGTTGAAAAAGGTTGATTAGTTTAGTTGCAAATGAATTTAAACCATTAAAAGTAGCACTTTTTTAATTGTTTAATAACTTTGTTAATAATTATCAAATTTGTTTCTAACTTCCCAGAAATATTCCCCGTGCGAGGCTGAATATATCCCAAAAAAATTCAACTTGATCGGGTAAATAGTTTATGCATAATTCCATTTGTTAACTAAAAACATGTAATTTTTCAACGGAATTTCCCCACTTTTGGACCTGCGAATTTCGATTTTTTTTCTTGGAGAGTACAGTTAAGGAGTCTAACTTTAATTCCATTTAAATGAGAAATTGATTTTTTTTATTTAAGTGCATAATAATAGACGTTAAAAAAGGGTATGTTTTTTTGACATAAACAAATGGAATAACTCGGCCAATTTTCACTTTATCGATTTCTTGTAAAGGGCATTTGATTTCATTTGTTTCCACAAAACTTTTCTAAAAAAAAATCCGATCTAACTTCAAGAGGTCGAGAGTTAACTTTTTTTTTTAAAAAAATTCCTGACAAGTTAATTATTAATGTTTTTTATTAAAATTCGCACCACTTACAGTTTAATACATGTATTTTATGTAAAAAAATTAAACATAAGGTTTTGTGCATTTATTTTTAATTTATAACAAGTAAAAGTAAATGTATCCATTTTTCAACCTCTGAACGGCGGAGTGGGGGTACTCGGAGGAGCGTGATTCTCGCCGCTACAACTGAAATCAGCCGTTCAAATTTGCAAAAATGGTCATAACTTCGTTAATTATTTACCGATTTTAATCTTTCTTTTTTTAATTTAATGTATTTTTTTACGGTGAATCTAAAAATGATTTTATATGTTTTCAAAATACAATATTCTTAATAATAAAAAAGAAAATTTTTTTTAACAACAAATTTTTAATTATTATTTATCATATTTGACAAAAAATTCTTTTCGTACATATAATTTCATTGAATTTAAAATAATATTATGACATAGAAAAATTCAAATTATTTACTTATAAGTGTGTAGCATCAGATTACATATGCACGCCTGTTCAACTATCAATACAACAATGCTACACACTTATAAGTAAATAATTTGAATTTTTCTATGTCATAATATTATTTTAAATTCAATGGAATTATATGTACGAAAAGAATTTTTTGTCAAATATGATAAATAATAATTAAAAATTTGTTGTTAAAAAAAATTTTCTTTTCTATTATTAAGAATATTGTATTTTGAAAACATATAAAATCATTTTTGGATTCACCGTAAAAAAATACATCAAATTAAAAAAAGAAAGATTAAAATCGGTAAATAATTAACGAAGTTATGACAATTTTTGCAAATTTGAACGGCTGATTTCAGTTGTAGCGGCGAGAATCACGCTCCTCCGAGTACCCCCACTCCGCCGTTCAGAGGTTGAAAAATGGATACATTTACTTTTACTTGTTATAAATTAAAAATAAATGCACAAAACCTTATGTTTAATTTTTTTACATAAAATACATGTATTAAACTGTAAGTGGTGCGAATTTTAATAAAAAACATTAATAATTAACTTGTCAGGAATTTTTTTTAAAAAAAAAGTTAACTCTCGACCTCTTGAAGTTAGATCGGATTTTTTTTTAGAAAAGTTTTGTGGAAACAAATGAAATCAAATGCCCTTTACAAGAAATCGATAAAGTGAAAATTGGCCGAGTTATTCCATTTGTTTATGTTAAAAAAACATACCCTTTTTTAACGTCTATTATTATGCACTTAAATAAAAAAAATCAATTTCTCATTTAAATGGAATTAAAGTTAGACTCCTTAACTGTACTCTCCAAGAAAAAAAATCGAAATTCGCAGGTCCAAAAGTGGGGAAATTCCGTTGAAAAATTACATGTTTTTAGTTAACAAATGGAATTATGCATAAACTATTTACCCGATCAAGTTGAATTTTTTTGGGATATATTCAGCCTCTCACGGGGAATATTTCTGGGAAGTTAGAAACAAATTTGATAATTATTAACAAAGTTATTAAACAATTAAAAAAGTGCTACTTTTAATGGTTTAAATTCATTTGCAACTAAACTAATCAACCTTTTTCAACGTATCACCAATCATTTGAAAGGTATTTTTAGGCTCTACAACTTTCAATAACAACTTTTTCCTCTAAAATTTAACCGGAAGCAAGGGTCATCGAAAAACTACGTTTCTCGAACTTTGACGATTGTTTACACTATTTTTTGCAACCGGAAATCGAGAGCAAACCATGGGGCTCTTATATGGGGCCCCCAAACTACAAGAAACTATTGAGACTTTTCAGGTTGCACTTTTGTGCACTTTTTGCACTCACCGACTGGCCTATTAAATCTGATCAAATTTAAAAACTTGTCTACCATGGATTATTAAAATAAATCCCGAGGGGCTGATCACTAAGAATCCAATTCAACAATAAGTTGAAAATTTATTATTATTTGCATGGATTCATATGGAATCGACTGGAATCGTAGGTGACGAATTCTCTGAATCTTGGAT
Source organism: Leptopilina syphax (assembly GCA_032872505.1). NCBI lineage: Eukaryota > Metazoa > Arthropoda > Insecta > Hymenoptera > Figitidae > Leptopilina > Leptopilina syphax. The sequence continues at coordinate 14,529,539 of CM065471.1, read as the reverse complement.
TCACATGAAATCGCTTGGATTCGTAAAAGGCGAATCCTTATGATTTCTTAAAATTCGGGCGGATTCTCCACGGATTTCTTTGTATTCGTAAATAATCGTTCCCTTACGAATCTTGGATTCGAGAGTGAACAGCCCCTCGATAAATCCGCCATTTTAATTCCTAAAAAGTGACTTCATATTCGTAATTTGTGACCTAAAAAGCCCCCGAGTAACACGTTTTAAGGCAATCGGATCAGATTTGAAAATTTTTTCTGCCATATTGGATCCGCCATTTTGAATTTTTATAAACTTCAGATTCGTAATCAGTGACCCTAAAAACCTCCAAGTAACAAGTTTTAAGGAGGAATGGGACACACATTAAAAAATGTCAGTAACTCTTCAAATTTTGGGGATGAGTTTCTAATAATATTATAAAACAGCTCACAAAGTTTGAAAATTTTTGTCTAAATAGTTTAAAAGTTATAAATTTATTAATTTAACATTGTCTCTTATGGAGAATTCAAATACTCGGTTCTTATCAAACATAAAAATGATATTTCCAGATGTCAAATTTTTTTGTCTCAAATATATATTGAAGTTCAATATGTCAGCTTCAATAAGGGAGCATTCACAAATTACGTAACATTATAAAGGGGAGGGGGGGTCTAGCTATTTGTTATGTACAGCAGAAAAAATGGCGCTAATGTATGTAACAGTGTATTACATGGGGGGAGGGAAGGTCAAAATTTTCAAAAATTAACGTTACGTAATTTGTGAACGCTCCCTAAGTAATTAAACTTTTATATACTTACTGACTAAATAACAAAGAAAATAATTTAAAAAGTAGAAAAACACAAGATTTTTGACATTTGCACATAAAAACGTGGCAACGTTGTAAGCTATTTAAAAGCGCCATTTTTGTGCATGTGGGATAAAAAGAATTTTAGATTTATAACCGGAGACCCTACAAACTGTTAAAGAATGAGTTGGGTGATTCTCCGCGTAGCGCACAATTTGGTTTAAAAAAAAAAATTTTTATCGTTCTGATTATTATCAATATATTTTTTTGAAGATATACAACGGGCCGGAAAAATTGTTTATAATTTTTGTTGTAAAAAGTATAATAATTAATAAATTCACTGTTTGGATAGGTTCTGTCAAAAAAATTGTTGCGGTAATTTAAAAAAATATAGCGTAAATCTCATTTAAAAATTATTATTTTGGTAATTTATGAAAATTTTCGCTATAATTCATAAAAATATGTAAAGCCTAAATTATTATTAAAAATTTGGAATTTATGGCAATTCTCGCGGTTAAGTAATTTTTCGATTTAATTTTTTATGTAAATTATGCAATTTTACAAAGTGATTATACCATGACGCGAAAACGGGGGACAAAAAATATCTACAAAAATATTAAATAATAAATTTTTTCCACAAGTGTTTTGTTTTTTTCAATTCCACTAACTTAGACAATAAGAGAATGTCAATATTCATTATATTTATTATTATATTTTACTAAAAAAATAACATTTTATATGAAATGCTACTGGGGACTGATTACACCATATGACGTTTTGGCACCTTAAAACAGATTTTTAAGTAAAATTATAAACTTTTAAATGAAAACGACTATAGACTTTTATTTATTATCATGGAAATAAGTTATCTTCGTTGAATTTATTAGGTGTAATGAGCGCACGGTCAAAAGTGATTAAAATTTTTATGGCTTTCAATCTAAAACTTTGTGAAAAAACTTTTCTAAACTATAAGAAATAACTTTGCGCTCTAAGTATTTCATTGAACAAGCTTTTCTATATTTTAATTCTTCCAAAAGTTATTGATGCCCAAAACCTAATATGTTTATTTTACATTTTATAAGTTTTAGTAATTATTTTCAGTTCATTATTGTCATTAACCTGAAGTTGGATTTTTAAGGTATAGCTGATTATGAATCCGATGTTAGTTTTTCTCAATTCAAAAACCCCTGAGTAGCCCGATTCATGCGATTCTGATCAATTTTTTAAAAATGGCTAACATATTGGATCCGCTCCCGTGCAGAAATTAAAATATGGGCCTGATAGGGTACTGGACAGTTTTCCCGATCTCTGGTGTGGCTCTGGGTAGAGAAACTGACCAGTGCCCGACTAGTGTGTGACGCTGTTCCCGACCAATGCCCTACTTAGGGAAAAACTGGCCAGGACCTCGTCAGTTTTTCTTAAAATTGCCCTATTTTGTGAGGTTAATTTTATTCAAAAGAAATTACAATAAAATTACTGTAATTAAAAATATTATTATATTAGAAACATATTGAACATATTCATTATTATATATACAACATATATTTATACATAACATAATGAGGTATTATAGTCATTTTGACTAATTTAAAAGTGAAAATGATAAAAATAATATAATTTCAAGAATAGAAAAACTTAAACATTTTTGAAAAATATAATTTTTGGTTTTATGATTAATTCAGTCAAAGGTACCGTAAAGTGTAAAAAATGAAAATTCAAAATTTTGAATTTTAAAAGCTGCCATCTCTTAGGAAATAGAAATGCGCATCTTTTTTTCCTTTGAAATTTCTTTGAATAATTAATATTTTTATATGATAATGGAAAAATGTGATTAATTTTCATTGTCAAATTTCATTGAATTTTAAAATATAAATCGTCGTATCTCCGACAAAAATGAATGAATTCTTTTGATTTTTGGTATACAAATGCATTTGGACCTATAGAAGACGACAATATCACGAAAATGTTAAAAGCAATTAATTGTTTATTGATTTTTAATTGTTAATACTGACCGGTCAAAAATAATTTTTTCTTATCTTTGGTTGCAAAAAGTATGCGGGGAACTTTAAAATTCAAACAACTTCCAGTGAGACATTTGTTTATTACGATGTAAAGAAGTTTTCTGTAAAATTGCAGAAAGATTAGTTTTATATTTACAGAAATACAATAGTTTTAAAAAAAATGCTCGCGCCGCCAACGATCCCTACCGCACAGATTTTAAGGTTAGTTGCAAAGTAAAGTTTTATTTATATATAAATATATGTGTGTAATATTTGCATTGAATTATTTATTAACTATTACATACTATGTATACAACATAGGTATACACTTTCCCAGGGGGAAATTTCCCACTGGCAGGGTACCGCGCCAGTACAAACGTCGGTAAGACTGTACTGGCATGGGTCCGCCTGACGACCGGATCGGTGCAAACATTGTACTGGAACCTGACAATGTGTTGTAGTGGCTGCGCGCCTGGCTCGGTACAGATTTAATACCGCCAAACATCCGGCGTTGTACCGGCATTCGTCCGTCTGGCAACCAGGACGGGCCAAATTTTGTTCCGAAACATGACTTTCTACTGGCGTTCTACTGGCATTCGTCCGCCTAGCAAGCGACGCGGGCCAAATTATATTCTCTATTGAAAAATAAAATAAAAAAAATATTTAATTAACTATGCATGGTGCATGTTAATTAATATTTGTTTACAGATCATTTGAAACATTTTTTACACATTTTACATTTTTTTCACACATTAAAATTCTAAACGCTCGCAGTGGGATACGAAGCCCAAGCCTATCCTAATCTACGCACCGAAGTCTAATACGCTAACCACTACGCTATTCGCTCGCTTGCGGATGTGAGCATAACAAAACCCATATACAGTACCGCTAATATTTTAGCATTTTATGAATATTATGTAAATAAATCTAGTGTTTTATATTTATAAATAATTAGTTATATACTTTATTTATAATTAAAAAATTTTTTTCCAATTATATTCAAAATAATTTTTTTTAATTTGTTTAACTTTCATTAAGGAAAAATTAATATAATTTACCAGATATTTTTTGATCAAATTTATTTATAAACCGTAAATTTTAAAACATTAAGATTTTTTAAACATTAAGATTATTATTAATTATTTTTAAGTTTAAATAATTGAGTGTAATTGAAAATATTTCATTAAAATAATCTGTTATCGGAATTTCCTTATATTTTTCCAGGTGAATTTCTATAATTATTATAGAAACTTGAATATAACAAAAAAATTAAGTCTTTAATATTTATTAATTATTATCAATTAATAAATAAATAATAAATATTAAAAAATATAATTATAACCTATTTTTCAAATTCATTCATTTTTACAATTAAATTTTATATTCTTGCATTATTAATTCCTTTTTTGTATTTAAACTTCAAAAAATTCTCCTATACAAAAGTTTTTACAACGTAAAGGATTTAAAATTTTTATTACTTAATGATTATCTTATCCATTTTATTTCATCAATTTTTATTGGAAACAATAAAAATATAGCTAAATTTTCACTTTGTAAAAAATCTATTTTAGAAGATTATAAATAGTGTGTTGATTAAAAAAATAATTATCCTATGAAAAGCATTAAATTGTTTTGAAAGAATAGATAACAATAACCATATTCTTAGCTTATTATTATTAATAAAAATCTTATAATTAATAATATAAATTATTTAGTTCTCAGTCGGTAGAATGCCTGTACCGCTCGGGTCGTTAGACGGACGAATGCCAGTGCAACGCCGGTTGTTAGTTGGTATAAATCCTGTACCGCTCGGGTCGTTAGACAGACGAATGCCAGTACAACGCCGGTTGTTAGTTGGTATAAATTTTGATTCGGCGTCGGATCAAATCTTGTACCGCGCCTGTAGTGCCGACAGTAGAAAGAGTGTACCGAAAGTCGCATCCGACTTTGTACCGCGCCAGCAGAAATTCTCATCCGAATCGGTACAAACTGCCTGTACTGGCATTGACTCTCCAATTCAACCGGCGCGGACGCTAGACGGTTGGACGATCCGGCATTCGCCCGACTTTTCCCCCTGGGTTTTTAATAATTTTGTAAAACATTATGTGTACGAATATAAATATTACAAATAATTCTAGCAGTATTTAGTTAAATTAAGATTAATATCTGTGTTAAAAGAAATGTTATTATTTTAAACATTATAAAATTTTTAAAACGTTTTTAGATGTCAATGTTATTGTTTAAAAACTGGAAAAAATTTTTATTTTAAACAATTTTTGACAATTGTGATATTTTGAAGTTGAACTATTATATTTTATTAGATATTATTAGATTATACTAGATTCAACGTAATATGTAATTAAAAAGGACATTAAGTGTTGTTACAGCATATTAAATAATAGTTTTAATACATTATAGAGTCGATAAAAATTGAGTTGTAAATAAACGATATACTAACAAAAATAATAAATATCAGAAACAATCTTAATTTAATTAAATACTGCTAGAATTATTTGTAATATTTATATTCATACACATAATGTTTTACAAAATTATTAAAAAAGTGTATACCTATGTTGTATACATAGTATGTAATAGTTAATAAATAATTCAATGCAAATATTACACACATATATTTATATATAAATAAAACTTTACTGTGCAACTAACCTTAAAATCTGTGCGGTAGGGATCGTTGGCGGCGCGAGCATTTTTCTTAAAACTATTGTATTTCTGTAAATATAAAACTAATCTTTCTGCAATTTTACAGAAAACTTCTTTACATCGTAATAAACAAATGTCTCACTAGAAGTTGTTTGAATTTTAAAGTTCCCCGCATACTTTTTGCAACCAAAGATATGAAAAAATTATTTTTGACCGGTCAGTATTAACAATTAAAAATCAATAAACAATTAATTGCTTTTAACATTTTCGTGATATTGTCGTCTTCTATAGGTCCAAATGCATTTGTATACCAAAAATCAAAAGAATTCATTCATTTTTGTCGGAGATACGACGATTTATATTTTAAAATTCAATGAAATTTGACAATGAAAATTAATCACATTTTTTCCATTATCATATAAAAATATTAATTATTCAAAGAAATTTCAAAGGAAAAAAAGATGCGCATTTCTATTTTCTATGAGATGGCATTTTTCAAAATTCAAAATTTTGAATTTTCATTTTTTACACTTTACGGTACCTTTGACTGACTTTAAAGCGGCTCGTCGATCGTACGTCCCCTTGTTGTATCCAAGCACTCAATTCTAGTCAAACCCCTAAAATAAAAAAATTATTAAATAACTAAAATAATGATTGCCTTTCATTGTTATTAGCTTCTACAACAAAAAGGAATTCTAAAAACTTTATTAAAAAAAAAAATTTTAATAGGGAAAACTGTCGAGGCCCCGACCAGAACCCTGTTTTAAATAGGGCAAAGTGGGGCATTTTCTGCACGGGACCGGATACGTAATCAACGATCCGAACCCCTCTAAGTACCCGTTTTCAAACAAATCTATCAGATTTTTAAAATTTTTACTTTTATAGACTAGACACACGTGGTCTATTTATAATGTATTCTTGTCAAAGAAGAGTATTAAAAAAACTGGACAAGTAAATTTTTTTAAATAAATTTTTTGTCATCAGCCTGTAAAAATACACTAGTATACCAATTTTTAGTTAATTAAGTCAAATAATTTTTTAATTTTGTACCAACAGAAAAATTCTTTTAAAAATATAATATTAATTTATCTTTCACATTTTTTGTCGTGCCTGCCCCCGACCAGAAGCACTCGCTTCGCTCGTGCATCAAATGTCGGGGCAGGCCAGTGTTACCAGCAAGTTTCGAGCGTTCAGCGCCATCTGTCGAAAAAAAAATCGCCAAAAAGCGCCAAATTTAAGTAACTGTATATCTGTCTCTCTTACTCCAATGTAAATTTTCCGCGCCAAGACGAAAAATCCGTCGCCATTTCAAAAAAAAATCGCCAGTTTGGCGAAAAATCGCCAATACTGGCAACACTGGGGCAGGCGAATATTGTTTGCAAGAGAGAGACAGAGAAAAAACCAGAGCTTCGCGAGTGTCCGCTAGAGGCGTTGAAGCGAGGAGCAAAAGTAAATAAAGATGGCCGGCTGTCAAATGAAACACGATTGCAATTTTCTTGAAAAATAAATTAGCGAGCGTACTTTCGACCGCCCGTGCAGAAATTGCCCGCCCGGGCCCTGACCCCGCATGAAACAGGGAACCCGACCGGGCTTCGGTCTGGGAGCTCGTCAAATCGGGGGCAAATCGGGCTTTCGCCATGGCCCCGTATTGTTTCACCCTGACTTAGGGAAGCCCGGCCAGGCCCCTACCAAAATTTCTACACGGGCGTATATGGGTGATTAAATTTAAAATGTCATTTTCATGTCCTGTCCAAAAATCTGGAATACTAGTTCATATATAAAAGTTTTTGAAGTCAATTAATTTTCTTAATCACTCCTTCTACTTAAATTAATAATTCTTAGTCGCTAGAAATTCTCTGAAAAAATTTGGCAGAAGAATTAGTAGCAAAATGTCAGTGGTGTCCCCTGTCCGCACTTAAGAAATCAGAACTTTACTTAATAATAAAAATTTTGATTCTCACATTTTTAGTACCAGAAAAATTATTTTGTACTGCTAAGAGTCTATATTTTTATATAGTAACTAGCGACATATACCTCACTCGCTAACGCTCGTTCGGTTGTATTTAAACTTATTTGTTTTTACTTATTTATCTTTATTTATTTGAACTAAGTAAATATTTACTGCACTGAAAAAAAGTATTGAACCAAGAAAATTTTTCTTGATTGAAGCAAATCGAGGGATTGAATACGGCCAAGACTATTATAGTATTGATTCAAGAAAACGATTTTCTTGACATAGAATATTTGGGAGAAGAACATATATTCTTGATCCAAGAAAATATGGGACTCGACCATGAAGTTAATCGTCTTGTACGAAATATGAAATGTATTAATTGAATAAAATATTTTCTTGTTCTAAGAATATATATAGTCAATTGAATTATTTTATTTTATTCATTCAATTTTTTGTAACGTTCGTTCAAGCAATTAAAGATTTAGATGAAGAAAACATTTATTTTGTGAGAAGAACAGATATTCTTGATCCAAGAAAATATGGAGTTCGATCAAGAAATTAAATAGTATGTAAGAAATGCAGAATATATTAATTTAAAATCACCAGAAGCCGTCACGCTACCACTTGCCATCCTAGCCTTAATGGACAGTTTTAAAAAACTGATTTTTAAAGTTGCATAACCATTTGAAGAAAAATATTTTCTTGGATTAAGAACACCGGCATTGTGTTAAGTAAAAAAAAAGTTTCAAAGCAAATAAAATGATTCGATTCAAGAAACATGAATTCTCCAGACAATACTTTATTATTTCGCTTAAGAACATAATATTCTAGATTCAATACTTTTTAGTACTTCGGATAAGTAAAATATTTGGTTGAAATAATAACATATTTAGTTCCGCCAAATACTGAATTGTTAATTCAAGAATTCTGTTCAATGCTATAAATAATTACTTGACTGGCAGTTCCATACGAAAAGCAAATGGTGGATCACCGACTTTTCTTAAAGTTTGTAATTTTGTAGTACTTGGGGTACTAAATAACTGTGCTAACAGTTTTGCAAAAAAAAAATTTTTCAAAATATTTAGATTTGAAAAATCGGAAACTGAAAAAATGACTGTTTTTGAGAATTTTTATTTCGAAAACTATTGATTCTACAAGAAAAAGTCATTTATTCAATTTTTTATAATTTTATAAAAAAAGTTAAGAAAAATTAATTTTTCAATAATTTGTTTAAACAATAATTTTTTATTGTTAAAAAAAAGCAAAGGACATCATGGAATTTTTTAGAAAAATTATTTTCTCAAAATTTAAGTCTTCCTTAATAAGTGGTTAAATTTTTAAAGAAGTGATTTTTGATGTTTTTGAGAAAAAATTTTTTGAAGTTTGCTCTACGAGTTTTTGTGCGTTGCGCTAACTAAGCAGCGCCTATATCAGTGTATTTTAAAAGATGATATGACCTTTACTGCTCGCCCCTAATACATTTATTAATTATATACGTAGATATTATTATTATAAACAGTTTAACAATAAAAAATTATTGTTTAAATAAACAAATTATTGAAAAATTAATTTTTCTTAACTTATTTTATAAAATTATAAAAAATTGACATTTTTTTACAATTTTGAATAAACGACTTTTTCTTGTAGAATCAATAGTTTTCAAATAAAAATTCTCAAAAAGTCATTTTTTTCAGTTTCCGATTTTTCAAATCTAAATATCTTGCTAAAAATTTTTTTTTTTGCAAAACTGTTTGGCACAGTTATTTAGTACCCCAAGTACTACAAAATTACAAACTTTAAGAAAAGTCGGTGATCCACCATGTGCTTTTCGTATGGAACTGCCCTGACACAAGAAAATGAATTTCTTTCTTCAATTAAATATGGGATTAATTCAATGTAATTTTTAAACAACTTGAAACAAATATTTACTTATGTTAACCTTCGTATTTTCTTGAATCAATATTATATGAGCGTTGAATTAATAGTAAAAACTTTGTTAAAGGAAACAAAAGAATGATTTGTTTTAAGAATTTTATGACTAATTCAATTAAAACATTAATTTTTTTAATTCAAGAGAAATATAGGGTAATGTTACCTTGAGTGGACCGCCTAATCTTTTTTTCCGAAAAAATTCTTTATGAAAGCAAATTAATCGGAGGTTTCTATTCCAAGCTTTAGGTTAGATCCCTAGATAAGTGTACCATAATAGCTTTGATTTTTTATTTGGAAAAAACAATTGACTTTAAAAAAATAGCTAATTTTTAAGGAATGAAAAAAGTGTAACCTTGAGTGGACCACTCTTAAAAAATTGTGAAAGTTATTCTAAATTCTTTAATGTAATAATTATTTCTGATATATTAAAACAGAATTTATGCTTATGCAGCTTCAGACCATGATTGTGTCGAAATGTTTACAAGTGAAACCATTTTTAATAATTTTGGCAGATATCACATCAAAATCACAAAAAAATTAATAAAGAACATAAAACATAGTTTCAAACCAATTTATTCGCAATTAATTTCCATAAAAATGGTAAACTGACATTAAAAATATAAAAAACAGGCAGTTCACTCATGGTTATAAACAGTGGTCTATTCATGGTGACATGCAACTTTTTATGGCAGCCACCACAATTTTTTTTGAGTCAAAATTATCACTTAATTAAACTAAGACAATCAATTTCAATGCTTAAAGTAGTAGGAAAAAAATAAGTTTCTCCAACGCTTGCTCTGAAAAGTGTACTTTTCTTGGTAGAAAAGTGTGGCGAAAGTAGAACTTTTCTCAACTGTTCTGAAGAGCGTGGCGAAAGTAATTTTTAGCGTGGCGAAAGTAAATCATGACCTAATCATGACGTAGGTTTTAACTTGTCCAAAATGTGAATCATCTTAAAATGCTATATGGGGCGTTCCATGGCTCTTTGCACCGACGAAATTTTGGTTTTGCTTATACCCAAGCAGCACGGAATATAACCTTAAAATGAAGGGAATATTACATTTCATATTCGGAATATTCTAGTGGAATGTTCCAGAGATTTTAAAGTAATATTAAAATGTCCGCCCCACAGGAATATTCCAAAAATAACATTGAGGGAATGTTCCACTGTAATTTCGAAGTAATATTCCAGGATGATGTTGAGGCAGTGTTCCACCGTAATATTAATAGAATATTTCAAGGTAATGTTGAATGAATATTAAGGGAATATTCCCAAAATATTTCAAAATTTCATACTTTGAAAAAATTTGACTTTTTTTCTCTTTATCTTCTTTCTTTAGTAAAAACGAATTATTCAATGTTCGTTTTCAACATATTAAACATATTTAATACTACATATTTAATATTATATGTTTTATTACAACATATTTAATATTATCTGGGAACATTCCCTCAACATCACCCTGGAATATTCCTATATTATTACCGTGGAACATTCCCTAAATGTTATCTTGGAATATTCCTTTGCGACGGACATTTTAATATTACTTTAAGATCTCTGGAACATTCACTGGAATATTCCGAATATGAAATGCAATATTCCCTTCAATTTAAGGTTACATTCCGTGCTACTTGGGTACTTTGTAATTTGATAGTGTTTAGGGTCCTAAATAAGAGTGCCAAAAAGTTTTACAAAATTTTTAATATTTTGCAAGATATTTGCAAGGGAGGGTTCATAAATGATGTCACGTTTTTTGGGGGAGGGTGAAGGGTCTCTACTAAACGTGACACAATGTTACAATCTTACGCACGTCACCGTCACCAATATTTTTACAATATATATTGTAACAATATTGTTATTATTCTTACAACACAGACAGCATTAGCGAGTGAGGTATTTACGTATATTTAAAAAAATTTTAACAGACACTACGTGCATCAAAGAACCTTAAAAAATTCAACAATTTATATTATCAATCCTTTATTAAATCTATATATATGTGATTTGTGTATATGTAGGAGTTTATATCTGCATATGAGTCAGTATACATGTGTATGTAATTTATGTACATGTGTGAGTATACAAGTGTGGGTGATTTGCGCGCATGCTTGATATTCATAAAACACTACTGCGCATGCCTGATATTTATAGAACCTCAATGCCCATGCCTGATATTCATAAAACACTACTGCACATGTGTAACATTGATAGAACACTACTGAGCATGCCTGATATTCATAAAACACTACTGCGCATGCCTGATATTCATAGAATACTACTGCGCATGCGTAACATTGATAGAATACTACTGCGCATGTCTGATATTCATAGAACACTACTGCGCAAGCCTGACATTGATATAGCACTACTGCGCATGTCTGATACTGATATGACACTACTGCGCATGCGTGACATTGATAGAAAACTACTGCGCATGCCTGATATTAATAGAACACTACTGCGCATGCGTAACATTGATAAAATACTACTGCGCATGTCTGATCTTTATATAACACTACTGCGCATGCCTAACATTGACATAACACTACCGCACATTCGTAATACTGATAGGACTTTACTGCGCATGTGTTATAGTGATAGAACACTACTGCGCATGCCTGACATTGACATAACACTACTGCACATGCGTGACACTTGTAGAACACTACTGCGCATGCGTAACATTGATATAACACTACTGCGCATGCCTGACATTGATAGAAGACTACTGCGCATGTGTGACATTGATAGAAGACTACTGCGCATGCGTGACATTCATGGAATACTACTGCGCATGCCTGACATTGATAGAAGACTACTGCGCTTGCGTAACATTGATAGAACACTACTGAGCATGCGTGGCACTAATAGAACACTACTACGCATGCGTAACATTGACAGAACACTACTGCGCATGCCTAACATTGATTTAACACTACTGCGCATGTCTGATATTCATAGAACACTACTGCGCATGCGTGACACTAATAGAATACTACTTTGCATGTGTGACATTGATAGAACACTACTGCGCATGCGTGACATTCATGGAATACTACTGCGCATGCGTGTCATGACATGTATGTGTTTAGCGTATATGTGTAACATACATGGGTAAATGTTTTTTGGACATGTTTGTGAGTGAAGTATTCTAATAGATGTTAGATAGATAGAAAGAGGTGTGAGTCGGTTGGTCGTACATTAACTTAATATAATATAGAGGATTGTCCTAGGAGAATAATTTTGATCCAGTGCTAGAAAAAAAATCAAAATCGCCTGTCCGTAAGTTTCATATTTTTAAGTAATTATCGCAAATTTTGAATATCATGCCTGATATTTAAATAACCTAGTGCAGATAATTGCCTTATTAAGCGTTAATAGTATTGGTAATATGTACTTCTTAAAGAAAAAACATTACAACATTCTATCACATCTATAACTTGTACGGTTGGTGGCAGAAAGCAAGTAACACTTTGTCGAGCACACCATGTCAGTGGTGTCCCCATCAAAAAATTGTTCATTAACTATAATAATCTTTGAATTCTTTCTTTCATTCAGTCCGTCCACAGCCTGTATATTCTGTCCGCAGTGAGAGAGAAAGGTTGATAGAGAGAAAGAGAGGGAAGTTTCGCCTGTCCTTTTAGTTTAGAGTAGGAGCGAAAGAGAGGCGAATATTATTATTATATCTCTATATATTAAGTTAGTCTTTCCTTATATATTCTGTTCACAGTGAGAGAGAAAGAGAGGGAGGGAGGTATTGTCTCTCCTTTTAGTTTAGAGTAGGAGCAAAAGAGAGACGAATAGTTAAGAAAGTAATGCCCACTTTTTGGGTTTTGAAGGGGGTATCATGTTTTCTCCATTTTCCGTGTCAGGTAGAAAGAGAGGAACAGAATTTGATAGGGGAAGGAAAAGTGGGGAATTTTACTTTCAAGCCAAAATACGAAATGGGCGTCTTATTTCCTTATTGGCTAATTATTTTTCTTTTCTCACTCACAGATAGATTAATGAGTGAAAAAGAGGGCGATTGAGAACGAGGTATATGTTTTTGAAAATAAATCTACTTTTAAAAAAAAATTTTGAATTCAATAATTTTGTTATTGAGTAAATACATTTATTTATTTTTGTTAATTTTGTTTTGGATAAGTTTTGATTAAAATGTTTTGAAATTATAATAGGTAAGGTATAGCAATTTTTAATATATTTATTTGTACTTATGTGCCTATAATTTATATGAGATTATGTGCTTATGATTTATATCAGCTTTATGAATTGTATGTGTTTATGATTCATTTGAGATTCATGAGTTATATGTGCTTATGTGACTTCACTGTAAATAAATAGTTCTAAATTAGAGCTGATTTTTGGTATTAAAATAGAACCAAATGAAGATTCAGTACCAAAATTTGTACTAAATTAGTACCATTCTTTTTACAGTAATTATGAAAATTATTTGATTTATATGGGACAAAAATGAGATTTATGTGACTTATGTTATTTATGCGAATTTATGATTTATGAGATAAATATGAGATTTATAAAAAGTTAGATGACTATTTATTATTAAAATTAAAATATATAATAAATAAAATTAATTTAAATGTAAAAAAATGTTTACATAAAAAATAAAATATAAAATAAATTATAAAAATTTATTTATATTCATTCATTATTTTCATTTATTTAGTTATGATTTAGAAGTTTTAAGTTTAAACCTGTTTTCTAAAAATAAGTTTTTGAAAAATATTCTATTATTTGTTCATTTTATTAAAAAATCATGTCTAACAAAGAAGAAAAGGTTTATTTAAGTGATAAAGATCATAGAGTTCTACATACTGAAGGAAAAATGTTAAATGACAATCATATTACTGAATTTGAAAAGTTGTTGAGAAGAGAATCAAATTTAGCATTTAACATGCAAAGTACTTTATATTTAATTACGCCTGAATTCATTATTCCGATTGATAAAAATCAGAAGCACATTCAAATACTTTTTAGTGGTGGTTGCAAATCTGGTCATTGGATTTGTACTTATTATGATGGATTAAGGCTATATATTTATAACAGTCTTAATAAGGGATACTTAAATGAAGATCAAAAAAAATATTTACTCAGATTATATCCTTTCAAACCAGCCGAATGGAATTGACTGTGGCATATATGCAATAGCTTTTGCAACATCTTTGTATTACAATGAATTGACAAATACTGTTAATTATATTCATAGTGAAATGAGACGACATCTAATTTTTATGTTTGAAAATAATCGTTTAATTTCATTTCCTTCCGTGGAATTGACAAATGTTATTAGACCTTTTTTTGTTGAGTATGATTGGAAACGTCTTTTAACGGATGGAGCTACAAAACTCATAGAAATACCAAACTCGTCTTCCATTTGTGAAACTAGTATCAGTATTAGTAATAATAATGTGAATAGAGGTATATCTACAGAATATTCAGAGGAGAAGCTTAATAAAAATGAAAACTATGAGAAAAAGAGACATCGAGCAATAAAAGATAAGGAGAGGAAAAGGGAGGAAAGGCTCAAAGAAACAGATGAACAGAAAATAATCAGACTAGAAAATGATAGACTGAGAAAACGTAATTACCAAAAAACTATAAATATAGATAAAGAGAAAGTAATGAAGCAAAACAATTTAAAAGGTAAAAAAATTAAAGAAGCTCTAGAAATAGAAAATGAAACAAAAGATCCACAAAATTTAAGTGATGAAGATTATAAAATTTTAAATACTGAAGGAAAAAAGATAAATGACAATCATATTACTGAATTTGAAAAATTGCTGAGAAAAGAATCAGACAAGGACAAGGACAAGGAGAGGAAAAGGAAGGCAAGTTTTGAAGAAACAGATGAACAGAAAAAATAAGACTAGAGAATGATAGATTAAGAAAACATAATTACAGAAAAGCGAAGAATGTAGATGAAAAACAAATAATGAAACAAAACAATTTAAATCATAAAAGAAAAGAATTATCTTTGGAAACGGACGATGATAAAAAAACGACACAATAATAATTTAGAAAGTAAAAAAAAGAAATTGTTATTGGAAACAAGATTAGAAAAAGAGCAGCGCCAAAAAAGGATTTAACAAGTAAAATTAATAAAAAAAATGGGAAAATTATGGAAACTTTAGGAGTTGGAATTATCTTGTCTGAAGATTTTGATGAAAATAGAGTTTCCCAAAATTATTTAGGTTTAATAAATTTCAAATGTATATTTTGTGACGCGTTACATTTTTTGTGTGAAAGGCCACCGGATAAAAAATTTAGTATTTGTTGTCATAAAGAAAAAGTAAAATTGTATGATTTAAATCCTTATCCTTTGTATTTGAAAAATTTATTATTTGATAATAACTTTAAAAGTAAGAATTATAAGGAAAATATTCGTTATTATAATTGTTCGTGTGCATTTGCTAGCATGGGAGCTAAATTAGAAGTTCCAAAAGGATATGGTCCTTATGTTTTTCGTATACATGGACAAGTGTATCATAATACATACACTCTTCATCCTGATGATGGAGATAACCGAAAATATGGTCAATTGTATATTCTTGATACTGACGAAGCGGTGATGGAACGATTGAATAATGAATGTAATAAAAAGTGTTTGCAATTACTAATGACTGAAATAGATATTTTACTAAGAGATATTAATATTTATGCAAAGTCATTTAAAATGATGAAAGAATTGGAATTGGAAGAAGGAGCAAGGGCAAAATTAATGACTGAGTGTCCGAGAAGTATTCAAATGTGGTTTAAACGTGATAGAAAATTTTCTCAAAGCAAATATAATGTTCCGTCTTGCAATGAAGTAGCAGTCATATTTGTTAGCGAAGATAGTGAACCTCCAATTGAACGTGACATATGTATTCACCCAAGGGGTTATAAAAGTATTCCAATTAGTAGTCTTAGCACACATGCTGATCCTATGACATATCCTTTAATGTTTCCGTCAGGTGATCCAGGATGGACTGTAAATATGAAACATACTGATGGTGTTCGTAATATTACTCCTTTACAATTTTATATGTATCGCTTGTCTTATAGAGGGACATTTAATCCATGTTTACAAATGGGTAAATTAACTTAACAATTTATTGTTGATAGTTGGTCAAAAGTAGAAGGTGAGCGTTTAAAATATATTCGTTATGAACAGAAAAAACTTCGAGCAAAAATGTACTGTGGATGAATGGATTATATCAATAATAAAGCAACAGAAGAAAATATTCGACCAGGAAAAATGATTATTTTACCTTCTACATTTACTGGAGGACCACGTGCTTATCAACAATGTTTTATGGACGCTATGCGATTAGTTCAAGAATTTGGAAAACCAGATTTATTTATTACAATGACATGTAATCCAAAATGGCCTGAGTTTATGGAAAATTTGTTGGATTTGGAAACTGCATCTGACCGACCAGATATTGTTGCCCGAGTTTTCCAAAAGAAAGTAAAAGAATTAATGTGTGAATTAAAAGATAAACAAATTTTTGGTCCAGTCATTGCTATTCGTGATGCAGAAACTGTAGATAAAATAATATGTGCAGAAATTCCTGATGAGAAAAAGAATCCAGAACTTTATAAAATTGTGAAGCAGTTTCAAGTTCATGGACCTTGTGGAAAGCAAAATGTATATTCTCCTTGTATGAATCCTGAAACAAAATTATGCACGAAAAATTATCCTAAACCATTTCCTCCAAAAACAAATTATGAATCAAAAAATTATCCGGAGTATAGACGAAGAAATGATGGCAAAAAAATTATTTTTTATAATAGAGACGGGTCAATTTAATTTTTGCAAAGAAAAATATCTTTTTTTTAAAGAGTTATTCGCTATATAAAAAACCAGTTTCTCCACTGCTGCAGTTATTGCGGCCTTTTGAGTGACTGAAATAAAAAAAACCAAAAAGATTATTAAACTAGAAGATATTTGCCGTACTATGAGGCTCCAGTTTTTTTTTGGATGAAAAATAAAATTTTTGGATGCCAAAAACTATCGAATTTTTTAGTCGAAATTTATAATTTTTTTAAAACTCCGACATTTTTTTGAAATTCAATATTTTTTTCCATCCGAGGGTCATAGTACGGCAAATGTCTTCTAGTTTAATAATCTTTTTGGTTTTTTTTATTTCAGTCATTCAGAAGGCCGCAATCACTGCAGCAGTGGGACAACTTTTTTTGTACACTTGCGAGATAGGCCATAACTTTTAAAAAAATATGTATTTTTCTTTACAAAAATAAAAAATTAATAACTGATTTATAGACAAATAAAGGTAAAAAAATTCAAAACATTTGACACAATACATTCTTCAAAAAAAATTCCTAAAAATCACCGTTTTTTTAGGCACTCACACTAGGTGTGCCCCTTAAAAATAATTCTGAAATATTATTCTTATATGTATATTAATTTTTGGAAATATATATAATTGAAAACACTGAAAATATTGAATTTAAAAAAATTAGAATTTCGTTCAACTCAAAAATTAAATATAGCGGTTATAATTTCAAAAACACAAAAAAATTTCATTTTTTTAAATTTAATAATTTTTTTACGCTTTAATCCCTTCTCAGTGTATGAAGTCTATAGGGGCAAAAATAATTCGTGCCACCAATGTGTATGACCGCTATAGTAGCATCTAAAAGGAAAATCTCGGTAATAAATGAAATATGAATATCAATGAATATTCTAAAGTTTTGTGGTCGCTTAAAATGCCAATTTGGAGGATTTTGAGGTTTCTAAATCCAAATCTTTAGTCAAAATTTAAAAATTCAAAATAGCAGCTCCAAAATAGCCAACAAAATAATTTAAGGTCAGTAAACTTTGAAATTTGTCGATCGCCATTTTGAATTTTTAAATTTTGATTACGCTTATTACGAATTCGATTTTAGTTTCCAATAAGTCAAAATGGCGGATCCATTATGGAACAAAATTTTTACTTTATGCAATTGATCTTAATTTTGTCACTCGGTGGTTTTTAAGGTCGCTGATTACGAATACGATGTTTGTTTTTAAAAATTCAAAGCGACTAATATAATATAGGGAAGAGAAATTAAAAAAAATTTCTATGCACGCTCGCTTGTTATGTGTCGGTGCAAGTTCTAAAACAGAAGTCAATTGTCAGTGAGCGCTCCTAGGACATTTACACCTACCTGACTGGTATTAGAACTCCCGAGTAACAAAATTAAGGTTAATTGCATAAATTAAAAAGAAAATTCCGCCATTTTAAATTTATGAAAACTTACATCAAATTCGTAATCAGCGACCTTAGAAACCACCAAGTGACAAAATTAAGGTCAATTGCATAAAGTAAAAATTGTTGTTCCATATTAGATGGGGGGTGGTCAAAGATTGGTGAAAAATTGTCCTCGTGGTTTATGGACGGCCCCTAAGTTTATACCGCGGCTTATATCATAACTATCAATTAATCTCGGTGTCAATCTTTTGACAAAGAAGGAAGAATACTTCAATAAAATAATTCTTCTAATGTGTAATGAATTTATATAAAGTTTTTCTAGAGCTTGACTAAACTAATCGAAACAGAAACCATTATTTTGTGATTTGACTTGCTTGGTTGCAAATGTTTGGTATCACTTGTTTATATTTAGTTTTGAGTAGAAAATTATGTGCAATGCTGCCAGACGTTTAAAGAGCTGTTCAATATATTAACATACAATATAGCATAGTTTATACGAGTTTAAAAAAGTAGGTTTTGTCACCGACTTTCAAATTTTCTTCGCTTATAACGAATTCTTGAAATAATACAGTTTACAAGCAAACTGAAAATTTAAGGAAATAATTATAAAAATAAAAAAATATTATTATATTTATGTCTTGAAACTGCTCAGTATGTTAAATTTAATTTTTGGTTTTCGTGTTATATGTTTTTAATATTCTTAAAAAAAATTTGTAATCTTTTCTAATATTTTCGCAGAAGAAAAAAACATCTTAAAGTCTTAGTCACACTTTTATATACAAACAATAAAATAAGGTCCTAAGTATCATAAGACAAAAGCAACCGACAGATTAGCTCGGTCGGATAAATGCCTGGCTCGGTGGGCGGACCAAGGGTACTTGGTTCGCGCCCATTAGCCTGGGATTTTTCCGGCACGTGAGATAATCTGAGCGGGAGGTTTGACGTCGAAGTATAATGATGTGCACCGTCGATTATTGTCCAGTACACACCATTAGAGTTCGACTGTCGATAAACCGGTTGTACTCGGAGAGGTTTTCTACAGTTTCCCTCTCCACTGGCGAGAAAACCCATTGACGGGTGGTCCAGGCAAATGCGGGTACTCCTAACCTCAAAGTCGTTCTGTAGAAACGCAAAAACAAGTTGGTATATAAGAGTGTGTGTTCTGACAGTTGGCTAAGCCTGAAGTCATTTAAAAAAAAAGACAAAAGCAGAATTATCGCGCGCGCTTTAGCGCGCGTAGCTCTGCTAGTAATATTAATATTTTTCAAATATTATTGTATCTCGTTTTTAGGTATTACACGTACTTTAAAAACCGCACCGACTTTAACTTAAAAATAAAGTCTTTCTTTTTCAAAAATGAGAAATGAAGCAAAATGTCAGTGGTGTCCCCTCAAAATTCTGTTTCTTGCAGCTTATTATTTTATTTTTAATAAATTTGTGTTAAATTTACTCCTTATATGCAGTTAATGAAGATTTGATACTAGATTGTAATTTATAAGCTGATTTTATTCTCACTATTCAAAAAAAATTATCAGTGAAATCTTTCAAAAATGTCAGTGGTGTCCCTCAATGTTCATGTCTTTTTGGTCTTCAAAAGTATATTAATTTATGGCAGAACTCATTACAAATATTTTTTAAGTCATGTTGAAACATTCATTATTGTAATTTGAAATATTTTAACTTTTTAAAGTTGTAAGAATTTATTTGAGAAAAGAATAAACGAAAACAGAAAATTTCTTAACATTTCTGCCTATCGTTTTTCACCTGGTGAAAATTAAAATTTGCTTCCACCTGCTCGACCACTATTATTTTTGTCCATCATATATTCTAGTCAACCAAAATAGAGTATCGTTAAGTTCAAAATCCAACATCGAAAAATCAAAGTTAGTAGGATCAAAAATGACATTTTTAATTTAATCACCCATTATAAAGAAAAATAGTATACATTACACGGGCAGAAGTTCGAAAGCCCTAAACTACGCGATGATGCCCGAGGCGAAGCCGAGGGCATCATTTCGCGCAGTGCAGGAATTTCGAACTTTCTGCCCTTATAATGTAATATACTAATTTGTCGCAAGAATCTTGGTGTAAACACACGCCTTATGAGATTATGTTGTAACAATCAATGAGTGTTGCTGACAATATGTGTGGTATTGATTTCTTTGATGATTATAAATCTAGATTCATGCATGCAATTCAGTAATTGTAGCTATCACACATACAGTTTTTTTCTTTTTTTTTCTCTTTTTTGTAGCCTTCTCTATTTTTAAGGGTAAATTTTGAAAATTTGTCTAAATAATTAAATAAATAAAATCAATATACCTAAATTTTATTGTGGATGTTTCCTTAAATCTTTGTTTCTATTTTGAGATATTAATACTTGATCAAGAACCACAAAAAAGCATATAAAAGTTTATTTTAGAGCAAGTTAAAGATTTTTAATTTGAAGAATTACAAAGTTCCCACAATGAAGGAGTAAAAAAAGCTATTAGGAAATCCCAAAATTATACGTATAAAGTGCCGACAATTTTCCAGATAGATAAATTTGCGTTAATATAATAATGTAAAGAAAATTTACCTCTTCAAACGTTTTAATATCTATTGATAAAATCTTGGTATTTAATCGGACACAATAATAATGTTCAAAGAGAAATCAGTGATTTCAGTTTAACTTGAATATTGCGTAGGCGTTTAAACTTAACGTACAGCATAAATGTTACAGACAGAAGGTGCCATATTATGTAAAATTATCCATTGTTCAATCAAGAAGAAAAGAACTGCACACTTTTGTACATCAATATATCTAACAACAGCAACAACAAGTAATAATTTGTTTTCCAACATGTATTACATGTTTGGATATAAATTATTGCAATATTCAGTAGGTACAATTTCTGTCTAGTCCTTGTCTAGTAAAATAAATCGTTCCTAGCCAGTTCCTTGATATTAAAATAAGCAGTTTCTACCTACTCAGAATAATTGATATTTATAAATAATAAAAGAATATTTTTCAATTTTACTCTTTTGATTGTTTAACTTTTAAACAAACAAAAGAGTGAAATAAAATTATTTGTTAATATCACAATTCCTCTTACAATTATTTTTAAAATTAATTGTAACATAAATTAAATTAGATTTTTTCTTTAAAACAGAAACACATTCACTATACAAAGATACATACTTGTACACTGATAATTAATTGTATACACTGCAACCTCCGAAGAGCAGACGGCTATATTCTTGGACCGCTCTACGGAGATCGTCCTTGACGTCGAAAAGTGTAAACACCCCAGGACCGTACAGTGAACTACAAAAATGCGGCTTTTGATTTAATATGAATACGCATAACACGCGTCGCAATAGGAACACTTAAAATAGACGCTACTGCTGTGACATTCTATTTTCTGTCCCCGCTCATGTCTTCCCCCTTACCCTTCCCTTCCCCGCGCAAACAGCTCGTCCGCTCTCCGGAAGACAGCTCTTGGGAGATTCCAGTGTATATTGTTACAATCACAAAAAATGCACTTAAAATTACCAAAGTTTTATTATTTATTATGATATTATATGAGAAACAATCTGAGACTATGAATATACATCACATATCCTTTTTCTAATAAATCTTCTTTTCGATATATATTTTAACTTGTACACTGTCCCTGTTCAAAAATGCAAAAATTCTTGAGTCAGCGTCCTAGACAGTGCCTACCTAATTCCTGGACAACCTACTATATGAACTTGTACTGAATTTTAAATTCATTATCCTAGTCAAATTTTAGTCAGATTCTACATTGGTTTCATATCGAAGAAAATAAAGGGAAAACTGTACATTAACATTTCGGCGCCAGGACATATTACACGGGTTGCTACTATGTTTCAGTTTTTAGTACTCCGAACACGAATCTGATGTCAAAAATAATTTTTTACAGCTACCGGTTGTCAAAAAAGCTTTCTTGGGACAAAAATATGGTAACTGACATATTTAACAATAAATGAATTAATTCCTTTTCAATTTTATATAGTTGACAGCTCCTTTTACAGTTGTCAACTGCTAAAATATATGGCTCATATCATTTAAAAGGTAAAATATAGTTTGCAAGAAAGTTAGCATGGGAATATTCGATTTTTTGTTTGTAATGAAGTTTTCTATATTATTTAATGTTTTAAAAAATCGAAATGGATAGTGGTTATAACATTAGACGTAAATATCTTTAATGGCAGACAGTTTTTTGGCAGAAGGGGACAGTAGGGGACATTTGAAATAGAAGCAGTACATAAAGAGGAACAAATATTATATTAAGAATATCTTTACTATGTTCATATAAAATTCTTATATAAAACAAAGTTTTTTATACATTGTTAATCTATTTTTACATATAATGTAGTCTTTTTATTATATAGTTGTAATGACTGATACGATTTTCATCGTTTACAATTCTTAATGTTTGCTATCTATTATCTTTTCTATTTAATTAAATTCTTTAATAGAATAACAATTTTTCGGTCTCTTTAATTCTTTGGGGTTTAATATAACGCAAACAATATCATCTTGAAAAAATTTTTTAACGTATTCTTCACTATGATTACACTTAAAATGTTTAGCTTTGACATTGTCGATTCGCGTCAATATATTACTAACAGTAAATATTTTTTTATCACAAACTTTTTGCACTTTTTTAACTTCTCCGACATACTATTCAATTCCCTCTTCGTTAATAGCAATCCAGTCATCTAAAAAACTTTTATTTTTTTTATCAACTCTTGGATTCTCTTTTGGTTGTGATCGATTTTCATTTTTTTGCACAAATTTAGATTTTGCTTTCTTGATTGCTTCAGATTTTTTTGCTATATTTTTTACTATAACAGCTTTCTTTCGATTAACAACTTTTTTTTTCACAGTGTTAGTTGGACAATAATTTGGTTCTACCTAATCCATCAACAATTCCTTTACCATGTCCACTTTCCCAAATATTCCAAATTACTTTCTCAAAACCGAATTGCTTTGCAAAGTGGCAAATCAGTGCAAAAGAAGCCTTATTCCGGTACTGGGCGGTCGGTCCATCTGTAATGTGTATAAAATCGTTTTACCAGATTCCTTAAATGTTTGAAATAAAGGTTTGAGATGAGCAAAAACAGCTGGTGCAGTATGTCGAACATCCTCGGAAATAGTGCACATTTTAATAATATCGATTTTATTTGATTCAGGAGACAAACTGTAGTACGCATTAGTGTGGAAAGTTAACAACTTTCGAGAACCGCCATAATGTAACGTTTGAATTTCTGTATGGCATTTTGTAGCGTAATTTTCAGAAAAATCGGAATGAAGAACTACTGTTTTGGCATCAATATTTTCTTTAACTTTTTTATTAAACTGAAATTGATTGTGGATATTGTAAAGATGCTCAAGAAACGCTTCAATTTCCTTGTTTGTTGTAAGCACCAGATTTCCTTGCGTCTCATCAATTTTTGTTTTTGCCATAGCTTTAAATTTGTATTTATCTCCAGTCTTATTTATTCCCTCTTCTTCAATCCTATCCCACTTATAATAATAAGACGTTAAAGTACCATCGTATTCTAATGTATTCAATTTTTTTTCTTTACATTCAAGACTTGTGTCCAAGCATACACTTTTCTAATCTTTTACCGTCGCAAGTCATATCAGACATTATCTCACTTAAATTATTAGACTCGATAATTTTTAACTCTTTCAACTTATCAAGTTTTAATTGCATATTAAGATGTTTCACACATGCACATGTGTTCCTAGCATTACATTTTAAGTAGACAACAAAAAATGGTTTGTACTTTAAAAAAGTATTAAAACAGATGTACGTATTTCGATTTTTTAAAAACTTTTTGTATAAATTGGATAATGTATCATTAAAGTATCTTTTCAATTGTCGTTCTTTTAGATGTGTTTTAAAATCGTTTTTATTAGGAGACTGAGTCGTATTTTCATCATCTATAAAAAAATTTAGTATCTCTTGCTGTTAGGATTGTCGTCTTTCATTATTTCTGACTTGTTTTCCCAAAATAAAACCAGGTTTATGAATGTTAGCTGAGTAACGTTTAAAGGATATCATAGGCTTTAACCTTTTCAAACACTTATATTTCTTAATAATCTTTCCTGCGACAACTCTAGCTGTAGTAGTTTTTTCAAAAGATGAAGCAGTCTTATAATTCTCCTTTATTTTTTTTTGTAAAGCAAATGAAAAACGTAGTTCCTTTTGAACTTCTTTTCTTCCTAATTTCATAGTTTGAGCTGCTTTCTTATTTGGTGATGGCGATCGACTGACTTTTGAACATATTTTCAATCTTTTAGCTCTTTTCTTGTATTTATTTGAACGCCGCTTCAAGGTAGTATTCTTTTTTTCTAATATTTTTTTTCCTTCTCTAATCTTTTAATTTTATTTTTAAGTACACTTCGATTTCTCCTCGATCTACGAGCTCCAGCAATTTTACAAGACACTTTGGGTAAATTAGGCATTTCACTAGTGCATTCTGAATTTTGCTGTTTTTCGATTCTCTTTGTTTGCGTTTTTTTATTTTCCATTTGTTTCTCAATTTCGTTTGTTCAATTTTCTTAAGTTTTGAAATTTTTACTTTTTTTATTTTTATTTAATTTTTTTTTGGTCCTCAAGAAATTTAGAGTGTAAATTAGGGTCTGCATATATTTTAGCTCGTTGTTTTCTTTTTTTCTCTCGTTTGTAGGTTCTTTTATTTCCAATACTACTCTTTCCTTTGCTTGTTGCTTTTAACTTCTTACGTTTTGTAGTAGAATCAATCAAATCATTTGTATTAGCTTTCCGTTTCACTGGACGCACTTTTTGTCGATCATCTTGCTTTTCTGTCTCTGGAGAACTATTTTTATTATGAAATTGATTATTTTCATTAGTTGTAGTACAGGTCAAAGTATTAGAAACTTGAATTTTTGTTTTATTCGAATGATATCGAAGCCGTTCTCCACACCTCTTTTTTTTCCTTTTTTTCTTCCTCTAAGCGTATCCGTTTGTCATAAGCTACTTGTTTATCTTCCTTGAGCTTTCTTTTTAAAGCTTCCATCTTTATATTTTTGTCAATCTGAAAAGTATTAATATGAAATTAGAAACTCTTACGCACATAGAAAGAATAAAGCTACATAGTATAAATAAAATCTTATTTCAAGATCGAGCTGAAATTAAACAAGTCTTGAAACTAAGACCAGTCTTAATTTAAGCTCAGCTTGCGTGAAAATAAGGACAAGCAATCTGAATTGACAGTTCTCATTACCATAGTGAATTTCTAAATAATTCACTGAATTTAATAGTTGTATTCTTAACTTTAATCACATTTTATTCACATATTATTTTTAATCCTCAAGCAATTGACAGTTTTAGGTTAGTTTTTTACACTAGTGTACTAGTGAAAAATAACCACATGAGGTGTACCTCATGTGGTTATTTTTAGAAACGTCTAAATATAGAATTTTCTTTACCGACAGTCGAACGCTACCGATAAATTAGTTATTATTATGAATCGACTAAAATACGAATAAAAAGTAATTTCGAAACTGACCATAGTATAGTCCGAGCGCTGACAATAAAAAAACAAAATACATAACCTCAAAATGTCAAATTTTGTTACATGTAATAATAAACTGTGTATAGTTACTGTGTATAGTATATTATGTGTTACTGTGTATAGTATATTATACGGGACAGTAGGGGACATTTTGCTCTTTTTTTGATTCCCAACAAAAATATGTTACTTAGAAAGCAACGCAAGCTGTCAGATTTCTTAAAGAATTGAAACTTTTTTGCAAATAATTGATTTATAAGAGATATAAAGTATTTACTTACCATTTTACGGACGGGACAGTAGTGGACAACTATGAATAACCGTTGATCAATTATCTTTCTGCTCCACTATATAAGTTGCGTGATAAAGACCAGAACATTCTAATCGCTTTGATGTTTTGAGGTTATTCATTTATAATTGTAGCGTCGGTAAAACAGTGAGTGTAAGCGCGAAACCTATTCGTAGTGAGTCTGCAAAAGTAAATACATTTTGGCAGAATATAAAATATGCAAATAAGTGACACGTCTTTGATAATTTTTTTTAAATGATATTCTTGAATTTTATATGAAGTAATTAATAAATTTTAAAATATAAGATTTAGAGGTTATAAAGAATTTTCGTTTAAATGTAATAAATAGAATATATATATTAATTATTGGAGGCAATGTAGAGCAAGTGCCTCGAGGACAGGGACAGTAGGGGACATTTAGTCTGCTTTTCAGCCTGTCATTTCGATTTAAAGCACCTCAAAGGTCTTTCAAGTTAATAAAAAATTAGAGTATGTTAGATATTAATCAAATAAACCAAACAATATTCATTTGCTAGCTAGAAACTTTTTTTTTTTTACCAAGGGACATGGATTTTACCTTTTAAATGAAATAAGCCATATAAAATATCTGGATAAAAACTAAATTTTCATTGAAAATCATTTATAAAAATTAATTAGAAACTTTTAAAAAAATTCTATTTTATAGAAGATGACAACTCATTTGAGAGCTGTCAACTGTGAAAGTGTATTAAATTGCTGGATATAAACTGAAAATTTCACAACAAATTTCTATACTTGTGGAAGTTGATGTAAAAGTCGTGAAAATTCTCATCTTTCAAAACTTAACAGAATTTGCTTTTTCGGTATTATGGAGCACTCATAGCTCTGCCTGCCTGCGCAGGCAGTAATTGGAGTAAGAGAGAAAGTCAATTAGAGTGAAAGAGACAGTAAATTCAAATTTGTATTGCTGCCTACTAGCTGTGAGTGCGCCCTTAGACTCTTGCAACTGGTTATTAGGCCACGCCCAGAGCCTGGGCCGACCGATCACATTGCAGAAAACTTTTACCGAAATCGCATAGGTCTCTTGCAATCGTAGTATTAAGAACTTTCATGCTAAAAAGCCCAGATATTTCTCTCCGTGTAATATTATAATATATTATTTTAAAAAAATTATTTTGGAAACTTGTGAAGTGCTTTAAATTAGCCAAAAATTGGTTTGTAGGACACATTTCCCAATCCATTATTCCCACTCCAACCTTCCCGACGGACATATTTCCTGCAACCAATAATTCCCAAAGAAAGATTTTTCCAATACCTAAATTTCCCAATGCTGAAATTTTTCCCAATATGGGGTAAAATTCCTTAACTGTCAAGGTCAAAAAATGGATTTTCTTGAAACTTTGTCAAAATGTTACTATTATTACTATCCGTTCATTAAATCCTGGCCCATCTAGTTTTCGGTGAATAACTTCGCGAAAAAAAATCGCTAATAAAAACGAAAAAAAGCATAAGAAAGACAATTTTATTCCGAACAAGTTGATATAAATTTCATTATTGCAAGTCAAATAGTGTTGATAACACGATAAGAAAATGGTGAAAAAACACGGAAAAAACGACCAATTTATCATTGCTGACTTTGAGCCCGTACAATTTAAAGAAAAATGGTTAGAAACTGAAACAAAAAATCAGGTGTACACATTAATTCTTCCTAAATGATATTATTAAAACAAAAGTTTAAAATGTTAATTAGTTTAATGCATAAAGTGAAAAAATTTAAAAAATGCTATCTCAACTTCCAACAGTCGCATAAATTCGAATTTTAGCTTAAAGTGCGTAAAAAAATTCACACATATTATATTTAAATTTTCAAAGTTTTAAACAAATTACGAAAAAAGTTTAATGAAACAATTTTTTTAACAATTTTTTTTCGAACCAGAAGGCCTCGAGGGAAAATGAGTCTCCCATTGTTGACGGTCCAACAATGCTAAGTTTACTGCCCAATGCAGCAAGTGGCAGAAAATGCCAAAGGCGCAGAATAAGGGATTTCGAAAGAAACAAAATTTTAGACGAGTGTGTACAAAGATATTCTTAATGATCGTGACGTGTCAAGACACGACAATGCACGTGTTCTTGCGTATTTTTGCGTGTCGGACATTGTAATTTTGGGTCTTGTCGTGTCGTTTTGTGTCGTGTGTCAACACAAAGACATTTAAAATCTGCTACTGTGTTGTATTTTATTGTATTATATTATTATTATGTGTATTAAAAATAATACACATTAAATATTTTTAACGTATCTTTTTTAACAAAAACACATATTATTTCTAATGTGATCGTATTTGGACACGAACACATTTTACAAACGAATAAGAATATCTTTGTACTATTGGAAGTTGAGATAGCATTTTTTTAATTTTTTCACTTTATGCATCAAACTAATTAACATTTTAAACTTTCGTTTCAATAATATCATTTAGGAAGAATTAATGTGTACACCTGATTTTTTGTTCCAGTTTCTAACCATTTTTCTTTAAATTCTACAGACTCAAAGTTAGCAATGATAAATTGGTTGTTTTTTCCGTGTTTTTTCACCATTTTTTATCGTGCTATCAACACTATTTGACTTGCAATTTTTAAAAATATCTTTTTCGATTTAATATATTGACTAGAAGCAAAAGGACGCGCGCCCACTCCTAGTCATTTGAGACAATATAAAACCTTAATATAACCTTAATAATATAATAACCTTAACCTATTATATTTATTAGTAAAATTAATATAATTTCGGAAATACTTTACATGTTTTAATGTTTTTTGGATAAAGCTAAAATAAGCATCCAGTTTATTTTTAAAAAATTAATGTTTTTGTTTTAAAAAAAGAATATTTACCATTAAAATTTAATTCTAAAAGTTACAGATGCTGAAACTGTAATCCAATTATTATAGCACCTGTTTATTAACTTTCAGAGTTTAATTTTATACTTAAATATTCTGTTTGTTTAAAAAAAATATTTTTAAAATAAAAACCACGTGGAATAAATTAGAACCTCAAAACTACGCGCTCACAAAATAGTGAAATTATTTCAGCCAATAGCGACCGTCATCATGTTATTTTCACGACCGTCACTCTCAAACTCCAGCCAAAAAAAATATGTTTTTCTATTAAGGAAAAAAAACTTTGGAGTATAGTATTATAATCTTAATGACTTTAACGTCAGGCTACGATCGCTGCGCATGACAGTAGTGACGTCATCACACACACACACAGGTCTATAGTAGTAGTGGTACGGATTACTACTTTTTCGAGTAAAAAGTTCGCTCTTCAATAGTAAAAGTTCAGGGTGGCCGCAAGATTGACTTTATCAATTTCCCTGACATTTCCCTGACATTTTACTGACATAACAACGAATTTCCCTGACAAAAATTTTTTTTGTTTAGAGCAAAAAATGTATTGCATGACCGTCTTAATTTCTTTAATTGCCCTGACAAAAAAATTTTTCTTGACATTTCCCTGACTTTACTGACAAAAAATTTTTTTTCCTGACATTTCCCTGACTTTACTGACTTTACTGACATGTGGCCACCCTGAAGTTGTTTCTTGCAGAAGTAATCTTCATTTTCCGAGTACTAATTTTTAGAATATCTACGAGTAATATTTACAACATATCGAATGTAAAAAGTAATACAAAATTTAATAAAATTTACAATGACGATGTAAAAATTAAAATTCTTAAAGCAATTTTTAAAAGTGACTAATGTAATAATTACTATTAGTAATTTTTACTACCAGAAATAGTAATATTTACTTCATTCGAAGTACATTTTGCAATGACCTAGAGAGCACGTAACCTTGCAGCAATATTGCTGCAATATTAAAGTGCAATATTGGCAATATTGCCGTGTAACATTACTGCAAGGTTGTCATAATGTTAAAATGTCCCACCTTGACCAAGTTTGCACTACAAGCTTGCTGCAATATTGCACTACAAGATTGCTGCAATATTGCACTAAAGGTTGCCGCAAACCTGATGTAATCTTATATAGAAATTGTTTATTATATAAAATTATTAATTTATTATTAGCAACAAATTTATATTTAATATTTTTAATTTTTATTAAACATAACATAATTATAACAACGTTATAATAATAATGTTATTAATTTCCCCAAAGAATTGGAGTTGGGAACTATTATCCATGATCAGTGGATAATAATTAAAAATTGTCAACGTCGTAGCAGACGTTAACTATACACATTATCATTTAAGATAATATGGTGAAAAGCCTGTTCAGCGGACCGATACTTATACTCTGCGCGAGACAAGTCTTGCGCGAGAGAGGTATTTCTCGCTATCTAGCAAGTAATTTGAAAAACTAATAGAAGTTTTTTTTTTTTTTTTTGAAAAACTAATAGAAGTTTTTCAAATTACTTGCTAGATGGCGAGAAATACCTCTCTCGCGCACGACTTGTCTCGGGCAGAGTATAAGTATCGGTCCGCTGAACAGGCTTTTCACCATATTATCTTAAATGATAATGTGTATAGTTAACGTCTGCTACGACGTTGACAATTTTTAATTATTATCCACTGATCATGGATAATAGTTCCCAACTCCAATTCTTTGGGGAAATTAATAACATTATTATTATAACGTTGTTATAATTATGTTATGTTTAATAAAAATTAAAAATATTAAATATAAATTTGTTGCTAATAATAAATTAATAATTTTATATAATAAACAATTTCTATATAAGATTACATCAGGTTTGCGGCAACCTTTAGTGCAATATTGCAGCAAGCTTGTAGTGCAAACTTGGTCAAGGTGGGACATTTTAACATTATGACAACCTTGCAGTAATGTTACACGGCAATATTGCCAATATTGCACTTTAATATTGCAGCAATATTGCTGCAAGGTTACGTGCTCTCTGGGGAATAGTAATTTTTAATATAAAAGTAGAATTATTACTATTCCATAGGAACTTTTACTAGAAAGTCAGCACCATTTTTCTCCGTGTTGTTGAAAAAGTACTGTTTTAGCAGTTCATCCCAGATTTCCCGAACTAAATTCAGTAAAATTTCAGGAATAAATTTTCTCCATGTAGTATAGCTGTAAAACGAAAAAGGCTCTAAGGCGATGGCCATTGACCTGATTTTAAGGTTATGTTTGCTTCTTTACCTACGACTTCGACCTGGATGTTATTTCCATTACTAGAATCATAAGGAATTATTAACTCTATTGTGATTCTTAAACGCTGCTTGAGACATTATGTATTATTAAAAAATATTTAATTGGTATCTACTAAAATCATTGAATAAACTGAAACCGATTTGATTGATTTGAATTTATCGTACCTCCAGAAATCCATCTGATTAGTTGGACATATTTGAAAGTAAAATACTTAATAGTCTATCAGATTAATTTTGAGAGAAATATTCACAATTCGATAATTACTGACCACAATTAATTTGTTAGTTTTTATAATCCGACTAGAAAAGTGACAAAATGACTTTATTACAAACGGAGATACTTGGAAATTTGGAATTATAATTAACATTTGAGTGTGTACCCACATGGTGTGTGGAAATTTATTGATAATTGCGTAGGAGTAGGACTTCTTTACCGACAGCGCGTAGTCTGTCCTTAGTCATCTATTAAAGTCTGTACGCAACTTCTCGCACGTTCTCCAGTATATCCTCCACGGTCGAGCGGCGAACGAGAGTTTAACCAACCGGTACTTGAAGCGAATTTTCTCGTTCCAAGTTGCGTCGTGACTACTCTAAATTCAGTGAAATTCCTGTAGATTTCATTTTTCATTGACAAAGAAAGACAATTGGAAGGATTCGAGTTGAGTGCGAAGACAGGAAAAAAGAAAGGGCAGGTAGGAGAGAACCTAAGACGTGAACCGAAGCAGTGACCCGATCCTTTTAAACGGCGCACGTGAGATTTGGCGAAAGGAAAAAAACAAACTGTAAAAACTCTTTAAAAAAAACTTGTCAAACGAAATCGACAATATCTAAACATTGAAAGAAATAGAGAAGAAACAAGAGAAATGTGGGCTGGTCAGGATGACACGCAAAGATTCAAGACCAGGTTCGTTACTCACTTTCTGCCCCCTCTC
The DNA here is from genome assembly GCA_032872505.1 of Leptopilina syphax. Lineage (NCBI taxonomy): Eukaryota > Metazoa > Arthropoda > Insecta > Hymenoptera > Figitidae > Leptopilina > Leptopilina syphax. The sequence goes on along the minus strand of CM065471.1, from coordinate 14,497,052 downwards.
ACTCATTCTCTCTCTTTCACGCTGTACTTATTCTTCTTCTATCATTCCCATCCTCGCAACACTCTTCTTTGCTCCTTTTTTCCTTCTTTTGTTATCTCCCTGCAAGCAATTGTGGGAATCACTCTTTGCCAAGTCTATTCGCCTTTCCTACTGTTAACAGTAGTCAAGGAATATTAACCTCGAAATGCCTTTCTCCTTCAATTCACTTCTCGTTTGAAAGACTATGACTGGTGACGACATTCTTAGTATCGATGAATAACTATTGACACTTACTCACTTTTCAATATATTTTTCTTATCATTAAAAAAAAATATTTCACAGTTAACAACTAGGGGTACCTATTATTAAAAATAGAATAAAAATTGAAGAGCAATTTGTCTTGTCAGGCATTGTTTACATGCATTGTTTACATGCATTGTAAATTCGAGTTCAATTATTGGGCCAATAAGTATTGATCTAAGATCAAAGTTATGCAAAAGCATTTATGTTATTAATAGAATTCTTATTAATTACTGAATTATGAAATAATAATTAATACTAACATTATTGACTTGCGATCAAGGAGGTTAAGCATCGTTGAGTGTAGTTAGTACTCAGATGGACGTGACTGCAGTAGTTCGCTAGAGTTCTGGTATTTTTTACATTCACTGTCAAACCATAAGAGCTTGTACACTGTAAAACAATTTACTTAAATCCTATGTAAGTCAGCTTACTTTTAATTTAGCCTTAAATTAATATGGTAATTTGAAATACGTTATTGTGATTTACTCACTGCCGTTTCTTATTATATTTTAGAGTTGTTCATAAAAAACCAGCTTAATTTATTCAATATTTTATGGAGCATTCACAAATGATGTCACGCTTTTAGGGGTTGGGGGGGTCTCTACTAATCGTGACACAATGTATTTTTCTCATGTGAAATTGCAAAAATTGCGTGACAGGGGGGAGGGGGGGGGTCGAAAATCTCCAAAAATTGCGTGACATCATTTGTGAACGCTCCCTTAAGAGAAAAATGATCAAAAAATTAACATTCAATTTCTATCATATGCACCAAGAGGTCATTCACATATTACGTGATAGATATTTTAGGTATTTTAGACCCCCCCCCGTGTGTGATACTTTTTTCTATAGTTTAGTATAGAAAATTTGTTAAAGCGTGATACTTTGCTTACCCCCCTCCCACCCCTAAATGTATCACATAATATGTGAATGGCCCCACAAGAAAAAAGATATATTTTACTCAGAGCCAACTAGACTTTTTATTTGTTTCAAATAAATTTTATTTGGTTTACGTTAAATTTTATTCAAATTAGTTCAAATAAACGTTTTACTAATGCCGAATAAAATTTTTATTTAAAAGAAATAAAGTAGTTAGTTCTAAGACAAATATGCTTTTATTTAACTCAGATAAATTACATTTGGTTTATTTATTTTGTATAAAGTTTTAGAAATATCAACTTTTTGGGCAATAACAATTGTTTATTTGAGGGGCTGGAAGTAAGAATGGTTTATAGTAACAACGGTAACAAAAATGGAATAAGCGATTTGGGAGCAAAAACAGGTTACAATAATTGTGTTAATTATTGATAAATTAATTATATATTAATGAATAAAAAATATATAGGTAATAAAGTTATACCGTGAGAGAGGCTAATTTCGCTCATGTAGGGTAAATTCGCTTAACAGATATCTATTTTTTAAAATTTGATTAACATACTTTTTAGACAGAAATATTTCAGATTTACAACTGTTTTGGTTAATATAAATGGTAAACTTTAATTTAAAATTTATTTGCAGCAGCCCGTGTGGAAAATGAAAATTGGTCCTAGCCAGGTCCTACCTATTTTGACTTGTTAATAGCTTGGTCCTAGGTTAGCAGTGTAGGTTGGACCAACAATGGGTGGTGATACGATTCTAGCCTGGTCCTAACTTGGGAGCCTAGTTAGGACCAGTTTATTTATATATTTTATTATAATTTTAATTAGTTTATAATATTTGCTAAAGAAATAACCTAAATTATTAATAATAAGTATTAGTTTTAATTAATTATTCTTTTTCAATTAATTGATGACCAAAAGCGAATTCATAAACAATGTTAGTATATGTAGAGATTAATATATATTCCTCTAATATATACATTAAAAATTATAAAAAAATTAGAAATTTGTTAATTAAATTATTTTACAGTATATATAATCATTAAATTGCATACTTATACGAATACAATGAAGAAAAATCGGAATAAACGCAAACCTAAGAAGTAAATAAAATCTAACGCACACGGGAATCGAACCTACGACCTACGGACTACGAGACTAACGCCCTAACCACTATGCTAATGAAACTAGTTGAGATCAAAATTTTTATTGTCAGTGACTTGTGGACTTGCTTTTGATGATTCAATATAGTAATTATTGACACTAACACACGATAATAAATAAAAAAAATAGTTTAACAACAACAATAATAATAAAATAATATCCAAATATAAAAATTCAAAAATTAATATTTTTATATTATATCAAGAAAAAAAATACACATTTTCATCTATACATTTTCGTTAAAAACAGGTTTTTCATTGTTCTCAATCATTTTTAACATTAATTTCTTGGTCTAAAAAAAATATTCGTCTTTTGGACTTGGAAATTTTTTCTAATTAATTAAGCGGGTGATCCACATTTTAAAAAAATGTCAAAAAAATTTATGTTAAAAACACGTTTTTCATTATTCTAAATCATTTTAAGCATTAATTTTTTGTTGCGAAAAATTTTTTAGACTTGGACTTAGAAATTTTTGCTAATGAAACTAGGAAGCCCAGGTAGGTCCTGGGTTGGACCTGGGTGGGTCAGCCCACATTCGAATTGCAATATCTCTTAGTGTTAAGCACCAACTTAAACGAAATGATAATTATATTGCAGTCTGTATCTGTTTAAATAAATAAATAAATTTTGCTGTTGAGAAATTCCACGCCAAGTGATCATAAGAATTTTCGATGATTTTAGCAATATTAAAAATACTTTCAGAATTTGTTCCTTTTTATAGATGGAATAAAAGTGTATAAAAGTTTTTTCAAAATTTTCCAAATTTTTTGAGTTACCTCTTATTCAAAATTTTGGTCGGTTTTTCAAAAAAGGCACATAACTTTTTTCTTGTTAACCCATTAAGATAATTTTTTTGGAAAATACTCATAATAAGAAGTACTTTAAAGAAAAAAAGAAAAATTTAAAAAAAAAATTTTTTTTGCCCGAAAAAAATTTAAAAAAATTTTTTGAATTCAAATTTTGAAAAAAATATATCTTCGATTTGAAATTTTTTTTTTGGTAAATATTGACAATAAAGTAAAGAATACTTCCTGTAAATTTAATTATGGGACAACAGTAACTTTACGAGAAAAAAAATAAAGTGTCCAGCGTGGCGTGCCGGGACTTGTGCATGGGTGATTCTACAAAAGATGGAATTTTGATATCTGAAGCATGTTTTGTATATTAATTTTGGAAAGAATAATTTTACTTTTAATGGAAATTGTAAATCTTAATGGTTTCTATTATAGCACAGAAAAAAAACCGATGAAAAAAAATATTTTTTTGCAAAAAATACACATTATAGTGCTAAATTCTCATTCGTCTGGCATGTCCCTTTGGGAGAATAACAGTTCATATTGAGAATAAATATCACATTTCGAATGTTTTGCGGAAAATTCATACTGAATTAGTAATTTTGAATAGTCGTAGATTACTAATATGGAAATAATTATGACGTTTCTCTATACAGGGCTCGGATTGTGCGACTTTTTCGACTTTTTTCGACTTTTTTCGACTTTTCTAAGAAAATGCGACTAATCGACTTTTTTGACTTTTTTTTTAGTAAAATGCGAATTAAATTAAATTTTTTTTTTAAGTTTAAAGGAAAAAGTTTAAGTCAAAAAAATGTTCTGTTACATTTATTTACAAATTTCTTGAAAACATCAATAACTTTTTGTTTAAATATATATTTAATTATTATTTTTCCATAGGAATTAAAATTCTTCAAAAGATTCAAATTCAAACCTTTTTCAAATTAATCAACTTTAAAAAAATTGTTATTAAACAAGAAGAAATCGATCACTCCGAGTCTTCGACTCGGAGCAATCGATGTCTTCATGTTTTATAATAATTAAAGATGACCGAGTCATAAAATCATTAATTTATATTAAAAGACTTTATAAAAAAAAAAAATTTTAATTATTTTTTATGCAAATAATTGAATTATTTTGAAGAAATTTATAAAACATTAGTAAGTAATTGAATTTTGCAGAAGAGTGTTGATATTTATAAAGATAATTGAAATTTTGAAGAGAATTTAAAAAAAATTTTTTGAAAATAATTGAATTTCTGTGAAGAATTTTTTTACTATTGAAGGTAATTGAATTTTGCAAAAAATTTTATCAGAACTTTTGAAAATAATTAAATTTTCAGGATGAATTTTATTACTTATGAAGATAATAAAAATTTTAACGAGAAATTTAAAAAAAAAATTTTGAAAATAATTTAATTTCTGCGAAGAATTTTATTATTTTTGAAAATAATTGAATTTATAGGATAAATTATATTATTTAAAAAGATAATTGAAAATTTGACAAGAATTTTATTAAAATTCTTTGCAAATAATTGAATTTCAGAAAAGAATTTTATTACTTTTGAAAATAATTGAATTCATGTGATTAATTTTATTAATTTTGGCAAATAATTGAATTTCTGTGGAAAATTTTATTAAAAGTTATGAAAATAATTGAATTCTTGCAAAAAATTTTATTAATATTGAGGCCTCGGATATCTTGAAAAATGCGACTTTTTTCGACTTCTTCTAAAAAATGCGACTTTTTCGACTTTTTCTAAAAAAATGCGACTTTTTAAACTTTTTTTCTTGTCTTTAAAAAAACATTTGTGTCAGAATTTCTCAAACGGATCACCTAAAACTAAAAAATTTTCTTTTTGAACGAAAATATTCTTTTTTACTCTTAATATGGTTAAGAAGAATCCCTGAAAATATTAAGCCAAAGAATTTTTTTTGTAAAAGTTCTTAACAATTGAATTTTTTAATACTGCTAAATTAACAAATTTTTTTCTCGAATTCCAGTTGACGGATTTAAAATTTAAAATATGGGTTTGTTTCGTCTTGAATAAAAAATAAGAAAAAAAAATTATTTTTGCAGAAATAAGCCATTTATTTGTTTAAAAAGTAAATAATTTGTTTTAAATGAATGTAATTGTTTGTACTAATAAATTTTTAAAGTTTTTAAAAGAATGTACATATGATATAAACCTTTTTTGTTTAAAAAAAGCCTAAAATGTTAACAAATATCAGAGAAACTTGATTATTATTCATAATAATTGTCAATAACAATGATAATTATTAACTGCTTAACCATATTAAGAGTAAAAGAAAATATTTTGGTTCAAAAAAAAAACTTTTTAGTTTTATGTGATCCGTTTGAGAAATTCTGACCCATTATTAATATTTGTTGAAAAATAGTATCTTAAATAAGAAAAGTATTATTGATTTTATTAACTACTGTTATTCTAATATTATTATCATAATAATGAATTTTGTTTGTAAACATTTATGCGTAGAATTTATATATATCATTTTATTTTTTTAAATTTTTATAAAATATTAAATAACTTTTTATGTCAAAATTTTGTTATTCAATTGCAATAATAAACCCTATGTTCGTAGAGTACATTGTTTTGTTATTTGAATTGGAAATATTTAAAATATTAAAATCGACTTTTTCGACTTTTTTCAACTACAAAAGTCGATCCGAGGCCTGTCTATATCTTATTTATAAAATATCTTCGCGAAGTTTGTCCCCTGAATTTGTTATCATTCGTCTGGCAGTGCAAAAAATGTAAAAATTATTAAAAATCAAGATTCTGATGAAGTGACTGTTTGTTGTAGTTGTTAATTAAACTAAACTAAATGTGATACCAATCGGGTTTTATTGAATCTTCTAATCTATTAACCAAGATTTCTCAATTTGTGACGGAGATTGTGTTGTGACCAGACAAATTCTCATTCGTCTGGCATACATTTTTTAAAAAAATATTTTATTTTTTGGTTATTCTATAGACTTATATTTTGTAGATTATTATTCTCTATAAGATAGAACTGAAGGATTTTTTCATTTAATGTTATTTTTCTATTTTTTAAACAAAAAATGCCAAATTCTCATTCGTCTGGTTCTCATTCGTCTGGCACTTTTGAGATAGGATGTACACTATATCACTAAAAATAGCGTAAAACTAATAATTTTCAACTATTGTTCGATTTTCTGGTCTTAAAAAAATCCTAATTAAATTTACAAGAAATTGCTATAACTGAATTTTCAATTTTCATTTCGCATAAATAATTATATTGACATAAACAAACAAATGGAATAAGTATTTTTTCATATGAATAAAGTTTAGCCCACTAAAATCAAAGTAGTTCTTTATTATTAGACACTTGAACTTACTTTTACAATTCTATGATTTGTGAAATTGTGCTTATAGAAACAAATAGACCATCCGTAATTTGTCAAAAACAATTATTAATTAAATTACAACAAAAATTAATTAAACCGATGACTTTTATTGATCCTCGTAAAAATCGTTACTCGGGGGTTTTCGGGGTTGCTGATTAAGAACCTAATGTCAGTTTTTAAAATTTTTCAAATTCAAAATGGCGGATCCAATATGGCCGACGATTTTGGAGAAACTTAACATATTCGTCTGGAAATCGTTACTCGGTGATTTTCTGTTTCGCTTATTACCAATCCGAGGTCAACTTTTTTTCAAATTAACCATTGTTTTTACAATTTGTTTAAACAATTAAATTATGTTTTTAGTTCTACTACTATATTTATAGTTCATAGATGTATAAAAATAAATAAATAAATTTTAAATAATTTTTATTAATCATAATTAATTAATTAATTAATTACAATTTATTATTATTATTATTATTATTATTAATTATTAATTAATTAAATAAATTAAATAAAAATAAATTAATAAATTATTAAAAAGTAAATTCAAAATTAAACTCAACGTTAAAAACTAGAGGTGTACTCAAAGTATTTAGTATTCGATTTCTTTTTAGTCCTCTGAAATTTCCATATGCATCAAGTATACCGTATTTTAAATAATCTTGAACTATCTGATTCAAAAGTTGCGAAAATGGTGGTAACTTGTAAATTGTTAGTTCTAACTTTTCCTCAAAAACCCCCAGGTAACGATTTTTAGACGAATACGATAAGTTTTTTCAAAATTCGTCCGCCATTTTGAATTTTGAAAAACCGACATTAGATTCTTAATCAGCAACCCCGAAAACCCCCGGGTAACGTTTTTTAGACGAATACGATAAGTTTTTTCAAAAGTCGTCCGCCATATTGGATCCGCCATTTTGAATTTTGAAAAACTGACATTGGATTCTTAATCAGCAACCCCGTAAACCCCCGAGTAACCAATTTTATAAAAATCCATTCATTAATTTTTATGTTAATGTGAATTTTCTTGACACGATTTTAATTCTCTAAATAAATTGTTTATAAATAACCATAACTTTTGTAATTTTTAATATTTTGTCTGGCCACTTATGGATGTCTTTACTAGTACCATTAACTTGAAGTTAAAATACTTTTCAGACCTTAAATGAGAAAAAAATGTTGTGTCCAAATTTTCTTTATTTTCGTCCTTCGTTTGTAGAATCACCCGCATGTATTCACTTATGGCGGCGCAAGTTTCGTTTTAAATCACTGTAGAGGTCACAATTCTTTGCCAAAACGCTTTTTCTTTTCTTCTAAATCTTCTTTAAATTTCTGTTTTTAAACATTTTTTAAATAACAATAAGTATTAAAAAAACCTAAAATCGTAAAATATATTTTTGTAGTTTTATTGATCAAGAAAATTAATCAAAAAACCTATTGAAATAATGTTTGATTGATAAAAAATAAAAAATAATTTAGTTAAAAATTGTTATACAATAAAAAATTATTATTTTGTCATAAACTGTACTTAGAGTTAAAAATTTATATTTTTTCTGAATTGTGCAATTTGTCGTAAGTAAAGTATTTAAGTATAAAAGAAAAACTATAAATTAATTATTTAAACATTGTTTAAACAATTTATTTTGTTAATTTTTTAATTTACTATAGTTAAAATTATAAATTCTTAGTTTTTCTCATTTGTGTAATTTTTGATAACTTAAACACTTAATTATAATAGAAAAACTAAAAATTTATTATTTCACCCTTGTTTAAAAAGTTTATAGTTTTCAACTTTTCAATTAATTGTTTACAAAAAATTAGAAATTTCTAACCCAAATGAAACTTATGAAAAAGTACATAAGAAACAAATATAAATTTCTTACCCTAAGTATAAATAGTTTATGAAAAAAATAGCAACAATTAATTGTTTAAACAATGTTTTAATAAATAATTGTTTTTTATCATCAGTAGATAAATACTTATGAAAAATTGTACAATTGAGAAGAAACTAGTAATTTCTAGGTCTAAGTACAGTTTATAAAAAAAACAACAATTAATTAATTAAAAAGTGTTTAATTAATTTATTTTTTATCAATCAAACATTATTTTAATAGGTTTTTTTAATAATTTTCTTAATCAATAAAACTAAAAAAATATATTTTTCGATTTTATGATTTTTTTAATACTTATTGTTATTTAAAAAATGTTTAAAAACAAAAATTTAAAAATAAGGCTCGAGAGATCGATAGAGAATTTAATTACGAAGATTTAGAAAAAAAGAAAAAGCGTTTTGGTAAAGAATTGTGACCTGTACAGTGATTTAAAACGAAACTTCCCCTGCCATAAGTGAATACATGCACAAGTCCCAGCACGCCGCGCTGGACACTTTATTTTTTTCTCGTAAAGTTACTGTTGTATCATAATTAAATTTACAGGAAGTATTCTTTACTTTATTGTCAATATTTACCAAAAAAAAATTTTCAAATTGAAGATATATTTTTTTCAAAATTTGAATTCAAAAAATTTTTTGAAATTTTTTTCGGGCAAAAAAATTTTTTTTAAAAATTTTTATTTTTTTCTTTAAAGTACTTCTTATTATGAGTATTTTCCAAAAAAAATTATCTTAATCGGTTAACAAGAAAAAAAGTTATGTGCCTTTTTTGAAAAACCGACCAAAATTTTGAGTAAGAAGTAACTAAAAAAACTTTGAAAATTTTGAAAAAACTTTTATACACTTTTATTCCATCTATAAAAAGGAACAAATTCTGAAAGTATTTTTAATATTGCTAAAATCATCGAAAATTCTTATGATCACTTGGCGTGGAATTGCTCTGTTTTATTAACTTTTGTAACAAATTACTTAAAAATTTGCAGTTTTTTATCTAACTTCGCGATTATTACACTTGAGTAGTGAAATATGAAGATAATTTATAATTTTAACAATTCAGCATTTGTTTAAACAAAAAATTGTTGTTATTTATTAATTCTTAAGACAATAAAGCGTCTAGACACTTGTAGTCTTTTAAAATTTTGCAATTAACTAATCTGAGTATTTACTTATTGCGAAATTAGAAAAAACTGCTAGTTTCTAGGTTGATTGTGTAAAAAGTTAGTAAATAACAATTATTTGTTTAAACAATTGCTGAATTAATAAATTAACTTTATTTTATAGTATTTGCATAATTTTCTGATTTATTTCAAACAATAAATTGTTTAAACAAATATGATTATCAATTAATTTTATAAATATTAATTGAGAATATTTATCAATTTTTACATGTTTTTCATGTATCAATTTTGACACTTTATTTTCCTAAAAAATTTTCTAAGTCATAACTGGATCTCCTAGCTAGTACCAAGTTAGGACCAAC